>JZKD02S0157124.1:97512-137269 GCA_000966675.3 Picea glauca
AGATGTGCTTTATCCAAGGGTGACTCATTATGCTTCCAATAAAGAAAATACTTTTCCCTTCCTCTTTTTGGGGTATATTTGATTTTTTTGTCTTTTTCAATAATTTTGGAAAAAACAATAAAGGAATGTTACGTTACAATGGAGGAACGAGTGTTACAAACATACAAGTTCAAGGCACAAGGACAAGACTGATGTTCAGAATAATGATACTCGAGAAAAATCCTCCAGGGGACAAGGGTGTTTAAGACGCATAAGAAAACTGCTACAAGGCTGGCGTATAAGGTATGCAAACGCAGTTAACAAAACACACAATGGTAACGTCCTTCGATGTAAGTTTAACGAACCCAGAGAAGGTAAGCTCCGTGGTTTTTCATATTTAGAGAGTCTAAAAAAACATAAAAGGAGACTCCATTGGGGTACCTTTTTCGAAGATAGTCTAGTCGGTTCGAAAAAGGGGTAAACTAGCACCAACAAGACGTCTATTCAAAACCATTTTAACGAGTGTGATAAGGACAAGATCACTTGACCATTTTTTCATTTTTAAGAAGTCTGAAAAAATCTTAACTATGGACTTCGTCAGGAATTTTATTTTGGACTAGTTTAACGAGTGTGAGAGAATAAGGTCACTCGACGATCTCTTCAATTTTAGGGAGTCTGAAAAGAGCTTAACTATGGACTCCATGGGGGTTCCTTTTTTGTACATTTAGTCCCCTAGGCCCGAAAAAGGGGTAAAATTATACCCGAGGGTACTCTTATAGAGAACTGAAGTTCCATAGAGTATACCTTTGTTCGTATAGTTGATCGTCCGGACCGAAAAAGGGGTAAACTACCACTGGACAGACGTGACTTCAAATTTTAGTTTAATGAGCGTGAAAGGCCACAAGATCGATATTTAATCTTTTCATGTTTAGAGTGTCTGAAAAGGGATTAAAAGAAGACTCGTAGAGGTTAATTTTCTCAGTTAATCCGGATGATATCGAAAAGCATAAATGCAGTCTCGTCAGATGTTATTTTCGGATCTCAAAGCGAGCTTCAAAAACAACAAAGTTAGCTCATGATCGACACTTTGTGGGTCGATGCCGGGTATCTCCTCGGGGAAGTCGTATGCTTTGACGAAAACATTATCTATGATGCCAGGGGTTCTGGAGATATTTATAGGTACCGTTTCAGCGATACTTGCCATATTCCCCTCGGCATAAACATCACGAGTAGCCAAAGGATTGATAGGACAAGACCTATCTCTAGTCATAGTCAAAGTGAATTCCCCTGCTTCGATTCTACTTAACTCTGGGAGGAAGTATGATCTGTGATGAATATCTTCCCAGGGTTTGTATGGACTAATCATTGCCTCAATTATAGCTTCAACAGAGGGAAATACTAAGTCTAATGAATCGGTGTGAGCGAGAAAACCCTAAGCCCAAATAGGCTCTAGAAGTGGATCGAACTCTTGTGCAGGAGTTGGATCAGTGTTGGCTGAAGTATGTTGGACTAAAGAGTATGCTACTTTAGCTGCAGACAAGGGAATGGACATGCCCGGGTGCCTTGTCCCATCCATCGTGACCAATGGGGAAGCAAGTATCCACTGATCGTTGAAGTAAGTCATGCGGAACGACGAAACTTAAAAAATCTCAACCTTATGGTGATTGGATATAAAATTGATACCGCCTTGAGGGGACGGGTAATCGAAGGTACCCATCAAAGATGGGCACAAACCAACCCCTACATTGACTACACCTGGTTGAGTATTATCAATCATCAGGACCGTGGATGCCCCCAATGAAGGGTCAGGTCTAGAGAAAGACAATTGATCGATGGTCACTATTCGGCCCTCATGTGGGAACAATAAGACCCAGAAAACTGTAGCAACCATAGCTTGCATGGCATAAGTCCAACTCCTTCCTAACAAGAGGTTATAGTCGAGGGGCGCATCGACTACCTCTACCTTTACACACACGGTCTTCCCTCCTAAATACACGGGGAAAGAGGGAATGATACAATGTGGTCGGAACAAATGACTGTTGAAAGTAGTGAGGAGAGTAGGTGACAGAGACAAAACTAGCTAGCCAATAGCCTTCCAACATGCCAATGACATAATGCATGTCGAGGCGCCCTCATAAACCACCATGCGGAAGATATTCTGAGTAAAGTTTTCATGGGATAAGCCACTACTATCTGAAACGCTACGTGGTAAGGTAGACGAGGTTTTAAGTCGGTTGTATCCAACATGATTGTACCCAGATTACAAGTCTCGGTAGATCCTAAAGTGGTTAACAAGTCTTTCCTCTGGGAAGGGTAGCTTTGGAGGACCTCCAAAGCAGACATCACATAAGGGGTTTGCGATAAATCTTCCACCACAGAATAGTTTTGGGCGGCCCTTGCGTTTGGGTTGTGAAGAGCTTTTTTGAACATGCCTTTGGGGATGCATGTCATTGTTTCGCCCAACGTCTTCTCAATCTGTAGAGGAAGAGATGGGAGTTTGGTTTATTTGCCCTTCTCATAAGTGCTTGGTTTACTATAGTCATGCACTCTAGTTGATATAGAAGCATCACCCTTCACCATATATACATTCACAGATGCAGGGTTGTTCGAAGATGGAGAGGGTCCTTGGCTACCCTCTTCCGTGCTTGCAGAGGCTTGGGTTAGATTTTTCCCATGTTGAAATGGATTGCTTAATACAACAGGTTGTTCCTGCGTCACAAAATTTTGGGCTTCTGCAAGTCAAGGACATAGATGGGTCGGGTGGTCTTCCGTGCATAAGTTGCATGGATACCTCGCCTTTCGTTTCTCAGTGTTGTCCCCACCAGCATTATCGATAGGTTTTTTATCCCCCTTACCCTTGTTTCGTTGTTTTTTCTTTCCTTCAAGCTGCTGGGTGGCCTTTGGATTAGTCGATTGCACTATGTGTACATCTAACATCTTGGTAGGGGGAGCAGCCAAAGCAGTAGTTTGGCTGGCTGCTGTGTGTTGTATAGACAATTGCTGCAACTGCTTCATCAATTGCTCAACAGACTTTGTTTGTGCTGAAACAACAATACCATCGGCATGTGGTCCAACTCTCTGTCTAGTGTTATCAAGTATTGAGTGTGGCGCATCTAGAAATATCTCGTATAATAATCCGGACTGAGAATAGATTAGCTCAAGTTGTTGAGCTCTCATGATGGCATATTCTTCAAAAAATACTTCTGATGTCGCGACGTCTTTGGACAACTTTGGGACCAAATACTTAAGGAACCACTCGAGAAGGAATGATGGTGGGAATGGTACCTTAATTAGACTCTTTCAACGTCTCCATTCTCAGATGTGATCATATATATGGTCCGCTTTTGTTTGTGAGAAATTGACCAGCAATTCAGTGCCAGCGTCGTATCTCACAGGTAACTGGAAATGGTTTAGGAAAGCCATCGCCAGTTCACCGAAGGAAGAGTATCTTGAGCAATCGAGCTCAATGTACCATTTTGCGACACTCCCAATGAGAGTACGTTGAAACAATCGCAACTGTATTGAGTTGTCTTTCAACAAGTTAGATGAGGACCAAAGATGGAAGGTAGTCACATGATCTCCTGGATCTTCGTTAGGCTTGGCTTCGAACTTTGGGATGTCCGAAGGCAACTTCATCGGCATAGAAGGCCAACGCGGATCGTGAAATATAGGGTCATTCAACAACCTTGTCAAGTCTGGCAAATGCAAGGTTTCCAGGAAGGGTATTATGGGTTGTTAGTGATAACCTGGAAAAAAGGGGCTTGGAGTTTGACTGGCACCAGGTTGCCCGGAAAAGTTCGGTTGTTGGACTGTGTTCTGGTGAAAACCATGGCCATGGATAGCATATGGATTTTGCGTGTGAGGAGACATCATTGGATGATTTCCAAAATAGGACATAGATGGTTGGGCATGCATTACATTCGAAGGAATTTGGGAAGAGTTTCCCCATGTCGGTCCCATGGGGATAGGCATAGTGCTTTGTCCGAGGTTCCATTGAATGTGAAAAGAATTACCCCAGATCAACATTCCTGATGAGGGAACTGATCCCTGCCAATAATTCCAAGGCTCTGATGTGGAAGAAGTTCCTGGGTGTGCCCCCTGTGCAGGAATAATACCCTGCATAGGAATAGGTTTTTCGAAACTGGGGTTGCCCCCAGTTGGGAAAGTAGCTGACGAGAAGGCGTTGTTACCAAATGCACTGAACAAAGAAAACAATGTCGAACCTACTGGCATATTATGTGAAGGTGGTCCTTGACTCCCCGCTCCAAATAAACTATGGTGTGCAGGTGGCCTCGCGGATTGCTGATGCGTGCCACCGAGTGAAGGGGACGAAGGAGGTATATGACCTCCCGCATAAGGGAAAGCACCAAAAGGAGAAGGAGTGACCCCCATGTGTCCTTGCATAGGAGTGTTAGAGCTCCCTACCCCCAAACCTGAAGTCTGTGAAGTGGAGTAGGAAAGTACATGACTTGTACCTGAACTAGGCATCCCGTATGAGAATAGAGGGCCTATCGCACTTGGTGTGAAAGGGGTTGTGGCCACCACTAGAGATGGGATCAGACCACTGTGCGATGTAGAGGTGGTCGAGACCATGGTGGCTCAGACAGGTGACAGTGGGTTAGGAGGTGTAAACTCTCCTGTGGTGACAACCATAGTGGGAATTGAAGAATTTCCAGAAGGAGTAACAACATTTGTTTCCATTGCTGCTGGCGACACTGTCTGGCACTCGTAAAGATGAATCAGTACAATGGTGGGTACCGAAATATCAGTGATGGAGGTTTCAGGTGGACTAAGAGTTTGCGCTTCAAAGTCTAATACAGTTGATTCCTCCAGATGTTGGTCGGGGACAACTTCATGTGATCCGATCGCTTCAAAAGACCCTTGTTGGTCTAGCTTTCGCCTTAATGGTGGCGGGGGTGGCTCCAGTGTAACCGGTGATAGGCCTTGAAGCCTTCATGAATGGTGGAGCTCATGATCCTCCATTGTGTGAGAAGATAAAAGAAACACTAGGGTAGTCTAACCGTTCAAAAACAACACACACTAAAAAAGTCCCTATAAGATAAAACAGGCAAACACTAAATTAATTGGAAGAACAGTTACAACAACCAACACTAGACCAACTTACTGGTGCAAGTGAAACTTGAAAAATGAATCACCCTCTGGGTATACTCTACAAATCATGGCCCGATGTCTATCCTAGGTACTGTGGTATACCCCCGCAGTCACCTGTGTATGTCCTTAGAAAATATAGGCAACTAGGTTGCCAGTGCGCGAACAGTCACCAGGCGGGTATAGTCGAAAGTCGGGTAGACCACAATGAGCAGGGTATCAAGCCTGAAACCTGTCAAGGGTATCGAAATAAAGTGGTCCAGAAGACAACTAAGGACTTTGAATGGATTCGAGACCCACGAAGCTCTGTGGCAAATGCAATCGACAAAATCCCAAGACAAGCCCTCTATATGTGTTCTCCACTATGATTGGTCCATCTTTGGAGGGGTTATCTCTGCTACCTTTTCGCACGCGACCTCGTGTTTATCCCCTGTGTTAGAGGGGGGTCCCAGATAACTTTCACGATACTGGACTTGGACACTCCCTAAATTAGACTCCAATGTTTGATTTTAATGGCCTTGGAGAGTTTCCTCTCCAACCTAATCCAAGGCCCTAATCCTGAACTAGTTGGTTAACCCTACAAACATAAAAGTCTAATAAATTTTAGATTTAGTGTTAATTTTATGGCTTGTCTTATGTCAAAGGGTATGAAAGTGAAAATGATGATGTTTGAAAGACGAAAGTAAAAATGAACAAAAAGTTGGAAACAAAAACCTTCACTTAATGCAAAATTTCAACAACTTTTCATTTTTTTTTTTTTTTTAATTTCTAAGATCTTTTGAACAACAAACTTAAAGCAAGATTTCACTTGACTACGAGCTACTTATGATCTAAGTAAACTATCAATAACTTATGAAAGCAAATACTTTTCCTTGGTTACTAATGCAAAACAACACTTTTCAACCAAACAAGAAAATGAAAGATTTTATTTATTTATTTGAATGCTGATAAAGCAAAAAGGAAAAATATCAACAAGTCAAAAACCAAGAAAAATTCTGGCCTAATCACAGATTGCAAAGAATCACTTCAAGAAATCACACACTAGCAACTTAAAAAAGGACTCTCACACTTGTCTAAAAACCCTAAGAAATTTTTTTGATGACAACTTTTAAATGAAAAAAGAAAGCTATGGCTAAGATCAACCCTAAGCTACTGATTGCTAGGACAGAGATTCAAAAACCTGAGAGGTATGACTCTTGTCAAGGGAAAGGATGATTGCCTCACCCTCAACAAAAACTATCCTGCACAAGCACACTACTAACAATTCAACAACAAGCGTGTGCACGCGAGCTGTGTAGAGCCAGAGGGCATGTACACACGTGCTGGCCTTATACAGGCCGCATGTATATCTAAAAATATGAAACCAATAAAAACATACAATCCAAACTAGGAGGAGACCCCTGATATTGAGAACCAGGATCTCTTGAAGGCTTAGACACCCCCTTTAATAGAAAAAAGGAAAACAATGTAAGGAAAAAATTCGTAAAACAAACCAATCTGAGATGAGACTGCAAACAACCAAGACTAGAAAGACTTCCAGAAAACCCCTGAGAATGACTGATTCTAATAGGGAAGAGGATGAATGCCTCAAAAATTTTCTGTAATCTACACGCTACTGTTACTTTTTCAGCTAGCATTTACACGGGAGCTGTAAGAAAGTAGGGTGCAGGTACACATGTGTATACCTTATGCAGGCCGCGTGTACCTCTGTGGGTCTTGAAAAAACACAGTCAAGCAAATAACAAAGATAGATGGTATGGAAGACCAGACTCTCTGTTAGCTCATACTTTGTAGAAACTTCAAAAAACAGGAAAGAAAACCAGTCTTTTAAAACTACCCAAAAATATTCCCAAGAACCCTAGAGATCTCCCCAGTATGGTCACCAATTCTGTTGTGGTGGGAAATCCCCCTACGAACTAACATTTAGGGTTATATTATGCATGCAGATAAGATCGAAAGAATCCTACTTTCTACCTTCGTCCCCGACCTAATCCCCATTTCTTTTAAGCAAATACATGGTTAAACGAACATACCTTGTTACGGATGTTCGATGTCGATCCTTCTTCATGCTTGATCACTTGCTAGTAGCTATCCTCCCAAGATTGAACTGCATACAAAATAAACAACAAAGTCTACATGCATTTGTTCTACAGATTAATGGGTTAGAGATTCAAACATATATTTGCTAAACTATGAAGAACTCATATAGTGGGACAGGAAAAGCATCTCTTTATTATTAACTTTAATGAATCAACTTACAATGTCGAGACCGGCCACTGCTCCGCGAACCTGATCCTGGGCTCCTCTTCAAATGTCCTCCAACTTCTTTGCTTTGTATCTCTCTTTGCACAAGGATGGCTAAAGGGTCGGGACAATGGGAGTGTGTAATTGGGTAGAGTTTCTTTACTCTTATTATCCTCCTCCAAATGGGACCCCTAACCCTTCTTTTATAGGCTAGAAGAAGCTAGGTATTTGGATGAACCCTCGGCCATGCATGGCCGGGAGTTTCAGTTAACTCACCCAAAAATGTGTGTTCCGGCGGCAAATTTTCCTTTTTCCTGCTTTTGTAGTTCCACGCAGGCTGTTTCAGGTCATCTAGTGTGTACACGCGTGTAGTAATGGAGTAGGGTGAGTGGGCCCTTATAAAAGAGGTTTTTTAAAGAGTTGTTCAACAGTGCTTTGGCAAAGAAGGGATCTGAGATGGCATGATGCCAGGTAAGCAAATATGGTGCAAATTATGGTTATAACAATAGTATAGATGCTTTTGACATTGTACCAAATGCATCTACTATCTTAAATTATCATGAAGATCGGATTGTCCCATTTGAAAACTTGAAAAATGATAAACATATTTTTATATCAGCAGATGACAGTTTCAAATATACAACAAATGCTAAGGACAGTTCTCAGCTTTCAGATTTGCAGACAAAGGGAAATTGCAGAGGACATGTAGAGGAAGATGATGAGCAAAAAAGTTCAGATCAACAATTGATTTTTCATTTTCCTCCGATAGAGAGAGAACAATTCACATTCAACATCGATATCAGTGAGGACAACCAGCATTAATTTTTCAGTTCTTAGTTGAGACAACATAAAGATTATCAAAGAAGGCATCTATTTGCAAACAAAGAGGCATTCATAGAAGGGAAATTATTTTCTGTGAGTCAGAATGTTAATAATCTTGGATTCAGAGACCCAGTAGCATATTTGATGGAGTTGTATATCTCACATCCTCTGAAAATTTCAGATTTTTTTTACTCATCGGTGTTCTTTAGTGAGTATGCCTTTATGAAAGTTTATTTATCATTGTTGATATCTTTCAGTTACCTTCTATCAAGCAGTGATAGAGATAAGGTTTCTTCAATTTTAAAACTGCTTGAATCGTTGTTATGGAAGTCAACATTTACCTAATCAAATTGCAGAGATGGGTTAGTGTAGGAGTAGACAGGTGAATAAGCTCTCTATACAAGCAGTTAGATCATGTTCAGTTGTTGATTTATTGAATAATCTTAGTAGGTTACAGGTAGACTACAGGTTTGCAGGGGATCGGTTATAAAGACTAGATGAATCCATGCCCAATGCTAAAAGCGACAGGAACTACTAGGTTCTTGGAAACCTCGAAGGGAGTTCTCCATCCCAGTTGGAGCCAAATGTTAGCGATAGAAAATGAACTGGTATTTTTGAGTGTTTTCTCCATACGCTCATTTCTATTTTTTTTTTAGAGGAACTGTCTATATCTCCATTTTCCAATCATTTTTGACCAAGCTCCCATTGATCATATTTACTTGAGAGTCTTTTTACCCTGTATTCAACCTGCAATACCAAAATGAATGAAATTCTACCTAGCTTATAACCCTAGCTCTATTGGCTTTAATACTGCCAAACAATAAATATACATTTTGTTGTAAAGTGGTGGGTTCTTGATATATTCTAATCCTAAATTAGTGTTATACTCCTAAACTATTTCCATTATTTGTCAATTCTATGAGTTTAACAAAAAACACATCACATACTAAAAATCCCTTTATATTTAAGTCAAAGACTATTGGGTTTGATGGTTTTCTTTAAAAGCTATTCCATGAATTAGCTTATCTACTAAACCATTTAATATGCCATATTCCAAGTCATATGTTATACTGTCTCACATGCTAGATGTACATTCAAATTCAAAGGCACGAGTCAAGCACTAAGTCAACATGTCCATCATAAGCGCTAGGATATTTTTGGTTTTGTATCAATACACCAATTAGAAAATCTTTCTGCCAGGTGCCCAGTTTGTAGGAAGAAGAATGTATGCACAACTGTCTGTGATAGGAGATAGCTTATCTTTTGGAAAATTTGACTGGTTAAAGCATCAGGCCGCATGGAAATTGAGTCATGAAGAAATCCACAGAGAGGTTTAGAGTTTGACATGTGTATTCATGGGTTTGTCATTGCTAAAGTGATTCGATTTCTATTTGAAGTTCAAAGCTTTGTTCTATATATTGAAAACTTGATTCTTTACTTAAGGCATTCAAAGACTACATCGCTAAGGGCATGTTTTCTTTTCTTCCTCACAAATTGATCTTAGTATCTTTGATATCCCTGTTTCAAGTTTAAAAAATAATGTTGAAACCCTAGTGTCTTCTTCTACAAAAAAATGATACAGTAAGTCTTGGGCGTCTTAGTAAGACATGGTAGAGAAGTCGTATTTTCGCCCATATCCAAGTTTTTCCTTTTCAAACGCCTGGAGGAGGGTTTCAAAAGATGGAAAATAATTAAACACATCATATTTAAGGTTCTGTTATGATGTTTGAGGTGTTTAGCAAGGTGGCAAAGTGAATTATCTACCTAATTTCTGGGCACAGAAACAGTGTTTTGCTAAAAGTGGAAAATTCGACTTATCTTATATTCTATGGATATTAAACAACCTTGGAAGGCTTTCTACACTTGTCAAAGTTTTGAAGGATATGAAGATCATCAAAGATGAGGAGTTGACCTAGTTTTTAGGATCTCTTCCTATTTTCTTGTGTCAGTTTTGACTGTCTATTTCAAGTAAATTCGATCCTCCTTTATAGGATCTCAGTTATTTTGTAAAGGCTATAAAGCTAAGAACTTCAGATGAAGTAGGGGTCGATTTTGGATACAGAAACTATACCTTTGTAATAGACTTTTCATATGATAATATAGATCACAAGTTTCTCTCTCTATTAATGTCAGATTTCCACCCTTCTTCTGCACTCTTATTCAAGTTGTTTTAACTGCAAAATGACTGTCATCTCATTAGTCAGTTCATAACTTGATTAATAGTTTCTTACATTGTTTATTAAACCCATCATTGTGTATCTAGTTTATAAGTACTGTCTTCTTCACCCACTTAAATCTATTATCTAATTATTGATCCTTGAGGGCATTGGTTTATTTGATTATTCATTTTGACTGTCTGGATACTATATTGTAGTTGAGTTATCCCATTGATCCACGCATACAAAAACACAGAAACAAGTTTACTTTAAGTTACCAAGCATCTTTGACCCACAACCACAAAGAGTTTCTTGGAGTGATAACACATACATTACCTTTTATAACAAAAGGTTCATCAAATCCAACATTCACACATATTTAGTCTACCATAGTCTTTTGGCAAGTTATATTTATATTTACAAGCTGGGGGAAAGAAGGGTATTACAATCCCCTCCCCCTTAAAGGAAAATTTTCCTCGACATTCTACCTACCAATGTGCTCTATATGTACATAAGTAAACAAAAATGGGTATGCATGTTTCATGGCATCCTCCATTTCCCATGTAGCTTCATCTGAACCAAAGTGTTTCCACTGCACCTTGGCGTGTGCAATGGTTTTGTTCGTGAGTGGGATTTCCTTCCTGTCTATTATGCATTGTGGTTCTGGAAGGAATTCTCCCTTTGGTTCCACCTGAATCACAAACCAATCAATTATATGATTAAAATCATGTACATATTTCTTTAATAATGAAACATGGAAAACATTATGTGCCTTCAATGTGGGAGGAAGTGAAAATGTGTATGCTATAGGTCTCACTCTATCCAAAATTTCAAAGGGTCCAAAATACCAAGGTGCTAGCTTGGCATAGGCTCCCATTCTCAAGGATCTTTTCCTAGGTCCAACTCTGAGATACACATGATCCCCTGCTTTGAACTCTCTAGGAGTCCTTTTTCTTTCTGCATAGCTTTTCTACCTATCCTGAGCTATTTCCAGATTCTGTTTTATCTGAACTAATTGTTTCTCCATTTATTTTAGCATACCTAGCTCGATTGTAATTCTGTCTACCGGGTTATCTCAACTGATTGGAATCTTGCATTATCTACCATAGAGGGCCTTGAAAGGGCTCATGCTCAATGACTCGTGATAGCCATTGTTGTAGGAAAATTATACCAGTGTTAGGTAGTCTTCCCACTTCTTGGGATGATGCATCACATGCATCCTTAACATTTCCTCTAAAACTTGGTTTACCCTCTCTATCTATCCACCAGTTTAAGGGTGATAGGCTATACTAAATAAAAATTTAGTTTCAAAGCCAACAAATAGAGATTTCCAAAAGCTTTAAGTATCTCTGTCAGATATGATTTCCTTAGGCATGCCATGCAGTCTAAATATTTATTTCATGAAAATACTGGAAATATCTATTTCCTTACAAGTTTACTTGATGGGAATGAAGTGAACAACCTTGCTCAATTTGTCCACAACTACCATGATGGTGTCATTCTGTTTGGTTGATTTTGGTAACCCTGTGATGAAGTCCATGGAGATGGTTTCCTATTTCCATTATGGGATTGGTAGGGGCTGAAACAAACATTCTGGATGTTGGTGCTCTGCCTTATCCTGTTGACATTCTAGACACTTATCTAAGTAATCATCTATGTCCTTTTTTAGTTCAGGCCAATAAAATATTTTCCTAGTGGCTTGTGATCATCTTATGATAACCAGGATGACCAATATATGTTATTTTGTATAGTTCATCGATGATGAACCTAAGTGATCCATGTGGATATCAGTGGCTACACACCTATTCCAACTGGCGAAAAACAACCTTATGGCAACTTACTATTTTTAGCAGGTTTTCGGTTCCTAAACTTCCGGGGCCATTTGAGGGCCTAAATGAATTTTTTTCAGGATCAAGCACCTCAATGATAGCCAAAGGCTTTAATTTAGTCCCCCAAATTAATCTCCTTGACGATACCTTTCCAAATAGCTATCATGCACCCCAAACGAAGATTGTATGCCAAAGTTATGCCCCCAGGAAGTTGATACACCAAACTACCAAAAACCGGGGTCCAAAAAATTGTTGGCTTTTCATCTTCCGGGGTTAGGGTTTTGGATTCTCTTTATGTTAAAAATGCCTTTAAAGCCTCATTGTAATCTATATTCTTTCAAATGTGAGTAGTCTTCACATCTCTTCTAAGATATAAGCTTCCACCATTCTAGTGAGTCTTTCACTCTGTATTTCTAAAATTTTGTATTTTTCCCTCATTAATAGAAATTGTGTATTACTATATCTTTGTGTTTATGGTTTCATCTCTGATATATTTATGTTATATTATTGGATATACGAGATATATTTATACATTTATTTAATATATCTCTTCTCTCATTTCATGCCGAAAATAATCCGGATCAGTGGTTTCAGAGCAGGTTTCTCTTGATCATTTTTTTTTAGTGCATGTCCCCGACAAGGTATGAGTATAGCAAGTTGGGTATCGAGGTTGTATCTCTTGAGGAAAATTGATCTCGCATGCCCAAGAAACCCTCCATGGTAGAAGAAAATAAAAACAACAGAGTAGACGATTCTATTAATTTGTTGTTTGAGAAATCTCTCACGCGACAGAGGGAATAAATGATGGAGAATTTTTCCCACATCCTTCAATTCCTGCCGATAAAAAAAAACATGTCTTCAACAAGCGACCAATTTGGAGGCACCTCTCCTTTCAAGGTACAAGTTAATTTTGATATTCCCATATTTTAAGGATAGATAGATGCAGATTCCCTAGAAAAATTGTTAAATATGCTAGAAGGTTATTTCTCTGTTCATAATTTCTCCAATAGGGAAAAGATCACCTTCACACTCCTTAAGGCTCTCCCCCATGTCAAACATTGGTGGGAAACTTACTGGGACAAAATTTCCATAGAGGAGTCTAGAATATATGGGGTTGAGCCCACTTGGGATTTTTTGTGGATGCGGTCAAGGAAGAATATTACCTTGTTGGAAACTACGACGACCAATACATGAGATGGACCACACTACGACAAGAAAGGGGCCAAGTAGTGATAGAGTTCACCAATACCTTCCATACCTTGCACATGAAGCTGGGTATCAAATACTTTGAACAACATCTGGTTCTGATATACCGTGTGGCTCTACACAGATACATCCAAACTGAAATGGATTTTTTGGACATCTCATCACTGGGTGCTCCTTATCGATATGTTGTTAAAATCGAGTAGAAATTTAAGCACCAAAAAAAGTAGGAGTTCGTGTCTGCAAATATGCAACAAACAAACTATGGTAAAGATGACCCTAACAACCATCCTTTAGAAAACCATTCCAAGCCACGATAAAAGAAGGGTAACAGAAAGATGAAGAAGGACGCTGTAAAATGGTGCGATTTACACAAAATCCCCTGGCACAATGCCGATGGATGTTGCTCAAAATAGTCATTAGTGGTCGAGATCAAAGACAAGGAACTGAACCCCAATTCAAAATTTGATTCAAAAAATACTGGTAGAAGACAAATCATTGACGCAGACCCCACTACTATTGTCATGACCATAGCAATTCAACTAGAAGAACCAATAGATCATGAAGAAGGGGAGCACCTTTTTCATTCAAAAATGTGGGTGAAGGGGTCCTACTACATTTTATTGTTGATAGCGGAAGCCAGAAGAACCTCATCTCAACAGAGGTCGTCAAACAGTTGGGATTTTCGACAACACCACACCCGCAACCATACAACATTAGGTGGCTTCACCAGGGATGAGATATTTGTGTCAGCGAGTAGTGTCGATTGTCATATGGAATCCAACCCTTCAAGGATGAGGTATTATGTGATTTTTCCCCATTGGATGTCTGTGATGTTCTTTTTGGCCAACCATATATGTGGAACTGCCATGATATTTATGAGTCTCGAACCCGTAGTGTCATTGTTACTCTGGGGGGTCATTGCTACAGGATACCAGAGGTAGTTCAGAATACTATCCCACCTAAACAGTTCCACAAGGTAGTATCTCATACTACAATATTTAGCTTCTTCTCAATCTATTCAAAAGGTGAACAAAAGGACAATACAATCACTACAACCTTAGTCCAAGAACCTTCTATCCAACAGAAGAAGGTCGACAAGATTGCAACAAAGCACAAATATTCCTTCTACACACAATCATCTCATGTAGCTTGATTGGTTGAAAAAATTCAACTCCACCAACAACAAGTTCGTGACATCCTTCCACAAACCAAGCAGTACAACATCTTCAGCAAGGCAAGCAACTCACCAAGATTTAGATTCAGTAATCGTTCCCCCCCCCTCCCTTGGGAACTCAATGCAATGGATACAATTGCTTCCTAAGGAAGGAGGATTGATCCAGGTGGATATTAGTGGCCACCCACTTATTCCAACTGGCACAAAACAATCATTTGGAAACTTACTATGTTTAGCAAGTTTTCGGTTCCTAAACTTCTGGGGCCATTTTGAGGGCCTAAATGAAGTTTTTTTGGGACAGAGCACCTCAATGATAGCCAAAGGCTCTGATTGAGCCCCAAAAATGAATCTCCTTGATGATACCTTTCCACCGAGCTATCGTGTGCCCCCAAAAAAGATCATATTCCAAAGTTATGCTCTCGATAAGTTGATACACCAAACTACCCAAAAATGGGGTCCACAAAAATGTTGGCTTTTCATCTTCCGGGGTTAGGGTTTTGGATTTTTTTTTTTTTTTAAATTCCTTTAGAGCCTCATTGTAATCCATATTCTACGAATGTGAGTAGACATCACATCTCTTCTCATAGATAAGCTGCCACCATTCTAGCGAGTTTTTCACTCTATATTTCTATAGTTTTTTACATTTTGGTCATTAATAAAAATTGCATATTAATGTATCTTCGTGTTTATGGTTGCATCTATGATAGATTTCTGTTATATTATTGGATATTTGAGATATCTCTATATATTTATTTATTATATATCCACTCTCATTTCGTGCCAAAAATAATCCAGATCTCTTCAAGTCGTCACAATTTGGAATATACAACCTACCTTTGTAAGTTAGAAGGCCATCATTCAACAATTGATAACCCTCATAGTTCAACCCTGTGCAATCTTTCTCTAAGTATGATTTTACAATCTTGAAAAGTGTGTCTATCACTTGTGTACTTTTGACTCTCTCTTTGACATCTAATTCACATGTGCTTACAACTGCCAAGTGAATCACCTTCATACTTCTGCTAGTGGCATCGACCACCCTATTTTCTTTTCCTTTGATATGTTTGATTTCAAAATCAAACTCACTAAGGAGAGCCATCCATATAGCTTGTCTAGCACTGAGTTTTGGTTGATCCAACAAATATCTCAACCCACTATGGTCTGTCATAAGAAAAAATATTCTACCTAGGATTCAATGGCTCCACATTTTTAGGGCATGTACTATGGAAGCCAATTCTAGAACATGGGTCACATAATTGATTTCATGCTTATTCAATTTTCTAGATTCATAGAAAATTACATATCCTTCTTGCATAAGGAATCCTTTGACCCCTTCCTTGCAGGCATCTATACACATAAGGAAGTCCTTATTGGGGTCTGCAATATTCAACATAGGTGCATTGGTTGGAATGTATTTTAGCTGTTGGAATCTCTCTTCACATTTTGATGTCCAAAATAATTTAACTCCCTTTTTCTGAAGGGAGGTGATTGGGAAACCAATCTTGGAAAATCCTTTTATGAACCTCCTATAGTATCCTGCTAGTCACATAAAGGATATGATATCAGATACATCGTTTGGGGTATTCCAATCCATAATGGCTTTGATATTATTAGGATCAACTACCACTCCTTCAAAAATAACATGGCCCAAGTAATGGACTTGTCTCTGGAAAAAGTCGCACTTACTAAATTTAGCATAGAGTTGATGTTCTCTTAGAACCTGAATCACTAGTTTAAGATGTTCTTCATGCTCTTCCCTATCCTTGGAATATATTAGGATATCATTAATGAAACCAATACAAATATGTCCAAGAACTTACTGAGTACATTATTCATTAGGCACATAAAAGTGGCTGGTGCATTGGTAAGCCCATATGGCACCACCACAAATTCATAGTAACCATATCTTGTCCTAAAGGATGTTTTGTGGATGTGTTCATCCTTAATTCAGACCTGATGGTATCCAAACCTCAAGTCAATATTGGAGAAAATCGTATAACCCCTTAATTGGTCAAACAAGTCATCGATCCTTGGCAAGGGATACTTATTCTTAATGGTCATCTTATTGAGTTGTTTATAGTCTATGCACAATCTGAGTGTGCCATCCTTCTTTTTCAAAAACAAGGATGGCTCTCCCCATGGGGACACACTAGGACGAATGTATCCTTTGTCCCACATATCCTTTAGCTTTAGTTTGATCTCAACTAGATCTGGAGTACTCATTCTATAGGGTTTTCTAGACACTGGCACCACTCCTAGTGTAAGTTCTATTGAGAAGTCAATATCCATTCTTGGAGGTAGTCCTGGTACCTCTTCTAGAAATACATATTTATACTCTCTTAATATGGGATGGTCCTCCAGGTTTGGTTTGCTTTCCTCAACAAATTTCACCACTTGTATTGCATACAAAGGGCATCCTTTTCTGCAATACTTCTTCACTTGAAGGGCTGATATTTGTCTCACTAAGACATGATTTTGAATTCCTTGTAGGGTTATTTTTCTCCCTTCTTCATATTCACACTCTAAATTTTTACTGTAACAGTCCAACTTGGTTTTATGGGAAGCCAACCAGCCCATGCCAATCAACATGTCATAATATTCTAAAGGGATCACATTTAGGGTTACTTGGGTGGGTAATCCATTCATAATAAATTGACATGCTAGTATGACCTCTATTACTTTTATTTTGGTTCCAGTGGCTAGTTGTACCAGCCATGATTTAACATGTTTAACTTGCTGCAATTTACATTTATCAACAGTTTGAGGGGAAACATAATTCAAATTAGAACCAGGTTCAATTAAAATGGAAACTAGATGGTTGGCAATCATACCTTCCATATACACCACTGAAGCTTGGTGGTCAACTTGTCTATTATCCAAGGATGCATAAATTTGTGGCATGATCCTAGCCACATCATTGATTTTGGTATCCTCTTGGACGTTTTAGACCCTCCTATTATTCTATTGCCTATGTGGATAGTCCCTCAATAGATGTTCTTCTCCACAAGCCCAAAATTTCAAGGTTTCTCTCTTTGTGTTATCAGTCTTACCTGGGGATACTCCAAAGGGTTTAGTACCACTCTAAGATGGAAAATTCTGATGATACACACTTTTAGTAGGAAGGCTCATCTTAGAACCTTTCCCATGGTTCTTAGATCTTGTGGGTTTAAACCCCTTCTTCTTGAATCCAAAACTACCTTTCTTTTTCCAGTCCCCATGAGGTTCCGTTTTATTCTTGAATTTCTCATAACAATACCTTTCCTTCCGGATAGTGTCTTCTAAGGTATTTGGTTCATCAAATTCAATTATGTCCCCAAAGGATTGAGTTAACCACTAATTAATTGTTGCAGCTTTACATTTTCATCCTTTATGTAGGGGACATACCTTATCAGCTCAAGGAATTTGTGAGTTATCCCAACTTGAGTTCATAGAACTCCTTGGTATTCCCATCAAAGTATTTTTTTGCCAGGTACTTATTCTTAAAGTATTTCTCAAATTTTTTCCATGAAAAGTCCTTCTCATGGATTCCTTTCACATTCCTAAGGTCCTCCCACCAAATGGAGGCCTTTTCATTCAGGTTGAAAATGGCTATTCGGGCCTTTAAGTTTTCAGAGTAGTCATGGACTCTGAGGTACTTCTTCAATCCAAGCAACCAAACTTCTGCTTCTTCCCACTTCTTAATATCTCCATCGAAAGTGGGTGGTTTGGAGTTGTTAAACTCTTCAGGGTCATGGATCTTGGAATGTTTCCTCTTCTTTCTTCTCCTCTGGGAATGTGAACTAGTTTTTCTACTAGAAGATCCATTGGAGTTGTTAGTTTCCTCACTAGAGGATTCTTCCGATGAGTGCCTCTTGACTCCATGTTGGTACTTCTTTGAGGTACTTCTCCTTGTGTGGCCACTTTCAGGGCCATGCTTTAATATCTCAGGTGGACTTTGAGTTTTCTTAAGGTGATGTTTGTCCACATGACTACCTACTGGTCCATGTTTCAACTTCCTTTATATATATGATAACCTTTGCAGTATTACTGTGTTAATTTCAGTTTTCTTTTCCTTCTATTTTATCAGCCTTTCATTGTCATCCGTACAACTCTGTAATTATACCATGAGGCTTCTTACGATTTCATCAAAATCTGGAGGGGTTTCCACCACCCTCCTTTCATCAAATTTTTCCTCTCTATTGTGGGAGATTTCCCCCAATTCATGGTGTGTCACCATCCTTTATGATGTATTTTTTCAATGGTCCACTGATTGCTTGAGTGATGATACGACATTTTCTGTTAGTTAATGATCTACTAGTTTATGAATCAACTCACAGTTCAGATTTTTCAAAACATATATAACATCAAAAAGTTTCATTCCTCTCTTCAAAAGAGGTTTAAATAAGCCTATTAGGAATGGGGTAAGATAGGGTGTCACCCCTAAAATTTTATTTTATAATATTTTTATGTGACTCATTCATGAGCCCAAGAAGACTAAGTGTTGTAGCCATGCTAGGGTACCAATTTGTAACAAACATGACCCCTAGGCACCCTGTCTAGGAATGGGGCATCAAACATTTTCTTACCTTAATCATATTGAATCTTCTTTCTAAGGTCTTCATCGTTTTCTACTAAATCAAATCTTTTGAACAACTACTACCAGGCTCAATTCTGAGCTCTGGATTGGAAGTTATTTCCTCTCGAAGCTCTTTGGGCGTTTTTAGTCAGGGACCGTGTGGCGCCCACGTGGTTCCATCTCATCTATACCATCCCCAGATTCCTACATCCATGGTGGAGGTCCATCCATCATCCAATCCAACAACGAGACTTGATCCTCATTTAACACATAATGTATAGGGGAGTTTGACATTCGACACTTTGCTACTGAACACCCCTTTTTCCTTTCTGCGTGCAAATCCTCTCGAGTCCCGAAATCCTAAACTCCCTAAGGAACCTGAAATATCGCTACGTGGCTTTGGCCTTCGAGACTTTTGGTTTATCTATGACACTGCACCCAAAACCTATGGATTCTCGAAGGGTCCACCCTTACACGTGGTGGTGTGTTAAACACAAAGGCAAGGATAAGTGGGTCATGAGTACTCCACCCGCCAATAAGACAAGATAATATGTACCACGGGGTGACACATGGAAAGGCATAAATGACATGTGGCCCCTTCAATGGGTGACACATGTCACATTCTAATGGGCATAGAGGGTTTGTGAAACGTACGAATCTAGGTGACATGTGGCACGTCAAACATGGGTCCATGTCACCCTAGGTGACATCATCATGCCACATCACTCCAGACTGATAGCCTTTCAACACCCTTAGATATAATGGTTGAGAAGCATACAGGTAGATCCATTGATCTATGTCCTTCGTTACTTCGTAACTTCGACGTTTGAGGGAATCCGCTACGTGAATTCCTCCTTTCTGCCGGAGTGGTCAATGCCGGGCTAACCACGGTCTAGATCTAATGGTTAGGAATGACCTCAAAACATCCTCAGATCTATGGCTCACATGACTTCATGAGTTCAATATTCAAAGGTTTTTTCTTGTTCACCACCCCCTTTCTCACGGAGTGGTCAATGATGAACTGACCCAACATGGATCCAATGACTAGGAGGGATACCAAGTCATCCATAGATCTACGATTCATGTTAGTTCGTATCTCTGGCCTTTAGGTTTTTTGGCGTTATAGAAACTCTGTTCTACTGAAGTAGGAATTCATTGAAGTTTTATATGTGAGTCCCTCCACTGGTTGATCGGATGGTTAAGAGGGGTGCACAATGAAATCCCTAGATCCATGACTCACATAAATTCATGACTTTGACGTTCAGGGAATTTTATGCTATAACACCTCTATTCTACCAAAGTAGGGCTTCGTCGAACTTACCTCGTTGTAGATCCAATGACCAGGGGGACTCTCAAATACCCTCGGATCTGCGGCTTGCATTACTTAGTGATTGGTAAATGGGGCAGGGTTTAATGATGGGACAGGTCCATCTATCATGATTAAAGACACCACCACATGTCGATCGATCTCATGGGTAAATGTAACAAAAAGTTGGCTTCGACCGGTTCGAAAATGGGAATGTTGTAACACCTTGGAGCTCCTAACTCACAAAGTTTTGAAGCCAAAAAGGCTTATTTTCTTTCGAACCTAGCATAGGGTTCTCATACCTTGGTCGTATGGGTCCTACAAAAATTTACGTGGGCTGCACACGCTTAACTCTTAGCGGTGAATCAGTTAATGTCCTAGGCGTGATCCCTCAGTAATACATGTGAAGGGTCTGAAGGAGGCACCCTCCTTCCTCAAAATTCAAACTTAGTCTTCCCGTGATCTATATGGATATTGATGGCCACCCACCTTTTCCAACTGGCTCAAAATAGTTTTCTGACAATTTTGGCAATTTACTATTTTTAGCAGTTTTAACTTTCGGGGCCATTTTGAGGGCCTAAATGAAGGTTTTTTGAGATTGAGATCCTCAACGATAGCCAAAGGCATAATTGATCCCCAAAAATGAATCTCCTCGATGATACCTTTCCAATGGGCTATCACATGCCTATAACGGAGATCGTATGCAAAAGTTACGACCCCGGGAAGTTGATGTACTAACTTACCCAAATGGGGCCCACATGACTTTTGGCACATCATCTCCTAGGGTTAGGTTTTTGGATGTCTAGGGTTTTTGGGATTATTTATTATTGTAAAAATGCCTTTAGAGCCTCATTGTAACCTTCTTCTTGCGAATGTATGCTGCCGTCACATCTCTTCTCAGAGATAAGCCGCCACCATTCCAACAAGCTTGTTTCCGCTGCATTTTACAGTTTCAGCTTATTACGTTATTGAATAGAACACCAGTTTTACTGTATCTCTATTATTTTTTGTTAAGCACCTGTTAATAATATATATTCATTTCTTTCTTCTCATAAAATCTGTATCAGTGGTATTAGATTGGTCTACTCCTTGTCGTCTTAATGCATGTCCCCAATGAGGTCAGAGTACAAAGAGTTGGGTCTCGAGCTTGTTTCTCTTGAGGAAAGAAGCTCTCGCATGCCCAAGCGACCTCCAATGGCAGGAGAAAATAAAGATGATGGGACAGGGGATCCTTTCAAAATGTTGATTGAGTAATCCCTCACACAATAGAGGAACGAGATGATGGATAGTTTCACGCAAATCCTTCGGCGGCTACCAACAGACGAGACATCTTCTTCGAACGGAGGCGCTGCCCCCTTCAAGGTACAAATAAACTTCGATATTTCTATATTTGAAGGTTAGATAGACACAGATGATGTAGACAAGTGTATGAATCTACTAGAAGGATATTTTTCTGTCCATAACTTTTCGAATAAAGAAAAGATTACTTTTGCGCTCCTCAAAGCCATTCCCCATGTCAAAGATTGGTGGGAAAATTTCTGTGAGCAAAAGGAAACAGAGGAAACCTCATTATTTTTAGTCACAGCTACCAGGGAGTCCTTCAGGGATGCTAGTAAGGAACAATACTACCCTATCAGAAGTTATGACAACCTGTATACCAAATGGACCACATTGCAGCAAGAAAGAGACCAAGCAATGCCAAATTTCACAAATATCTTCCATACCTTGCGCACCAAGTTGGGTATCAAAGATTCAGAGAAACATCTCATGCTCAAGTATCACGGTGCTCTGCATAGATACATCCAGACCGAAATGGAATTTCTGGACATCTCATCCTTGGGCGTGGCCTACCGATATGCCATCAAAATCGAGAAAAATCTCAAACAAAAGATACGACAATTTGGGTCTGGGAACCCCTCAAAACAAAATCCAGGAAAGGGAAACCCCAACCCACCGAACAAAGGACAGATCAAAGATGGACAATATCAGGACAACCAGTCCAAGCCGCAAGAAAATAAGGACAATGGAAATACAAAGAAAGATACCGGGAAGTGGTGCGACTTCCATAAGAGCCCTTGGCATAACACTGCTAACTGCTGCTCAAAGCAGTCGCTAGTGGCTGAAGTGAAAGTCTCTGAATCAGATGCAGACTATGACTCTGAGCTAGAACCAGAAAGGGGAAGACGGATCATTGATGTTGAACCCAGCTCCACCGTTGCTACCACCAAGCTCCAGCCTGGTGAACCAGATGAGCCAGAAGAAGGAGAGCGCCTCTTAAATTCACATATGTGGGTAAAAGGCACCCCGCTACACTTCATCATTGATAGTGGTAGCCAGAAGAACCTCATCTCAGCAGAGGTCATCAAGCGACTGGCCCTGCCAACAATGTCACACCCACAACCATACACCATTGGATGGCTTCGCCAAGGAAGTGATCTTCGCATCAACCAACAGTGCCGACTGTTGTATGACATCAAGCCCTTCAAAGACGAGGTCTTGTGTGATGTTTATCCTCTCGAAGTTTGTGATGTTCTTTTGGGCCAACCTTATTTATGGAAACATCATGTTGTATATGAGTCTAGGCCTCGTAGTGTTATTATTACTTTGAACAGGAAATTGTACAGGATACCCAAGGTAGTCCCACCTAGTGCTATTTCCTTGATCTCTGCTAAGCAATGGAGGAAGGTCATCTCTCAGACGGGGAAGTTTGTCTTCTTCGTGATTCGCTCTCAGAATAAGCAAAAGATCATAGCCACATCCAGGGTCTCTGCGGTTGACCTCTCCACACAGCAGAAGCAAGTAGATAATGTCATGGAAGAATACTCGGATATCTTCTCCTCACCTACAGGGGTACCTCTGCACTTCCAAGTCAAGCACCCCATCGATCTGACCCCCGGTGCACCGCTACCCAATGGGCCAGTATATCGTCGCTCTTTGTTAGAGAATGAGGAGATTAAGCAATAGATCCAAGAAATGATCCACAAGGGGCACATCCGACCCAGCTCATCACCTTGCAGGAGCCCAATCTTGCTGGTACATAAGAAAGATGGGTCCTGACGACTCTGTATTGATTATCGAGCTTTGAATAAAATCACAGTCAGGAACTGGTACCCGATTCCTTGAATCGATGACCTCCTTGATCAACTCACGGGGGCCAAATACTTCAGTAAGATTGATCTGAAGTCTGGCTACCACCAGGTCCTAATAGAACAGAGAGATGTATGGAAGACCACCTTTAAGTCAAAGGAAGGCCTTTTTGAATGGTTGGTCATGCCCTTTGGTTTGACAAATGCTCCAGCCACTTTCATGAGGATGATGGACGATATCCTACGACCATTCACCAATAATTTTGTAGTGGTGTATCTGGATGACATTCTAATTTACAGCAAGACTTGGGCCGGACACTTGCAGCATATTCAACAGGTTCTGCACACCCTGTGGCAGCACAAGCTATACGCCAACTTGGAAAAATGCTCCTTCGACATGGACAAGGTCCATTACTTGGGATACATCATTGATCAGAATGGCGTACATGTGGATCTAGCTAAGATCCAAGTCATCCATGACTGGCCAGCCCCAACAACATTCGTTGAGCTTTGAAGCTTCTTGGGCCTTGCCAATTTCTACCATAGGTTCATGTTGGGTTTCTTCCATATTGCATGGGCCCTCAGCCAAATAAACAGGGGTGGTGGTAAGGTGAAATTTGCATGGGGCCGGTCCCAACAACAAGAATTCAATGATTTGAAGCAACGCTTGTGCTCAACCCCAATACTTTCACTACCAGACTTGCAGTGTCCTTTTGAGATCGAGACAAATGCTTAAGACTATGCTGTGGGCACCGTTCTCACTCAGCACGGGCACCCCGTGGCCTATCATAGTGACACACTGTCAGAAACTATCTGTAAGTACCCTACTTATGACAAAGAAATGTACTTCATTGTGCAATCATGCCGCCAGTGGAGACATTACATTCTTGGGAAGGAGACAGTCATCCACATTGATCATAAGCCACTGCAATTCATGCAGACACAAGGAAAATTGCAGAATGACCGCCATCAAAAGTGGTCCACATACTTGTAGCAATTCCACCTCAACATCAAGTATACAACAAGAAGCACCAATCATGTCGCTGATTGCCTCAGTAGACCGCCAGTCGAGGAACTCACCACGGTGATAGACTCTTGTAGCCATGAGACATATGGATGGCCCCAACTCTATGAGACAGACCCTGACTTTGCCACCACCTACCAAATGTTGGGTGCAAATGCAGTTGTCGATAATTTCCATCTTCAGGATGGCTTGTTGTGTCGTCTGGGCCATATCTATGTTCCATCAAGTGAGCGAGAGAATTTGATCTGGGAAGCCCACTACAGTCGGGTGGCAGGACACTTCGACGTTGAAAAGATAGTGGCGATGCTACATAAACATTTCTACTGGCCAAAACTTCGACAGGAGGTCAGCAAGTATACCAGGTCCTCCACTGCCTACGCTATTGCCAAACTGACCACTAAGAAATAGGGCTTGTACACCCCTCTTCCTACTCCTAAAAATCCATGGGAACCCATCTCAATGGACTACATGTTGGGCATCCCATCCAACAAGCGGGGAAATGACTGTGTTTTTGTGGTTGTTGATCGCTTTTCTAAGATGGCGATTCTGGTTGCCTGCAAGAAGAGCATCATAGCAGAGGCCACTGCCAAGCTCTTATTTGAACGAGTCTGGGTATATTTTGGAATCCCACAAACAATTGTCTTAGATCGGGATAGTCTATTTCTCAACACATTCTGGTTGAGCCTCTGGTCATTGCTGGACACCAGGCTCACCAAATCCACGGCCTTCCACCCCCAGACAGATGGCCAAATCGAGGCTATAAATCGAATGATTGTGCATATCCTTAGCATGTATAATTCAAACCACCCACGCACATGGGATGAGAGCCTTCCCTATGTCCATCATAGCTACAACTGAACCCTGCATAGCTCAACCGACCACAACCCCTTTCAAGTGGGGTTGGGATTCCAACCATTTGGACCCATAGATGTTGCACTTTCCCTTGTGGTCACCTCGATTGAATCATATCCTGCTCCAATTGAAGCTGAAAAAGCCACCCGGTTCATTGAGTGGATCCAACACATCCACCAACTGGTTCAGGATATCCTACAAAAGTCCAATGACAAGTACAAACAATGCGATGATCAACATCGGGTGGCACATAAGTTTCAGGTGGGCGACAAAGTTTGGTTGCACTTGCAGAAAGAACGCCTTACAGGACCCCATCGGAAGCTTTGCCCACTTCGTTATGGGCCGTACACTATCACCAAGGCCGTGGGGGATAATTCTTTTGAGCTCAACATTCCTCCTTTCCTTGGTCTGCACCCAGTGTTCAACATCGATCTCCTTCACCCTTATTTCCCACCATTATTAGACACCTCAGAAGTAGCATAACAAGTGACACCAACAGAGCTCAACCCCAACTGCCTACAACAGGCATCCAATGATCATATTGTGGATAGACATATCAAGGGAACTCGACAACAAAGGATCCAACTTTATCGAGTCGTTAAAGCAAGGTAGCTCCTGCACCAAGGCAAGTGGCTCACTTGGGGTCAAATTCAACAGAAATTTCCTCATCTGATGGGGGACCTCAATGCAATGGAGACCATTTCTTCCTAAGGAGGGAGGATTGATCCAGATGGATATTGGTGGCCACCCACCTTTTCCAACTGGCTCAAAACAGTTTTCTGACAATTTTGGCAATTTATTATTTTTAGCAGTTTTAACTTTTGGGGCCATTTTGAGGGCCTAAATGAAGGTTTTTTGGGATATATCTCCTCAATGATATCCAAAGGCATGATTGAGCCCTTAAAATGAATCTCCTCGATGATACATTTCTAATGGGCTACCACACGCCTAAAATGGAGATCGTATGCAAAAGTTACGACCCCGAGAAGTTGATGTACTAACTTACCCAAACGGGGACCACATGACTTTTGGCACTTCATCTCCTAGGGTTAGGTTTTTGGATGTCTAGGGTTTTTGGCATTCTTTCTTATTGTAAAAATTCCTTCAGATCCTTATTGTAACCTTCTTCTTGCGAATGTGCGCTGCTGTCACATCTCTTCTCAGAGATAAGCTGCCACCATTCCAGCAAGCTTGTTTCCACTGCATTTTATAGTTTCGGCTTATTTCGTTATTGAATAGAAAACCAGTTTTACTGTATCTCTGTTATTTTGTGTTAAGCACCTATTAATAATCTATATTCATTTTTTTTTCTCATAAAATATAGATCATCCCATGAAGGTAATTTCGAGAGGTCGTCAGGACTTAAGCATTTCAGCTAACCCTACCTCGACTCTCTTACAGACCCACATCCCATAACTCTTTAGATTTTAAGCTAAGGAGAACATAACACAATACCAAATCATGGGTTCATAGAGAGACAATAAAAATTTCTACCTTAATCATTCAATACATGTTCTATCCATAAACATGTATATTCAAACATCATTTCAATTCCAATACACTGAGTATGAAAATACTTATGAGAAAACCAGAATCGTGAAGCGACTGCTGAAAGGGGTGCATGTTTCCACCCAACCATAGGCATAACCACTCTTGAACAAATTTATTGTTGGCCACCCCTAACTAGACCATGATGCTCTGAGAGAGGCTCTTTCTTCTTGCTCCACGTCAGACAGGGACGAAGGTTATTCTCCTCCTCCTACAAGAACTTAGAAATTTGTTTTCATTGTACCAAGCAAGGATGTTTGCAACGAGTACGTCCACAGTCAATCATCAGCCCCGTTTATCAACTTGGACTGAAAATGTTGCCAACAAATTCTTGCACCCATAATGAGTTTGTTTATCAATTCGCCTTTGAAAAACCAGAGAGATGCAAGAGTTCTTCTCTCTTCTGGATATTGGTCTCTCAATCCCACTTCCTTGCAGATCTGCCTCTTCCCACAAATTACTTCCTTTCTTTCCTTTCTCCACAATATTGCATTGGTTTGAATCCCCAACTCGTGGTCAGGTTTGGAAGCATTACATATGGGTACCTTGCACCATATCCTCATTAACTCTTGAGGAGGCTTTTGAAACTACCAACATGACTGGTCATTCATTTATGGGTTAGAGGACTGTTCTAGTTCTGAGTAGTTAAATATATTAAGGAACTAGTTTGGTGGAGGTCATCTCAACCATTTTTGGTTCCCCTCACCATCTATCTCATAACATCATGATCTATCTTGGCAAACCCTCCTTTCAACATTTATGCAACACTATCCCTATTTAATTAATAACATAAATACATACATTAACTTTTATAACAAAAGGTTCATCAAATCCAACATTCACACATATTTGGTCTGCCACAGTCTTTTGGAAAGTTATAATTATATTTACAAGCTGGGGGAAACAAGGGTATTACAAAAAAATTGTGTGATTTTACAACTCAACTCTTTCTGCTTTATAAGAAACTTAAAATATTTCTTTAAAAGGCTTAAATGAAGAAAAGAATAAGGGAAATGACTTACCTCCATCTAAGTCATAATTTTCCCTTTGATAGAGGTCATAATTGTCATAATTGGGTTGAATGTTTTCATGATACTGTTGAAAATAATCCTTTTCCGGATAAAAGGATATTTTTGATATTTTTTGGAAATAAACCTCATCATAGTTATTGTACTCATCATATACAGATAAAAAAAAGGCTTCCCGAAGATCATAATTAACAAAATAAGAGACAACATCTTTCTCCTCAACAGGCTGCGCTGCCAACTCCTGCTCATGGAGTTCTTCTGGTTCATGTTCACTGTTAGCTATGTCTGCATTCTACTCCTCATCCTTAAATTGATCTGAAAATTTTCCATAGGCTTTGAGATTGTCCTCAACCTCTTAAGCATCAATGAACATTTGCTACAAGGTGACAAACCTCCTTTCTAGGAGAAGAAGAGAAAATTATGGATGAATATTTGTTACATAACATAGTCTAGCAGTAGCTTCAGGAGGCTGTATATCTAAAGGCATGCTGCAATAAAAAATATAAAATCTCCTTTTGAAAATAACAAGAGCTTCATCCTCCCCTTTTTTCAAATCATAAAACTTTTCTAAGTATTGATCAAGATATTTGTTCTCTCCCGAGTACCTTGAAAATGCACCAAATAACTCAGCCCACAAAAAAATGGAACCAACCTCTAGATTTTCAAACCACAAAGCATCATCTCCAACCAAAAATTTGGCAAATAACCTCATAACAGCATCCTCATGCATGATTTCCAAATTGTCATTGACATTATGAAAATATCCCAAATGCTTCTCAGCTATAATATGAATTTCTCCAACAAAAAGAGGCAGATACTCTAAAAACTTGGGAGGGTAAGGATGAAGAGTAGATGTCATTTTTAAGGGTTTAAACATTTTTTCTCTTTTTCTGGACTGAACATCAGTAGGTTGAAAGCGAGGTTCATAGATTGGTTGCAAATTCCAGTAGTGGTGGTAGAATATGGTACTATGATCAAAGAAGGTGGTGATTTAGTTGTATCATTCACATGGTCATAGGGATGATCATGTTTAGGAAGGCTTTGAATACACATATTGTTATCATATGTTTCAAATGAAGGGATAGGGTCAACATCAACTATGTAATAATAATGTAGACCTTCTTCCTTCAAAGAGGGATATACAATAGTAGGCTTATGGTCATCAGATTAAACAAATAAAATGATGATTCTCCTGATATATGAGGGAAATGACAGGAAAAAACTGATAAAAAAGAATTTGATCTCTTGAAGAAAACTTATATCTTGATACCTAGACTTCCTGTGTCTTCCTTCCATTTTCTTTTTGAGATCGTTCCTCAGTGGAGTCCTGTAACTTGATTTGAATCACCAACAAGGTCTTCAAATGTGTGGAGTCTCCATGGTGAAACAATTGCAGTCTTTCCTATCACAAATCCTTTCTCACCATCAATAAATGGCAGTTATCTGTGTCGTACAACCCAGGGAAGATCTTCAATTTCGTCCCCGAAAATGACACCAAAAATGTTGGCACTAGGAGTTTCTCTTAGATTGCTAAAGCGAAAGCCTAATACCCATCAATAGTTTGAAAAAGGATTTTTGAAAATTGGTTTTGATGAAGTATGTACGAATGGACAAAAGTATTTAAAATGATTTCATACAATGAGTGAAACACAACTTAGCAATCTAGGCATGCAAAATTCTATGACCAGTGAAAACGTTGGTAGTGGTGAGCAATACGACTATCATATGAAGGAAAGTATATATATTTAACTTACTTTAGGTAACCTAAAACATATAATTAGAATAAATATCACTTGGATAAGAACCCTTCAACCAAAAGATAACAAATACTTGCAATAATACATACATTAAATAATTCACTGATAGGAATCCAACAAGCATCTACAACAAAAAATTCACCATAGACATCTAAACAAGAGAGAAGAAAATATATGATATCAAATAGAAAAGTTGTCCATCAATTGATGATGAATCTGGAATCTTCACTGCATATCATTTACAGAGTTATATGAAAACATAAAGAAAAACCTCTCAATACAACCCTCTCTACCCCCTCCTTGAGATCCCTCCTTCATTAAATAGAAAATAACATCCAAAATATACTTAGGAGGTCACAACCCATCTCTTTCATTGGATTCTGGGCCTTGAAGATAGGCGACAACATTCAAGGAGACAAAAATCCAACAAACTGCTAAATTTTAGAAAGTTGTTGAAATTCATTAATTAATCTATTGCCAACTTACTGCATGAGGTTTTAATGGAGCTAAATCTTAGGTGTAGTTTTCCTTTAGCATCTAAATTATCTTTGAGAAGTCATTTGAACCCTCCTTGACAATTAGCAACCCTCCCACATCTTGTATTTATCAAAATATTTGTTGGATTACTGAGAGGGGGGTGAATCAATAATAACATAATTATAATCATTTTCTCCAAATAATCCAAGTGTTATATCAATGTAGAATTATTATCCAATAATGAGCAATAATAAAAAAATCACACACATACACAATACATCAGTGTTTTACGTGGAAACCTAAATCGGGAGAAAACCACATAATGTTTTTTCTTATATGTCTTGAATAATTACATTCATTGGAAGCACCAACTTCCTTTATTTTCTAGCTGCAAATGGAAGGAAGCTCCAACCCCCTAGTTTCTCAGGCTACAACCTGAGGGAAGCTCCAACTCCCCAATTCTCTGGCTATAACTAGAAGGAGGCTACAACCCCCTAAGTTCTCTGGCTACAACCACCTATCCTTGCCTCGTCCTGCCACCTTGAAGTAGAAGTAGAATGATGGAGCATGTTGGCATAGGGGAAGACCCAAGTTTCAACTCCAAGAGTGCACCAACAAGCCCTAACTACTGGCCCTTTGAACAACACTTGCGAGGCAGATGCAGTCTCACCTGAAGTAGCTATGTGGGGGTTGCAGGACAAATATGTCCACAACCAAAGGGAACACCAAGTGGATCGAATACAAAAACAACACAACATTTATATATCACTTACCCAGCTGAATATCTTACAATACCAGAAGGCTCTACACTTATCACTTCTCTCTCACACAACAATAATCACTCATGCCAATAACAAAACTAGAGCCAACAATACCAACAACCCATCCCAGGTCCTTTAGATCTCTATTTATACATTACAATAGCTCACCGATAGCCTTAGGTCAAGACCTAAGTGTCAAATCCCTAAATACCAAAACCCTACGTGTCTAAAACCCTAGGTCAACTTGACCCGCGTTTTCAGGGCTTTTCCAACGTGTCTTTCCTTCATTCTCACGTGGTGCTCCAAAGCATCCAAAGGTGGATTTTTCCACTTGCTCAGTTGTCCACGATCCGTCTTCCTTTCTGATATGTCATCCTTGATCTCCTCATCCAATATCTTTCTTTTTCTTACTTCGCTCCATTTTTTCTGCTCTTTTGCTCACTTCGACCTAGTATCAGTCACTGTGTCTTCCGCCCAGTTCAAATTTTGCCTTTTCTTCCTTGATCTTCACTTGATTCCATAACTAAGGGCCAACAAGCCCCCAAAAATCACTTGTGACTCGTCCTGAGGCACTTCAGATCTGATCCTTCTGTTTTTCTTCGACTTCAAACTGCGCAGGGCAGCCTTTGCTTTCTTCTCTATGCCTCCCTTCCTTGTACAAACTTTCTTTTCTGTGTCTGGTACCCAGTTTCAACTGCACCTGGTACCTAGACCCTTTTCCTCATGCTTTTACTGAGATATGTGAGGAAGCTAGTTGTCATAATACAATTTCAACCAGCTCCCATTCACCAACCCTTCCTTCCATTCTTCATTCAAAGTCTTCAGCTGCGCAACTCCTCCTTATATAACATAAGAAATCTCGTATGGATGCGTTCAAAACCTTCTTGGATGCTTCATGAACTTGCCATCATATACCAATACCAAATCACCTTGCTTAAATAACTTATTCTTGATGTGTCTGTCATGGTAGGCCTTCTTTCTGTCCTTCTGTACCTGCTGATGGAATCCTGCAATAAATATGTCTTCTTCTAGTTCGACCAACTGTGCGAGACTCTCTTGAACAATGCCAACATCATCCATCTCTATAAAGGAAGCGATTCTTAGGCTTGGTACCAAATATTCCATTGGGACAACGAATTCTAGACCATAAACCAAATTAAAATGGGTTTGGATTGTTAGCTTCTTGTAATTGGTTCTATAGGCCCATAGTACTGCTGGTACTCTTAAATCCCAATCATCCATGGTCACACTGCAAATATTCGTCAATGATATCTCCAAGATCTTGTTGAATGCTTCAACTGTACCATTCGCTTGTGGATGGTAAGGCGTGCTCTTCTGATGGTGGAATGAAAATTCCTCAGTCAAGGCTTCAATGGTCTTATTGATGAAATGTGTGCCTTGATCGCTCATAAGGGTCTTCAAGCATCCAAACCTGGTTATGATATCATCAAATATCAAGCATGTAGATGTAGTTGTACTACAATCCTTAACTTCTCTTTCTTTGGCCCATCTGGTCAAGTACTCTGTCACAGTGATTATGTACCTTGATCCTGTGCTCTTTCCTGGTGGGTTTATAGGTCCTACGAAGTCAATGGCCCATTTCTCAAATGATTGTAGGGTCAGTTGTGGTGCTAAAGGAATTTCATCTCTTCTGGACGGTTTCCCAACTCTTTGGCATACATCACAGGCTCTGTAATAGTCCTTATCATCTCTGTGTAGGGTAGGCCACCAAAGGTCAACTCTAAGAACCTTCTACGCAGTTGATTTCCCTATGTAGTGTCCTCCTGCGATGCCTTCATGAGCTTCGGTGAGGATGAACGGTCTATCTGCCTCCATAACACACCTCATTAATATCTCTTCAGGTCCCATCTTGCATAGATGTCCAATTATGAGTGAAAAGTCTACAACGCGCACTACTAGCTGTTTCTTCTAGGTGATTGTATATTCACTAGGTGACATTCCTATTGATAGTAACTAGACTATCTCTGCGAAGAGATCATCAATATTTCTAATGGCTAGCAACTATGCATATGACAGTGTATCCTCCAAGCTAGTAGGCTCTTCTCCATGTTCCAACCTTGACAAGTGGTTAGGACCTTTGTTCATTCTCCTGGCTTAACCATGATCTCAAAATCATATTCCTGAAACAACAGAAGCCATCTTCATATTCTCCCCCCCAACACTGGCTTGTTGACCAGGAATTTTAGTGTAGAGTGATCGGTAAACATTTTAAAGTGTCCTCCCAACAAGTAGTGGTGAAACGTTTGCAGCGCATACACCATGGCTAACCCTTCTCTCTTAGTAGTGGTGTAATTAGTCTTAGTTGTTGATAGTTTTCTGCGAGCAAAGGATAACGGATGGCCAATGTCTCCTGCTCCTAGATGTGCTAACAAAACTCCTAATGCAATGGAAGATGCATCTACATGCACGTGAAATTCCTTGCTCCAATCTGGAAAAACCAGAATAGGCGCAATGATCATTTTCTGTTTCAGGGTGTTGAATCTCTACTTGCATTCTTATGTCCAGTGAAACTAACATTCTTTCTTCAAATTCTTCTCCATGGGTGTAGTAATCTATGCATAGCCTTTAATGAACTTCCTATAGTATCCAGTATGTCTGAGTGCAGTGCTTAGCTGTTTGAATGAAGTAGGAGGGTGCAAATCAACTATAATGAAAATTTTAGATGGGTCTACCACCAATCCCTTCTTGCATACAATATGACCTAACAACACTCCAAATGGTGAAAAGAAGATGCATTTCTTCAAGTTTAAGGAAATCTGACACTGCCTACACTTGTCCAACATTAGCCTTAGACATTCAAAGTGATTTTTCAATAAACTAAAAAAAGTCCAATCATCAAAGTATGCTTCTAGAAATTTATGTAAAAACTCCTTAAACGCTCCGACCACCACCCTGGAAAAGATGGCTGGTGCGTTCTTCAATACAAATGGCATCACTATATATTGGTAGGATCCCCATTCTATTGCAAATGTGGTCTTATAGTGATATTCCTTGGCAATTCGGATTTGATGGTATCCTGAAAATCCATCTGTAAAAGAATATACCTCTTGGCTTCCTACATTATCTAACACTTCATCAGTGAATGGCATAGGGAATGGGTCATGCAAACAAGCATCGTTCATCTTTTTGAGATCTACGCAGATCCTGATCTCTCATGTCTTCTTGTCTTGTACCACCATAGGGATAACCCATTCTGACTCTTTGACAGGTTCTATGATCCCTGCTTCCAACATTTTGTCGAGCTCAATATTCACTTTTTCCTTATATTTAGGGTTCAATCTGTAAGGTCTTTGTTTGACTGGTATGGAATCTAGTTTCAAAGGGATCTTCATCTCTCACATAGGCCCTTTAATTCCCTTCATATCAGTGAACTTGGTTGGAAACAAGTCCTGATATTCATGTAGTAACTCTGTAATCTTGTCAATAGTGGCAACATCCCAATAGTCTGCAACATTGGCAAGCTTCGGTGTTTGCTCTGTTCCAATATTGACTTTCTTGATTTTGATTGGCTTTCCAATGAAAGGTATCTCAATTCCTGGTCCTTCTATGTCTCTTTGGCCTTCATTTTTGACGATGTTCACCTTCCTAGGATCATAATCTTCATCATCATTGATATTGTAATAGCCTTGCAGTTTTTGAAGAGGTGCAACTCATTCATCCTCTTCTTGATCCAAAGGGAAGCTAGGTGACTCCTCGAACACTTTCTGTCTTACAATATGTAATACTTGATCCACTGCAGGATATTGACTTTCAAATAAGAAGGTAGTTACAAATTTTGGGTCATACCTTCCCAATCTGTAGTGATGAGGCACAGTTTTGCTTGAAGGTACCAATTGATAGGGGTTGTGTCCAGTGTGTTGATGAATTTATGCACCCACTGCTCTTGAGGAATTATGCTCCATGCTTCCTCACAACTTTTCACATAGTCCTTCAGACAAATTTGACTTGTGTATCTAACGTCGCAGCCTTCTACGTGCACTGAGAACTATGATGTCATCAAAGTATGACATTGTACCCAGTCTGTAATGTTGTCTTTGTGTGTCCCCCACAACCTTGCTGGAGTTTCTTTCAAGGCCTCATCCAGTGCCAAAAGTTTTTGTTGTGTTGGTACTGTTTCTTCAAAATCCATCAAGAATGCTTCTAAATGATTTAAACCATCAAAGGTGGGCAAGTTACTCACTGTTGTGCCGATCCAACGAACTTCTCCGATTAATCTAGCACATCTCCTTGTAGATACCTCACACATTTTTTTCTGCCAGTTCTCCAGTGATTCTTCTGAATCTGATGAACATGCACTATCACTTCACCATATTAGGTTCCCATCCGCTGTAGGGTTAATGTAATCCCATTTTCTGGATGTTAATTTGTATATGTTTTCCAGTTCATATGCGTGGTCTTCTTCTTTGATAGGCTCTGTGTATCGGTGACCTTCATCGAGATCCAAGGGTGCAATGAACCTAAGGACCTCTCCTTCAAATGTCATTCATATTTTCTTTAAATAAACCACAGTGGAATTATTGAAATCCCAATCTATTCCTAACAATGCAGGGTAAGGACAACTATCATCAACTATCTCAATCACCTCAAAATCTGCAAACATCTTCACTCCGTCGATGTCCACAGGGACATGTTATAATCTTCCAAAGAGGATTACAACTTGCTGATTGGCCATCCTAAGCCTAATAGGGGAATATATCAACTTAGGTTTTTCCATGAGTGCCGAGGTCTGCTTCGTCATGACATTGACTTCTGACCCTAAGTCAAGGACCACATAATCTATATCATACTCTCCAATTTGAGCATTCAAGTGTAGTTCCTTATTTGTCCTTCTTCTCTTTGAGAGTTGTGTACTACTCTATTAAGTAAGGGATCTCTCTTTCCTAGCTCATACTGTCTGATTAAATTTTGTAGCTCTTGGAAAATGCTTTCATCCTGAATCAACTTAATACAAGTATATAAAAATTCCATGAGCTTTCTTATCTCTTTTCCTTCTCCTGGTAGATCAGACTAATCGAATTCCAGAGACATTCCATATTCTCTTACTTCTGGTCGTGTATTTGATGAAGAACCTTGATATCCTTTGAATTCTTTTCTTGCCTCCTCAAATATTTGTTTTTCTTTCTTTGCATCAAAAGTTTGTGTCTTCTCAACAACTTTCCCAACTCCTAATTCTTCTGTAGTCTTTCCTTGGGTCATTTTGTCTTCTCCTGTAACAATGCCTCCTCTAGTGATAACAATGACTTTAGGGTCTTCTCTACGAGGTTCAACGTATATCAGTTGTACTTGCGGGTTCTGCTGAGGTCCTCGTCTCTCTTGAAGTTTGGCTAGTAGCATAGGACAATCTTCTATAACATGTTTGAATGAGCTACAGTAGCTGCAAGTAGTACAAGGGTTATGGAAGTCCCTTGCCAAGTGTCCTGGTTGCGTGCAGTTATAACAAATGATTTGTCATCGTCCTCGAGCCATACCTCCTCCTCATCCTCTTCTTATGAATCCACCGGGAGGGTTGAAGTTTCCTCTTTTTAGAGAATAATACTATGTAGCATTTCATTCTTGTTGTACTTTGCCTTGAATTTTGTATATATCCCTTGACCTTTCGTGCATGAGGTCGTGTAATATACCAGATATAAAATATATGCAAAAAAGAAATAAAATGCTAATAATGGGAGAATAACAACAATATAACCAGAACATTCACCACAATAACACTGAAATGATATAAGAATAACAACAGAAATAACACTTTGAATTTGAAAGCAATGTTCACAGGCCTCTTCAAGGGGGAAACCTCCAGTTGAGTAGAGCTATATTACAATAATCTCCAAGCTAGGGTTCTCATACCCTCGACTCCTATTTATACTAAAAACAAGCATCTAGAGGAAGATCCTTCTAGAAGTGGACGCTTCTATTAGGTCTTCTTACATCTACCTTATTCTATTTATTGAAAGGCCTTATTAATATTGACCTTTATTACATCCGAATATATTGTTCTATCTATGTGCAGGTTAGGACCCTAACATGTTCGCCTCCTTAAAAATAGACTTGTCCTCAAGGCTTGAGATGAGGAAATTACTACAGAATGGTAGTTGGTTCCCAAGTGACGTCTGCTAGAGTTGTATCTTTCCACTGGACTAGCACTTCCTTGATGGTTCTTTGATGTAGGCGATGCTCACGCTGGTCCAAAATGGCTTCTGGTTGTAGCCAAATGGATCCTTCTTTAGCTAACTCTGGAAGGTTGGTTTGAATTTGGAACTTAGTTCCAATCACCTTATTTAAGCATGAAACATGAAAAACAGGATGTAGCTTCGAATGGCTAGGAAAAGCTAATTGATAGGCGACTTGTCCCACACGCTTGAGCACAGTATAAGGAATATAAAATTTGGGTGCTAGCTTCTGACAATGCTCGGCCTTGAGGGAAGTTTTCTTGTAAGGTTGCAGTCGAAGAAACACCTGATCCCCTTTTGCAAATTGACATTTAGAGTGACCTTGATCTGCTTGTTGCTTCATGCGATTCTGTGCCATGACCAAATTCTCTTTGAGGGTATGGAGAATGGCCTCTTGAGCTGTAAGTGTTAGGTCAACTGCCTGGACCTTTGAGGCACCCGGTAAGTATGAGAGAACTGAAGGTGGCTTCTATCCATATACCGCTTCAAAAGGAGTCATGCGTGTAGCTGTATGATATGAAGTGGTGTACCACCATTCAGCGAGGGGTAACCATTGAGCCCACTGACTTTTCTTTTTCGAGGAAAAACAACTCAAATATGTTTCCAAACACTTGTTGAAAACTTCTGTTTGGCCACCAGTCTGGGGATGATAAGCTGTGCTGAGATGCAATTCTGTGTCTTATAACTTGAACAGTTCTTGCCAAAAATTGCTTGTGAAAGTTGGGTCACAATCAGAAACAATAGAGTGCGGCATGCCATGAAGCTTGAAGACCTGATCCATGAAGATTTGAGCCACCATGGATGTTGTAAATGGGTGTTGAAGGGAGAAGAAATGAGTATACTTGGAAAGGTGATCAACAACCACCATGATGACAGATTTATTTCCCGACTTGGGTAAGCCAGTAATAAATTCCATAGAGATATCCTTCCAAATAGCAGGTGGAATCGGGAGCGGTTGTGGTGTGCCTGACGATTTGACTGTTTCTCCCTTGTTTCATTGACACATGACACATTCAAATACAAAATTACGAATGTCTTGTTTCATACCATCCCAAAAAAAGGAACGTTTGACCCTGTCATAGGTTTTGGTGAACCCGGAGTGCCCTGCTATGGGTGTAGCATGAATCTCAGAAAGTACCGTGGATTTAAGATTTGATTGTTTACTTAAATACAAACGGCCTTTGTATCGAAGTTCCTCATGGAGCCAAGAGTACCCTGGGAAAGCTGGAGCATTGGACTGCAATTACTGGATCAACTGCGAACTTTTGGGATCTTGTAGCCATTCCTGGCGAATGGCTTGGAGCTAATCTAGTACAATGAATGAAAGAGAGAAAAGGGATCCTTCATCTTCATATTTTCGAGAAAGTGCATCTACAACCACATTGTCTTTTCCTTTCTTATAAATGATCTCATAATCATATCCAAAGAGTTTAGTCACCCATTTTTCTTGTTTTGGGGAGGAAATGCATTGTTCCAGAAATACTTGAGGCTTTGATGGTCTGTCTTAATTTGGAACCGTTGCCCCAATAGATAAGGATGCCACAGATCCACGACATGAAGAATAGCCAACATTTCCTTTTCATAGATGGATTTGCCCAGATTTATTTCAGATATTTTCTTTCTGGTAAAGGCCAAAGGTCAACCCTCTTGCATAAGGACATCACCAATTCCTTTCCCTAAGGCATCACATTCCAATACAAAGGTCTTTGTGAAATCAGGAAGGGCAAGGACTGGAGTGGTGCACATGGCCATCTTCAAGGTTTGAAAATCTTGAGCAGTGGCTGGAGTCCAAGTGAAAGAGTTCTTTTTGAGGAAAGCAGAGAGAGGTGCTGCAATCTTCCCATAATTCTTAACAAACTTGTGATAATACCCTATTAATCCTAGAAATCCATGCAAGCTCTTAAGAGTCTTTGGGTGAGGTTAGTCTTGCATAGGTTTAATCTTTTTAGGATCCACCCTGACGCCATCTTTTCCAACCAAATGACCCAAGTATTCTACTTCTGATGCACCAAAATCACATTTAGAATTTTTTAGGAAAAGTTGGTGTTGAGAGAGTAGATGGAGAACTCGATCCACATGCATAAGATGGCCTATCCAGGTTTTGCTATAGATGAGGATATCATCAAAGAAAAATAAGACAAAATGGCAGAGAAAAGGACGAAAGACATGATTCATGAGGCTTTGGAAGGTGGAGGGGGCATTACACAAGCCAAAGGGCATGACCAAAAACTCATAGTGGCCCTCATGAGTTCTAAAGGCAGTCTTGGGAATATCTACCTCTTTCATACGTATCTAGTGGTAGCTCGAACGAAGAGCCAGTTTAGTGAAGAATTGGGCGCCACTCAATTTATCCAGAAGGTAATAAATGAGAGGAATGGGGAATTTGTCTTTGATGGTAAGTTTGTTGAGGGCACGGAAGTCAGGACACATTCACCAAGGACCTTATTTCTTCAAGACCATGACCACAGGAGACGAATAGGGGATCGTACTAGGGTAGATAAGACCTACATTAAGGAGTTCCTAGACCATTTTCTCAATTTCATGTTTTTGGGAAAAGGGGTGACGATACAGACAGATATTGGGAGGAAGGCTTCCTGGTACAAGGGGAATGGAATGATCATGAACACCATGGGAAGGAGGGAGGCCTTGGGGAGTGGAA
>JZKD02S0157124.1:158035-174125 GCA_000966675.3 Picea glauca
AGAGAGAGAGAGAGAGAGAGAGAGAGAGAGTATCTTCAATTTGACCCTACTAAGTCTAATTGTTCCTATGCTATCTATCTCCATTTATGTGTATGTTGGTTGGTGGGAAGAGGGAGACAAGGGTGAGAGAGGGAAATAACATATATCTTTGACCCCATAAAGGCTTATCATTCCTATGCTAACTATCTCCATTTATGTGTATGTTCGTTGGTGGGAAGAGGGAGACAAGGGTGAGAGAGGGAAAGAACATATATCTCAAGTTTGACCCCATAAAGGCTTATCATTTCTATGCTAACTATATCCTTCTCTCTATGTGTGTGTTCAAAGTGATCTTATATGTTATTATCATGAAATGACATTAAAATCATAAATTCGAACTCTTCCAAAGTTGCAATCACAATGTTACCTTATTGGATATCTAAATCTATTTTGTGCCACCATTAAAATCATAGATGTTAACCCTTCCAATGTTGCAATCACAATATTGTTACCTTATTGGATATTTAAATCTATGTTGTGCCACCATTATTATGCAATGCCTTCCAAATGCGAGATATCATAATGTACGTTCTCTTCATCTTCCCATGGGTTTCAACAAAATAATTGTTTAGTCTTGTCAACCCATATTTGAGGTTGAATAGTTGAGTTGTCTCTAAAAAGTTGAAATCTTGATATTTATTTTTTAGATGGTTTATGAATTTATGGAAGGGGATTGGATATTTAATCTCCTTTGACTTGTCTAAAATCTGTAAAAGACATTGAACCTCCAAATTTAGGGTCCATTCCTGATATGTGATTTGATAAATATGATTTATGTATGGATTAGATCCTTGGAGAGGAACTTTTCCTTGTCACTTAAACTCTCAAATACCCTTATCTTTGAGATTCACCTCAAAAAATTATTTGAGGGTTCCCTTGGAAATCCTCTCCATCCTTGTTTGGGGCAATTTTAGTTGAACTCTCTAATCAATATCATTATCATATTATGCAAGTGATCATTTATGCTTTCTAGTACAGGATTTAAGTCTCAACCATGAATTCCACAACAAGTGTTTATACTTCCAGTCCTTTGGCATGATGTCTTTTAAATTTAACATTGGAAGTAAATTTTCAGCAGTAAGAATGTAAGAAATTGAGCCATCATGGTAATCGTAACACGACTTCAAACCAACAAATAAAGTAACTCTATTTTAAAAATAAACAAAATCAAAGATGACAAGTCTAAAAAAGTAACTATGAATATCATTAAGACACTATAAGAAAACATGGATTTAGCACCAAAATTTAGTGTATATTTTTTTTATGGTGAAGCATTTCCCAATGCTATGGTCAGTGCAATATCAAATTTTGTAATATGAAGTTTTACGTTGGGGTTTCCATCAACATTAGCACTGAGTTTGGCATGGAATTGCATTTATCACTAATCAATGCATTTTTTTTAGAATTGTGTTTCATCATCATCAACAACAACATCGACCTCCTCCTATTGTTGCTCATTATCATTTGATCCCCCTGAGTCTCAACAAATTCTGGATCATCATCTTCCAAATACTTATCTTGAAAATAAAGCAAACATGTGACATTATCAGTGGAATTCATTTTATATAATTATATATGTCATTGATATATGTAAATCATACAAAATCATGCCATAAGACATCTCCATTTTTTAGACTAGTTGACCAAAACACGTTTTAAAATGGTTTTTATGCCTAGCTAACTTTCAAGTGAATTAATGTACTTTTAACCCATGCAAATGTCTAGACAAGAATGATAAGACAAGATAATATTACCAAAGAAAAATAAATAGTACAAATTCTCAAAGTAATGAGAATGCAATGGGAACAATTGTTGTCATTAAATTCAATATAAAGAATTCATGATTAATGTATAAGATTATGACTTTTTTTTTTCACAGAAGGCATGTTATGAAAGAATAATAAGTTATTACAAACATAAACATGCCTATGTTCATTCTTATCCATATATATTTCTTGTTGGTTCTATCCTTACTTGGACCAAATGTTAATGTAGAAAACTCTATTCAAATAATTTGAAGTTGAACTATACTTATTTTTTGCAATTCTCTTTGTGAACTCACTTAAGAAAGCATTAGTGATGTTTATACATATGAATATAATTGATGATAATGGTGTAATACAATATATAAATTTCATTATGAATCAAGTGAATTTTTTGTCCAAATCTTATAAAAGGATGAGTTGCACTAAATATAAAAGGAATATGTAGATAAATTAGTTAGAAACCAATTTTAAGTACCCAATTAAATGATGAGAGACCATGACTCAACATGCATGGCTAGTCCTATATTTATCTATGTTTCCAAAAATGCATTATTCTACTAGACCATTAAACAAATAAATCAAGATAAACCTCCCATGATAATTGATATGTGCAAGTGTGAGGTTGAATCACATTTCTTTAACTACCATATTGAGTAAATGTGCCTAGTTATTAGTTGTAGAGTGAAGTATTTTGGTAGTAGCTATGGGACCCATTGAACTCCTTCCTAGGCACTCTAAATATAAGTATATTATTATTGCAACTACCTATCTTACCAAATTATAAGAGCATGCACCTACCTAAAACTATTGAATTAATACTGCAACACAAGTTATTTTTTAGAATATCATTTCTAGGTTTGTTTGCCCAGGAGTTTAACAAGTGAGCAAGGACAACACCTCTTAAGTTATACAATTGAAAATTTCACTTAGGACAAGGGACAACTTAGAGATTGGCATTAGAGGTTATGCAGGGCGTAAATAAGGTGAGCGCAATGTTGCACACATGTCCAGTAGTAAATGAGACCACCAAGGAAAAATTTGAGGAAATATTATAGTGAAGTAACAATTGGCCATTGAGTGAATCCAATAACTCACATTTGACAAACAAAATTGAGAAATAAGAAACCCCGATTATGAGATAGAATTCTAGACAAAATATGATTTCTTAGACTTTACTTACAATTGATGAGCGTTGAGGAGGTCATGCATAATTTTCACATATTGAATATGGGTATCCCATGTCTAGCTAAAAAATGAATATCATCAATATATATCACAATAATATGTCCCAGATGCGGTCTAAAAATATCATTGATAATTTTCATGAATATTGATGGATAATTGCTAAGATTGAATGGAGTTACAAGCCATTCATACATATAAAATTTGGTTTTGAAGGTGTTTTTAATGCATAACATGAATTGATTCATGCCTAATCATACTTGAAGGTGATATTATTTTTGGTTAAATACAAAGAACCCTTACATTGATCAAAGAGATCCTTGATACATGGAAAATGGTATAGATTTTTTTATTGTAATATTATTAAGGGCGTGATAATTTGTTACAAGACTACATTCATTCTTTTCTTTCTTTGGAATAATACATGCTAGTGAGCCACAAGAAGAGGTACTTGGTTGAATGACCTTCATTGATGAGTCTAAAATAGTTTTTCAATTTCATTGTGCTCAACCATGGAGAAGTAGTATGTGGGGTAATTAGGAAGGGAAACACATGGAATGTGATCAATAGAAAGGTGGATGGGACATAGTGGAGGTAGGAAATGAGGCACATTGAAAACATCATTGTAGGTGTCTAGAATATCTTGGAGTGTAGGGGGAGGAGGCTTGTTGAATTTATCTACCTTGAGTTGTTGAATGACACATAAAGTTAGTAGTTGAGTAAGGTTTTATGAAAAACAATAATGCATATTAATAAATGGGGTTTGTAAGGATATGGAGGTACGGTAGAACATAATTGGTAGCATAGACATAGGAGCTCATTAGTATATGTTTTTTGATTCCCATCATGGATGGCTTGTGATTAATATAAAAAGGATATCCTAAGATCATATATGTGTAGTCTAGTGGAATTGCATCACAATATTTTGTTAATGCAATGTTAAATGGAAAAGGTAATTTGGTGGCATTGTGTGATGAGGATAGAGGTGAACTAAATGTGGACCCATCCTAGATGGTAGGGTTGAGAATGGGGTATAAAATGAATATGAATTTCATAAACTAGCTCATGGGATGTGGGATTTTATTCACAACCATCGTCAATAATCAATTGGGATAGGAATTGTTTGATTTGGAATTTGTGATGGTAGAGAGGGGAGTTAGTGCTCGGGGAAGAGGTGGTCATTGAGGCAATAATTTTATAACTTTTGTAGGGGTTGTCTAAATCAAGGAGATTTAGTTTTGGCGGTGAAGGTTTGGCTATGGTTGTAGAAAGAAAACATAAAGTCATGGAGATATTGCAAGGAATGCAAATCCATGATATCATGTGTGAAGGTATGGTGAAAAATAGAAAGTTCAGGGTTATGTGGGGTGATGAAAAAGGGTTGAGTGCAAGGAAAAAACCAATAGGTTTAGTAGAATGTTAGAAAGGGCATTTGTAGACATTCTACTTTTCCAAAAAAATAACACACTTAAAATCCTCATTAAGAGTGATGTTGGTAAATAAGAGAACATGTCATATAGAAGGTAGTAAACCACAATTAAATTTGATAGAACCACAACAATGTTGGCCTGGGTCCAATTGCGTAATATCTCACTAATATTTTGGCATGAACAAAACTTAATTACAATTAAAATCTCCCTTGGTTAGTACATTGATAGGGTGGATCCAAAGATGACATAATACTCATGTGCTCACATCTATATGGAATTTGACTTGGAAAAATGGATCACTGAAGTGATTCAACTCAACCTGGAAGGATCGATATACACAAGTTCTTAATTATAATAAATTTCAATCAAACTACAATGATCCGTGCCATGATTATGGAAATTGCACTAAGGATTGAAAAAAGCACCAATCAACTCAAAATCCTCTAATTCATAGTACTTTATTAAAATATTGTTGATGCATGCGTAATACCATGCAATGCATAGGAATTTCAATCCTCGTGTATTCATGAAAATATTCTATTTGAGATATTTTGTTATTCGAAAAATAAGCTAAATCCATATAAGTTGTCCCTTGTAGTAGGCTGTCAAAGATGTTTCAGTTGCATTCTATTTTGGAATTTGAATGCACCTCTTTTATGTATAATGAAGGTTGTATATGGATGAAGATAGTGCCAAAATATTATTGTGTTGTTATGATGGGGTGAATTTATTTGTTTGAATACACACATAGATCAAAATTTAATAATATCCCATGATTTGAATATAGGTATAAGTTTGAGTTTGTTTAGCATGAACGTTTCCTTGAACATGGTTATAGTATTGTAGGCTTGACTTTGAGTGCCTTTAACCAAGTTTTATAAATGGAGATTTTTTTAATGAAATAAAAGATGGATTATTTTGAACCCATAGTTGTTGTGATTGTTTCATGAAAGGGAAGAGATGAAAGGGGTAATGGTGAATGAAGTAGGATGAAATTATACATGTAAATTGTCTTCTTTTATGTTTCTTTCCCTCATACTACCATCATATTTCTTTCCTCATGTTCTATCGTTTGATTCCAAGCTAATTTTGACTTGTGACCCTATTTTCTCTAACTTATTAGATGATAATGGATTTGATTGGTGTACTCAAAATTATTGTCATTTTTGTGTAATAGGATCTAGAGGAATCCATGGAAAGAGGACGTGGAGGGCGTAGAACTACTAAATCATAGAGAGGAAAGTGGGTGGAAGAGGATATGGCAATGGAATCTGTAGATACAATAAAGGTAAGAAGACAAAGCAAACTCAACCAAAGGAGGAAGGTCTTTATGAATTCACAAATGCTACAACATAGAGGGGATAAAGTCATTTGTTTTCCATGAGGCCTTTGATGTCAAACTTATTGGTTGAAAATGCACAAGAATGGTTATTAAATGTGATTCTATGATCAAGGAAAAATTTTGAAAATTAGGATGGCCATGTGGGATAGGGATGTTGGATACTTTTCTTGTTGAAATTTTGGCTCGATGTATATACCTAGGCTCGTAAAATTGTTTTTTTTTTCAACTCCAAAACATGATATCAATATGTCAAATATATGACTAAGGTGAGGTTTTCTATTGGATAAGCATATTCATTGAAATGTTATAATTGGTGTACTAAAAATTATTGACTATGTTGTATATTACAGGAGCCAGACGAGGCCATGGAAACATTTCATGTCATATCAAATGAAGACACAACGGATGACGTGGGATATCTAGTACACAAATTTTGACCTAACTTGGGAAAAACTGATTTGATGAAATTTTGTGATACGTCCATATTTTTTCACAATATTATTAAAATTATAGTGTATTATCCAATCTTGACAGAAATTAATGCATGTTGTTGATTATTTTAGAAGGATATTGGAGGAAATGTAGGGCATGAGGATTCAACTAGCAAAATAAAAAGATATGTATGTGGAGGTGGACCTAAAAATGTTAAATCACGTAGAGGAAAGTGGGTGGAAGAGGATATGATGATGGATTCTGTAGACACAAAAAATGATTTCACTGAACAAGAGGTTGGTCAGGACTATAGTACATGGGATCAATACTTTGAGAAAATTGTTGTTTGTGGATGTTCTATATGTCATGGAAATAAATAATTCAAACAAGCGATTGTACAAAGACATTACATAGATGATGAGGTTCCAGTGGGTAATATGACTCATACAATCGATTCAAATCCAATAGGAATTGTGGTAAGGAATTTTCCAATTTGATATAAATAATATGTATACTTCTTTTAAACATTTTTTTATATTATTTAAATATATATTTTTTTATAATGAATACTTGCAGGATAAAGTTCTTTGGTTTAAATTTTCTTGGAGCACTGACTTCTATCCTAGAGGGTGATGATCATTTATCATATGATACATAAAAAAAAAAATGTGCACATATACTATCTATGAATATGAGGATTTCATGAAAACAAGTAATAGAACAAGAACCTCTTTAAAGATGCATAATTTTTTTAAAGACAAGGGAAAGGTGAACTACATACCCTATGAGAATGAATGTGATGGAGATGATGACATTCCCTTGAGTTTGAGATAAATTTACAAAGAGACATTTGATCGTTGACTATATTGCACTTGGCCCAATGATCAACAACTACCTAGAGTGTATGAGGTGTTTCAATTTTTGGTATACAACTACATGATACGACCCTCCAATATTCATGGAGAAAATCTAGGCCTCTTTATTGTCCAAAATTTCCATGTGGGATATAAACATAGAAACAATTCAAAAAAAACCACTAGGATATTAATGGCATATTATGGTCCATTATATTACAGTGGTGAATGGAGAAGGCTGGCATAATATAATCCTAGGATGTCAACATGTGGTCTAAATTTGAATATGTATACACATTGTCTCCAATTGGAAAGTGGGAAAGAAATGAATAGAGGTCATCTTATTTATATAGATGGACGTGTATACACAAAAAAATATTACAGGTTTTATAAATAGTATTAAGGGAAGGGACCCTACTGTAAGACCAAATTATCAATTTATTGAAGTTATAAATGATAAAGATGAAGATATGGAAAGAGAAGTTGATAGATTGATAATGGTTGAGGCTATTATGGGCCTTACCATTGGGGATGCGTTATTGATTAATTACCCCTTCTTAAAACTCACTCCTACGTGAAAGACGATGGAATAACAAGGTCTCCCTAATGATGTTCTTAAGGGAAAAAAACCAAAGAAAAATCAATGAGTGTGGATTGCATTTTGTAAACTATGTTGTTAAAATTGTGTTTTATTTTAAATTATTGTATAAAAAAGTAGTCTATAAAATAATGTTTTGTTATTCAATTGATGTATATATGTTCATACATTCTATATTTTTATTGGTTAAGACATATTTGATTATATTTATTTGAAATTGATACAATTATGATTTATCCAATTGTTGCCAAACATTAAATAATGCTTGTGTTTGTTGATAGGTAGATGATATTGATGATACACCTATTAATACCCAAGATCAAACTAGGTTATTAATATTTGGATGGGATGATCCAAACCATCCTTTAAACCATACCAGGTCAAAAAGAGAAACATTGAAGAGAATACTACAAACTGATAATTTGAAGAGCCGATGAGATTAACATACATTGATGGCATGCCACATAGATTTAACGATGATGATGATAGTGAAAATGCAGTGCATGAAGAATGATTGAATGACATGCTTACATGTTTATTTGGGGATGGAAACAATGATGATGATAATGATCATATGGTTGATAATAATGATGATAGAAGGGGTAATTACCACCAACACAATATTGATGATAACAACCTAAAAGACTCAATCAAGCAAACTGCGAAGACACCAGTGTTCAGATCGGGTGCAAGTAGAACCTCAAAACTTGCATGCACATTGATATTATTAGAAATCAAGTCACTATTTGGTTGTCCAGAAAAAGGATTCACTACCCTACTGAAGTGAGTTGAAATGTATTTCTTACTTTGCATTGTCAATTGGTGTATGTAATTCTTAAACATTCATCAACTTTGTTTATATTTCTTTAAGGGTATTTTAAAACCATATATTTTATATACATATTCCTTGTATATATTTAAATGTAAAAAATGTTCATCATAAGTCAATGATCCACGTGGATATTGGTGGCCACCCATCTATTCCAATTGGCTCGTCGTGTCCGTTTTTTATTCAACACGTTCTTCTATACTTCTTTGTAATTGTGGGTTCTACACTTTTGGGGCTATATGAATATCTAAACATCCTCTATGTGGATACGTGTGGCCTCTCGCCTAATCTATATGGATTATTTTGTATGTTATCTTGTGAACACATCTTGTTGTATTTCCAGGGCTGTTTTGGGACCCTAAACGTTTTTTTTTTTTTTTGGATCGCCATAGTCAAACTATAGACATATTTAAAGTTTGATAATGGAATGTGTAGTTCTGTGAAAGACCTTTCCAATGGGCTATCACACTCCTGAAACAAAGGTCGCATGCAAAAGTTACAACCCTTGGAAGTTGAGGTACCAAATTACACCAACTTACCCATATGGCCCACATGACTTTTGGTGTTTCACCTTCTACGGTTAGGTTTTTGGATGTCTATGGTTTTTGAATTCATGAGTAATATCAAAAAGGCATCTGGAGCCTCATTGTAGTCTATTCTACTGAGACAGATGCATGTAGCAGCCACATCTCTTCTCAGAGATAACTACCATCATTCGAGCAATTGTTTCAATTTTGCAGTTTTACAGTTTCATCCTATTTCATTATTTAATAGAAGATATTGTTCACTGGATATTTGTGTTAGTCTTTATATATCCGTGTTTATTGTATTCAGTCTTTTAATCAATTCATTACGCTCCTAAATCCGTATAATTCAAACATTCAATAGATTTAATCTTTAGCAATCTTATAGGGCACTGAAAACTAAAATATTCCTTGAAGAGAATGTGTTTCCATCAACTTGCAGAGAAGCACGCCATTTGTTGGTTGAGTTGGGGATTGAATACAATAAAATTCATTCATGTAAAAATGATTGCATTTTATATAGAGATGAATATCAAAACAAGGTAGAATGCCCTCTATGCAAAGAGAAGAGATATCATATAGATGTACAAGGTCCTACAATTCTAAAGAAGGTTTTATGTCACATGCCAATTATACCTAGACTTCAATGAATGTTTCCTTGCAAGTCACTTTCAAAATTAATGGATTGACATGAAAAGAACATAAGTAAAGATGGTTTCATGCGAATTTCGACTGACTCCAAAGCAATGAAACACATAGAGGAAAAATGGCCAAGTAAATTCAAAGATGAACCACGTAGTATTAGGTTTGGTCTTGCAATTGATGGAGTGTGCCCATTCTCATTCCTAAGCTCAAATTATAGTGTTTATCCAGTTGGATTGATAGTATACAATATTCCCCCATGGATGAGTGTTAGAAATAAGCACCTTATGCTGACTCTCATTGTTCTAGGAAAACATCAAGTTAAAAACATGGATGTTTATATTACACCTTTTATTAATGAGATGCAATTGCTATGGAAAGACATAAGAATGTATGAGATATCATATCCTCCATCAAATAGGTCCTTCATGTTGTATGGTGTGCTATGTTGGAATATTTAGGACTTCATAGGACTTGGTGTATGTTCTGGTAAGACAAAATATTTACGTATTCACACTCATAATTTATTTTCATCCCAACTTTCATACTTACTTTTATACTATTATTTTGATGCTATTAACATTACTTATTGAATTGCAGGGATTCAAACAAAGGGGATATTTTCATGTCCAAGATGTGAAAATCAATTTCAAGGGTGGTATTCTAAATATCTACATAAATATATTTACACAAACAACATGGTTTTTCTACCACCAGATCATAAGTTTAGAAATCGTCTGAAGAATCAATTTGATGGAAAAGGTGAAAATAAATGCCCTCCCATGATTATGGGTCCATGTGATTGGATTAAGAAGTATGAAGATGCTGAGTTGAAAGCTTGGGAGGATTTTTTTGACCGGGGTGATTCAATTGAACAACCAGAACAAGTTGTAGTTAATATGCCAGGAGGAATTGAAAGGAAATCCATATTTTATGAGCTCCCTTGCTAGAAGGATATATTAATATCTCACCTATTAGATTCTATACACATCTTCAAAAATGTCCCATATTCTATATTTCAACATATATTAGGCAAAGAGAAGGACACCTTGTCTTCGAGGAGAGATATTTTTCTTTCCCGCACCAAAATTGATAGAAGACATTTGTGGCCAAACAGGGAAAATGAAACATATGCAAAATATCCATGGATTTTGGAAAAAAACAAAACTAGACCAACTAAAAAGTGTCACCCGTTCAATAAGGACACCTACTAGCTATGGGCCATCATTGGATAAATATTTTACACTTGATGGACATATCACAGGGTTTAAAACACATGATTTTCATAATTTTATGAAGGTATTATATATCATCATTTAAGTTTTACTGGTAACATTGATTAAGTAATTAATATATTTTGATATTCCGTTGTGTGAGAAAAATTACTAAAGACCTTTGATAAATGTGTTTGATAACATATCATGCCATTGGAAATTAGGGGGGATTCATGTCTTACCATTGACTTAAGGAATTCCATAAGTCAATTGTCAGAATTTACAAGGTATGTGGTATGAAATGCTCATGTGTGAGAGACATAGAGATATTGTATTCCATTTCAATTTTTCACTAAAGATTCATACTAATTTACTATTCTTACATTAGGTGGGTTACCTCCAAGAAGATCCATGAATGTGAAGCACCAAAATGGAAGAAGAAAATTGAAGAAATTGTATGTGTATTTGAGAATGAGCTCCCTACAAGTTTCATGGACCTACAATTCCATTTACTTATACACCTAGTCAATGACATTGCATTTGTGGGTGTCGTATCAACGAGGTGGATGTTTTTCTTTGAGAGGTATATGAAAAATCTAGAAAGGTATGTCCGATGAAAGGCACATCTAGAGGGTTGTATGGATGAAGGGTATGTATTGAATGAAGCATTTTTATTCCTATGTGAATTTCTTGGTAAGGATTTTGAAGATGGGCCACTCTTATGGGATGAAGAACGAACATAAGATATTATTGATAGAGAAAAGACACAATCTAATGGTTTTCAAGTAGAAATTAGCAAGTAAATTCATGATCATTGTGGTTTTTTTTAATTGCAATCATTAATTTTCTCTGTAATTTATTTGTCAAATTAACAACACAACATTTGGAGTTTGAAATAAACATGTCGTCATGTAATAGGTGTAGGAAAAAGTGTTATTCTCGACAATTTCATTCTATACCACATGGAATTTATGAACAAATGGATTGATTTGTATGATAAAAAGAGAGAAGAAGTGTTATAGGGAAGGAGACAGTTTAAGAGATCCAAACCAAGGAATACTCCACTTCCCACTGATCTGCTTGGGGAATTGGGTAAAGATTGCACACTAGAATGGGTTACTGAACAAATTCAAAATCAAATAGAAGATGCAGGTATTACATATTCAAACATAATAGAAGATGAAGTCAACATATGTAGAGGATGTGAAACAAAGGTACGGTTAGAATTTTACAAAATGTTGTTTCCTTACAATTTTGACACTATTAACTATTTTAATATTCGTCATTATATTTTTTTTCACTAAAATAAATGTTCTTTCATAGGCGAGGAAATATCCTACAATGTGGGAATATGGAAGAAACTATCGTGTAGAAAGTGTAGATGTAAAGAGACGATCCTTTGATTGTGGCATCATGGTTTATTTCAAGCAATCCAGTCGAGCAAGATCAAAAGATAAGAATATTGTTGAAGAGAATCTACAATATGTTGGAAACAATTCAAGAAATTATTGAGTTGGATTACCGCTCTTTTAAATGTTGTATTTTTAAGTGTAGGTGGTATGAAGAATTTGAGAGGACACAAAGACATGATAACCATAGTGTATTATTTTCTATAGATTCCTTGAGGTTCCTACCGGAGGATAAGGAGCTTTATGATCTACCAATTCATTGTGAGCACGTATTTATTTAACTAAAAGAAGAAGTGGTAGTGATCATTGATTTATTAATTCATAGTTTATTGCAATAATATATATGTGTTTATTAATCAATAAAATTGTTATAACGTATGTATAATATATGTATGTCGTTCATGTGCAGGTGTTTTTCGATGAAGATATTTTGGATCCGAAATGGATATTTTTCATACATTATGAACCAAGGTTAAGGCATGTATTTGATGATGCATAAGTGGATATTGAGAAAAATAATGATGGCCAACAAAATGAGAGAGAGGGATTAGATAACATCGAAGAAATTGACATCCATGATGATGTTGAAGATGGTTATATTCATGCACAATAAGACAACAATCCAGAGTTAGATGATGTTATGGAAGACAACAACATGGATGATATAGAAAATGATGATCCAAATACATATGGTAACAATATAGATGGTCTACAGTCAAATTTCAATGATTATGAATATGATGCAGGTCAAGATGAGGATGGTGATAATATTAAATACTTGAAAGAACATATTGTTATAACCCTAATTTACACCGGACATGCATACCTGGCATCAAACCATCTCACTTGCCATTTTTGCCAAGCCACTATTGAACAACTCTTCTGAGAAGCCATCCTTTTGAAGTCATACGTGCCATGCACCGTTGTTGCCCATGTATATATGCTAGCTAACCCATTACATCCCACGTATACTGACAAAAGCACAAAAAATAGAAAATTGCAGACGAAATACAAATTTCCAGGTAATTGCCAAAACCGTTTGACCACTCATAGCCGATCACTCAACTGGATAACTACCCTCTTTTAGCCTATAAAAGAAAATGTAGGGGTCCCTTTCAAAAGCAGGAAGATAAGAGAAAATAAACTCTGCCCTTTTTTGTATTCCCCTTTGCCCCAATCTTTTGCAACCATTTTGTGAGGAGAAGCATATGTGGAAGCAGTTGGTGCACAGTTGAAGAGGAGCCCAAGACCAGATTCGAGGAGCAGTGGCCGATCTCACCATTGAAAGTTGCTTTTGTGAGATCAATAAAAGAATTACTTTTCCCGTCCCGCCATATGAGGTGTTCAATATTCAATTTTGATTATATTTTATTATAACCTCTAACCCACTAGGCCATATATAAGATGCATGTTTGGAGTTCTTGGTTTGTCTATTTATGAGTGTAGGTTGGATTTGGGAGGAAACTTGCAGTCAAGGATCTACCGAACGCAAAAGGATCAACACCAAACACAGAGTTCAAGGTAGAGTTATCATATCCTTTTATCCTTGTGTTTTATGCATGAATGTGGGGTCTATGTCAGGATGATAGTAAAAAGTAGGAGACTTTAAAGGGTCATTTATGCATGCATTATAGAACCCATAGTGCTAGTTCGTTGGGGGTTTTTCCACCCACAAAATACTTGGAGACCATACTGGGGAAGATCTCTAGGGTTTTTGGGGATACCTTTTGGGTGTTTTAAATTGGTTTGATGACCTTTTTCTGAGTTTCTGCAAGAGTTTGAGTTTGTAGGGATTCTGGTCTTTCATACCAGTACTCCCTGCTTTGATTGCTTGACTGATTTGTTTTTTTTGGGAACTTGTAGAGGTGCACGCGGCCTGTAGTGGGCCTGCATGCATGCATATGTGCCCTGCCCTTAGATAGCCCGCTTACATACGCTTTCTGTTTAAGTGTCAGTAGCGTGCCTAGGTTCATAAAATCTTTTTTTTAGGAGAGGCAGTCATCCTCTTCCCTGTCAGAAGTGATCCTTCTCAAGGGTTTTATTGATCAAGTCCTGGTCTCTGTTGTTGCAGTCTGTATCCTAGGTATAACCTCATATTAACTTTTCTTTATCAAAGTATCATTGCATTTTTCTTTATAAAAGTAAGTTTCTGTGTCTTTAAGGAATTCTAGTTTTCAATACCAGTATTCCATACCTATGCTTGACTGCTTGTTTTCCATTTTTTGAGGAGTTGTAGAGGTGCACGTGGCATGTAGTGGGCTTGCATGTGTGCATATGCACCCTACCCTTGGACATCCTGTGTACATATGCTTGTTGTTTACGTGTCAGTAGCGTGCCTGTTGAGAATCTTTTTTTTAGAAGCGACAGTCATCCTCTTCCCTGTTAGGAGTCACACTTCTCATGGGTTTTCTTGATCTATCCTTGGTCTCTGTCATAGCAGTCTATAGCTTAGGTTTGATTTCATCGTAGCTTTATTTTTCTTCAAAAGATTTCTTGTTTTTCTTTATTAGGATTTTGGATGAGATTGTGAGTCTATTTTGATTTGCCTTTTCGGGTTTGGTCAGTGACTCCCTGCGATCCGCAAGAGAGCCAAAATTCATTTCTTTCTTTTGTCTTGTCTTTATTTTTCCCCTTTTTTCTTTTGAAAACAATACAATAATACATTTTAAAATTTCTTGTTTTTGGAGGCATAATAAAAAAAAATATAGATTCCACTTTCTTTGTTCGGTCAAGTAGTTGGTTGTTTGCATTAGCAATCAGGAAAAATAATTCTTTCATAAGTTCTTGGTTGATTGACTTAGGACATTAAGTAGCTCGTAGTCGAGCGAAATCTTGTTTTGAGTTTTCTGTTAAAATATCTTAGAAAAAAAAAAGTAGTTTGAAAGGTTGGTTAAAGAGTTTAAATGTGCAAATCTGAATTTGTGAAGAGGAAGTAGTTTGTTTTAAGTTTCAGTATATTCTCTTCTCTTTCGTCTCTTAAAAATATCACTAGTTCCATTTCCGTTCCATTTGACTTAAGAAAACCACTAAAATGAACGATTAAATAAAATCAACTATACTTTATGATTGTAGGGCTCATCAACTAGTCTAGGCTAGAGACTTGATTTAGGATTGGAGAGGAAACTCTTCAAGGATACAAAATCAAACATTGGAGTCTATGCTAGGGAGTGCTAAAAAATCCAGTATCGTGAAAGTTATATAGGACCCCCTTCTAACATAGGGGATAAACACGAGGTCGCATGCTGAAAGGTAGCAGAGATAACCCCTCCAAAGCCAGACAAAACATAGTGGGGAACACATATAGAGGGCTTATCTTGGGATTCCATTGATCTCATTTGCCACAGAGCTTCATGGGTCTCGAATCTGTTTGAGGTCCTCAGTTGTCTTCCAGAAAAATTGCTTTCGATACCCTTGATAGGTTTAAGGCTTGATACCCTGCTCATTGTGGTCCACCCGACTATCGACTGTACCCGCCTCGTGACTGTTCGCGCACTGGAAACCTAGTTGCCTTTATTTTAGGGACTTACACAGGTGCCTGTGGGGGTATACCATGGTAGCTAGGACAAACATCAGGCCACACTTTGCAGAGTATACCTGGAGGGTGCTTCCGTATTCGAGTTTCACTTGCACCGGTAAGTTTCTCTAGTGTTGGTTGTTGTAATTGTTCTTCCAACTAGCTAGTGATTCCTTGTCTTATCTCATAGGAACTTTTTCTAGTGTGTGTTGGTTTTTAAATGATTATAGAAAGCCCTAGTGTGTATTTTATATTCTCACATAGTGAAGGATCAGGAGCTCTGATGGTCGCGAAGGATTTTGGGCATGCCGCTGG
>JZKD02S0157124.1:174130-190540 GCA_000966675.3 Picea glauca
ACCGCTAAGGAAAAACCTAGACTAGCAAGGGTATTTTGAGGTAGTTGGGTTACAAGAAACTGTGCCCGAAACATCTCTGAGAGAAGAAAATTCGATTCTGGAGGAACCAAACATATCAGACCTTGGAGAGGAATATCTTGGTCCATACGAACCTTCGATCTTGATCTATCGACGCCCATCATTGTACAGGTTTATTCTTACGAGCCTAGCTGTGTCACAAGCAGCGATGAAAGCAAATTCTGTGACTTCTTCAGGGAATACTCATATTCCCTCTATGACTGTCACTACAGGGGGTGTTCCACCTCCTAACCAACCATTGTTGGTATGAGCCACTATGGTTGCGACTGCATCTACCTCGAGCAATGGTTCGATTCTTTCTATAGTGATGATCACTGCTTCGTTTACTCAGAGTGCGACATGCCCTCCATTCTCATACGGGATGCCTGGCTTCGGTACAAGCCCTGTACTTTCCTACTCCACTCTACAGACTTTAGGTTTGGGGGAAGGGAGCTCCAATGCTCCTATTCAAATATATATGGGGGCCACTTCAACTCCCTATAATGCTTTCCCTTATGGACGGGGTCATGTACCTCCTTCGTCCCCTTTACTCAGCGGTGCTCACCAGCACTCAGCCGGGCCGAACATAAACCATAGTTCGTTTGGAGTAGGTATTCAAGGACTTCCTTATTATAACATGCCAGTTGGTTCAACATTGTTCTCTTTGTTTGGTGCATTTGGTAACAATGCTTTCTCGTCGACTTCCTTCTTAGCTAGGGGCAACCCCGGTTATGGACAACAAAATCCTGTACAGGGTACTATTCCTGCACAAAGGGAAAACTTAAGAATTCCTTCCTCACAAGGACCATGGAATCCATGGCAAGGATCAGTTCCCTTGTCAGGGATGTCGATCGGGGGCAACCCATTCCATATCCAATGGAACCTCGAGAAAGGCTCAACACCTATGCTCAGTGGATCGACAGGAGGAAACCCTTCCCCAAATCCTTGGAATGCGACGCAAGCCCAACCCTTCATGTCCTATTACGGGAGTCAAAATATGGCGTATCAACAAGCATAGAATCCATACACTGATCAAGGCCATGGTTATTACTAGAACCTTGGCCAACAACCTAACTTTTCCTGGAAACCTGGTGCCAGCCAAACTCCAGGCCCCTTTTTCACTGGTCACAATCAACATCCCAAACTACCATTTCTGGAAACTCTACACTTGTCAGACTTGACAAGGTTATTGAATGACCCTATCTGTCACGATCCGCATTGGCCTCATATGCCAAACAAGTTATCTTTGGACATCCCAAAGTTTGAGGCCAAGCCTAACGAATATCCAGGTGATCATGTGCCTACCTTCCATCTTTGTTTCTCGTCCAATTCGTTGAAAGACAACTCCGTCCAGTTGCATTTGTTTCAACTCACTCTCATTGGGAGTGCTGCAAAATGGTACATTGAGCTCGACTGTTCAAGATACTCTTCCTTTGGAGAGTTGGAAATGGATTTCTTAAACCATTTCCAATTACCCGTGAGATACGATGCCGAAACCTAATTGCTGGTCAACTTTGAGTAGACAAAGGTAGACCATATCTCTGATCACATCCGAGAATGGAGACGCCGAAAGAGTTTGATAAAAGTGCCAGTCCCACCATCATTCCTGCTTGAGTGGTTCCTTAAGTCTTTGGTAGCCCAGTTATCCAAATACGTCGCAATGTCGGGAGTGTTTTCCAAAGAAGATGCAATAATGAAATCTCAACAACTAGAGCTGATTTACTCTCAGTCTGGTTTACTTTACGAAATTTTTCTAGATGCACCAAGGTCAATACTTGACAAGACCAGAGAGAGAGATGGGCCACATGCCGATGGTATTGTTGGTTAAGCACAAACGAAGCCCATTGATTAGCTGTCAAAACAATTTCATCAATTGTCGATACAATAGAAAGCGGCCAATCAAACCACAGGTCCAACTGCTCCCCCTACCCAAACATCGGATGTACACAGTGTGCAGTCGACCAACCCAAAGGCCACCCAACAACTTGAAGGAAAGAAGAAACAACGAAAGAAGGGTAAGGGGGATAAGAAACCTACCAATAATGATGGCTGGGAAAACACTGAAAATAAGAAGTCTAAGTATCTGTGTAACCTCTGCACAGAAGACCACCTGACTCACTAGTGCCCTCAGCTTGCAGAGGCCCAAAAGTTATTGGCACAACAAAAATCTGCCGTGTTAACAAACCCATTTAAACATGGGTAAAATTTAAGTCAAGCCTCTCCAAGCATGGATGGGGGAAGTCAAGGACCCCCTCCATCTGCGAGTAATTCTTCATCCACGAATGTGTATAGGATGAAAGGTGATGCCTATATATCGACTAGAGCACATGATTATGAAATGTCAAACACCTATGAGAAGAGTAAAGAAGCAGAAAACCCACCTCTTCCTCTCCATATCGAGAAGACATTGGGAGAAACAATGACACGCATCCCAAAAGGTGCGTTCAAGAAATATTCTCACAATACAAATGCAAGGGCTGCCCATAACTACTCTGTGGTGGAGTATTTGTTTCAAACCCCTTGTGTGATGTCTACTTTGGAGGTCCTCCAAAGCTGTCCTTCCCAGAGAAAGGCTATGTTAGCCGCCTTAGGATATGCTAACACTTACAATCTGGGTACGATCATGCTTGATACAACCGACTTAAACCTTGTCTCCATTACCACATAGCGTTTCAAATAGTAGTGGATTACCCCACGAAAACTTTTACACGGAATATTTTCTACACCGTGGTTGATGAGGGTGCCTCGACATGCGTGATGTCTTTGGCATGTTGGAAGGCCATTGACCAACCCATTTTTTCTCCGTCACCTACTCTTCTTACCGTGTTCGACGATCTTTCGTTCCAACCACATGGCATCATACCCTCTTTTCCCATGTAGTTAGGGGGGAAGACTGTGTGCATCGAGGTTGAAGTAGTCAATGCATATCTCAACTACAATCTCTTGTTAGGAAGTAGTTGGACCTATGCTATGCAAGCAGTGGTCACTACAATTTTCTGGGTCTTGTTGTTTCCACACGAGGGTCAGATCATGACCATTGATCAGTTGTCTTTCTCTCATCCTAACCCTTCATTGGGGGCATCCACAGTCCCGATGATTGATAACCCTCAAATCGACATCGTCAACATAGGGGTTGGTTTGTGCCCACCTTTCATGGGTAATTTTGATTACCCGCCTCCTTCCAGTGATGTTAAGTTTGTTTCAGACCAGCCTAAGGTTGAGATTTCTCAATTCTCATCATTTCGTACGACCTACTTTAACAATTCGTGGACTCTTCCTTCCCCATTGGCCATGATGGAAGGGATAGGGCACCTTGGTATGGCCATGCCCTTGTCTATGGTAGAAGTTGTGTACTCAATAGTCCAACAAGCTTCTGCTGACCCCGATCCGACTCCCGCACAGGAGTTAGATCCGTTACTAGAGCCTACTTGGGCTCAAGGTTCCCTTGCCAATACTGATTCTTTAGAATTAGTATTTCATTTAGATGAAGTGATTATTGAAGCAATGACTAGTCCAGATAGACCTTTGGATGATCTCCATCACAGATCTTATTTTCTCCAAGAGTTAAGAAGAATTGAAGTAGGAGAATTCACTTTGACTATGATTGGAGTTAGGTCTTGTCTTGTCAATCCCTTGGCTACACACATTATTTATGTCTAGGGTAATATGGAAACCATCGCTGAAACGATACCTATTGATATCTCCATAACCCTTAGCATCGTAGAGAATATTCTCGTAGGAGATGATTGTTCCCCCAAGGAGATTTGAATATACATGGATTTATTTAAAGAATTCCGTGACATTTTTGCCTGGTCTTACGAGGAAATGCCAGGCATAGATCAAAGAATCATTGAACATGAAATCATGAATTATCCTGACACTAAGCCAGTCTGATAGAATATTCATCCAATTAATCCTAAGAAAGAAGCAACTATTAAGGTTGAAGTAGAGAAACTGCTCAAAGCAATTTTTATCTACCCCGTCCATTTGAATCAATGGGTGTCAAATCCCATTCAGTTCCACAAAAAATAGGGTACGATTCATGTATGTATGGAATTTCATGATTTAAATAAGGTCTATCCAAAGGATAATTTCCCCACACCATTTATTGACTAGCTAATCGATGAATGTGCAGGTTTCGAAGCTTTTTCTTTCATGGATGGTTTTTTGGGATACAATCAGATACAGATCAAACCCGGTGACCAACGCAAAACCACTTTTATTTGTCCATGGGGTACGTTCTCTTATCATAAGATGCCTTTTGGTCTGAAAAATGCTGGAGCTACTTTTCAGTGGGCCATGTCTTTTGCTTTCCACGATCTCAAGCATATAGTCGAGGCCTACCTTGATGATTTAGCATCACGATCTCGTAAGAGAGATGATCATCCCACACACCTCCGACTTATCTTTGAGCGATGGCACTACTACCAAATTCAATTGAATCCAAACAAATGCATTTTTTGCGTGACGTCAGGTTGTCTGTTAGGTTTCATAGTTTCAACAACAGGGATCATGGTCGATCCTCTCAAAGTTGAGGCAATAGTTTAGTTGCCTCCACCACGCACAATTCTTTATCTTCAGAGTTTACAGGGAAAAGCGAACTTTTTACAGGATTTCATTGCAAACTATGTTGATATCACAAAGGGATTTATGCGTTTATTGAAGAAGGACATTCCTTTTCATTGGGATGAAGCTTCTCAACACTCTTTTGAAGCATTCAAATGTGCCCTCATGAATACCCCTCTACTTCGGCCACCCAATTATAATAAAGATTTCTTATTGTACTTGGTTGTGGTAGAGTCAACCATCGGTATGGTCTTGGTTTAGGAGGATGATTTGCTCTTAGAATATGTGATTTATTACCTGATCTGAGGCCTGGTCAGACCAAAACTCAATTAGTCCCACATTGAAAAACTTGCGTTGGCAGCAGTTCATGCTGTCCAACTGTTTCGTCATTATATCATTTTTTGAAAGACCACTTCCATTGTTGTTTTGAATCTATTTCAGTACGTGTTGACACGATGGGTAATTGGTGGAAAGATCAGTAGATGGATAGTTGTCCTTCAGGAATTTGACTTAGATTTTGTTTTGGCAAAATCCAAAAAGTTGTTGGTCTTTGCGGAACTCATCTCGGAACTTCCGGTCGAGTCAGGTGATAATATGCCCAAAGAGTCGCCTATTAAAGGAGACATGTTTTTTATCGCATCTTCGGACCCCTGGTATGGAGATTTACTTTTCTATCTGCAGAATTTGAAGTGCCCCGCCTCTACTTCTCATGATGAACGTCACCGAATATGCCATCAGGCCAAGAAATATCTCATACTTGAGGACACTTTGTATTGTCGAGGTATAGATTTCATCCTTCACCTATGTCTCACTCATGAATCTAAGCAAAAATAGTTCTTAACAATTGCAACACCGGAGCATGTGGCGGTCATTTTTCTAGGTTGGAAACAACCCAAAAGATTCTACGAGCCGGTTACTTTTGGCCGACATTAATCAAAGATTGTGTTGAATTAGTCAAGAAGTCCCACTGGTGTCAGATATTCTCTCGGAATATGAGGTAACACCCCACTCCAATGTTTCTCGTCATTATCGTTGGTCCCTTCACCCAGTGGGGGATTGACTACACTACATGCAACCCCCTTTCAGCAAGGGGGCACTGTTATATCATCGTAGCAGTAGACTAATTCATGAAGTGGGTCAAAGATATGCCAACTTTCAAACATGATGGCGAGACTGCAACTCTCTTTTTGTTTAACCAGATAATAGCAAGGTTCGACATCCCAAGAGAGATTGTCATTGACCATGGTAGTCACTTTTAGAGAAAAATGATGTCTGAGTTAACATCAAAGATTGGGTTGAGAAAATAACATTCGTAACCCTACTACCCAAAAGCGAATGGTCAGGTGGTAGCTATAAATAAATCTCTTAAGACAATTCTACAACGAACGATCAATTCGGCCAAGTCAAATTGGAATTTGATGTTATACTTGGAATTATGGGCCTACCGAATTTCTATTAATACTGTAACTGGTTTCTCACCTTTTCAACTCGTTTACTGGCTAGAAGCAGTCTTGCCCATAGAGTGCCAGATCCCATCTCTAAAGTTGGTAGTAAAGTTATTTCCAGACACTTCACTGCTTGAAGAGCATTTATTATACCTCGAGCAGCTCAATGAGTAGCGTCATGATGAAGACTTAGCTAACGAGGCTCACAAGAAAAAATTCAAGTGTCAATATGATTGGTCCATTCATCCTCGGATTTTCTCTAAAGGCGACCTTGTCTTGGTCTATGACCAAGATAAGGACCCCCTAGGGGCAGGCAAGTTCAAACCCATGTGGTTCAAACCTTTCATAGTAAAAGAGGTTCTAAAGAAGGGTGCTTATCGTCTGGTGGAATTTGAGAGAAATGCTTTGGCAGAGCCTAGAAATGGGCTCTATCTAAAGAAGTATTACTCATAGGTAGGTCGCCTCAGGTGACTTCTTGTAACATATGTATAGTTCTTTTACATTTGTTTTTTGTAGTTTTTATCCTTTTAGTTTTATGGATGTGTCATTTTTGATGTCATATTTTTCACTGTGGAAGATGTCAAGTGAATCAAAGGTGTTCATTGGGTTCGTGGACAACACTATCCAGCACACTCAGAGGCTTGCTTCCGTAGCTTGGGTGATTTTCACACCTCAAGGCCAGTTACTATCTTCAGGAGGTATCTGTTTAGGTGATGCCACAAACAATGTTGCCAAATACAATGCAGTCTTAGAGTTTCTTTGTGATGCTTTGTCGCATGGTATCTCTCACCTCCGAGTTTACTTAGACACTCAACTGGTTGTGTCTCAATTAAATGGAGTTTACCCCATTTATGATACTACTCTACATCGATTATTCCTTAAGGTACGTCTCTTAGAATGAAGCTTTGATTACATTATGTATATCCATGTTCCTAGGAGATTGAATCAAGTTACAGATACTCTAGCTAATCATATATTAGATTGGCATATTGCACACATGTAAGAAAAATCACACACACGCACATGTAAATACATTTGTAAACAAATGTAATCCATAAAACACAAAAAGATGTAAATACACATATATATATCACAAAGTACCAGAGTACATGGGTGGGCACAAGTGCCTCAAAAAATATGTGTCCAGTAAAGAGTCACGGGTCTTATGCCGTCAAAAATATACAAAAGTGCCACCATCATGTCATAAGTCTAGCCTAACTAAGGGCGGGGCCTGTTGGCCCTGCCATAGTGAACAACAGTGTTGGAAAAACGTCGAAAGAGCTGGACCCAAGTCCGAGTTACCCCAACAATGTGAGTCCGCATAGACAGTGGGAGATCCTCGATCTCCGCCATAGGAACTGAATGAGTAAGCGCGGTGAGGTTCCACTCCACCCGCCTCAAAACTCTCTCAACCTCTTCGGCTGGAGGTCCCCCTGCTTCTGCTGGCCCACTAGTTGTGTCTGGTCCTGCCTCTGGTCGAGGACATCGCCTAGTCCTCATGAAGTCTGTTGGGCGCACTCACCCCACATCTACACATAACGAATATGTACGTGTCAGATACTCCAATATACAAAAACATGATATACATGAAAAAACATAAAAATTAAATAAATTTGAAAACAAAAACAAACTTACCCATCTCTCCTCGCTCCTCTCCGGGAGGCACAGGCATGTCAGGATCTTTGGAAAATTTGATCTCGGCATAGGGTTAGTCCTCTATGGCCGAAATCTGTCATGCCCACCAGGAAAAAAAACTTGTCGTCAAAATCCTCAATGGTTATCCCTTCCCCTTGTCATGGAAATAGCGTGGGCCACCTACATAGCGCTGGGAGAGGGGCCTCATGCCCTCGTATCATCTCTCTAGGATTGAGACTGGGGACCCTCTCGAAGAAGAAAGAACAAAGGATAGTCCCAAACCCAAAGTTTTTGTGTCTCCGCATATGACACTCTGTCAACTGCCTCTTCATGTAGTCTAGTAAGGTGGTACTCCATTCAAACATTTGTTCATTTAAGCACTGAAATGAAAAATTAATGTGTTCCCGGGAAGCTTGATGTAGAGATGTGGATCCAGTGATCTGCCCAATGAAAAAAACTATCACTTTTAGTAATAGGTTAGAAATCTTGTTTATCGACACCTGCGTACCTACTTTCTTTGTACCAACTTCGCAATGGAGTTCAATCAACTCCTCTATGTTGTGAGGCCCAGAGGGAAACATGCAAAAGTTGAATGGTTACCCTCTCCTTGAGAGGCCAATTAGAAAGTATATATCTTGATTTGTAGGAGTCAACGGTTGTCCCTCAAGCATGAATGCCTCTGCATTCGGGTGCCAGTAATCTACCAAGGCATTCAACAACCTAGTTTGTGCCCACATAAATGAAAACTGGAAGAATTTTAGAAAACAACATTGTGCCAATGCGGCGGTAGCATCAGGGTCCTCTCCAACCAAAATATCAATTTCCTCATGCTCCCTCTCTCTTCAGTGAACATACATCCTGCAATTCACAAAGTTCAGGGGGGATTAACTGTTGCATTATTTTAATTTTTCAACATGTTGGAGGGTATACGTGGGTTGTAATATACACGTCATGTATGCCTACATGTAGTATTTTCTTTGCACGCGGACATACATTGTCTTTCATAGGAAAACCCACGTATACGTAGGGACAAACTTTTTAAAAGGTCAGTGCCCCCGCCAAAAACAAAAAGAAATGCACAAATGAAGAATTGAAATGCAAGGGGAGTTAGTATGTACTTACTTGGTCCAAGCGGAAGTTCGTTTCGTCCACTGAAGCTCATGGAATCAAGTCTTTTGACAAAGGGGTGTTTTTGGCTTCTTAGTCAAATTCTCAATTAACAATGGTGATAATGAGCTTCCAACTTCTATTTATAGACCTTTTGGCCCCTTTTTGTCATTTTTTGAACCCATTTGTCATTTTGTCTAGCCTGAAAATTATTTACTATGGTTCGGGAGTTTCTTATGGATTGTTACGTTAAGTGTAACTTTGGGTATTAGGAAACATTTTTGAGATTTGGGGCATTTTTAAGGTCCTTTGGTAAAAGTCATTTTTTCCAACTTGTTGCATCTAAGTTAGGATTCCACCTCCACTTTATGTATCTCATTGTCTTTGTCTCTTTACCATAGGATCAACCCCACTGAGTTGTGACACAGAACCATCATTGCTTCTTTAGAGGTGTCGTAATTTAGTGATAGAGCCTCCTCCTTTCATGGATGCCCTAGGTAGATCCTGGCTGCATTTTGGTGTCCATGCTATCACTAATGACTATAGGCTCGGGAGTCCTTATTAGTTTTTCCTGATTATGAGTATGAACCTCATTTGTATGATTCGTTATCACTCTTGACCTCACCCTCAGGACTCCCAAAACACAAAGGGTCTTCTTTTAAGCCCTTTTTAGACCCTCTAAACATGAAAAGATTGCTAAGTAATCTTGTTTCCCTTCACGCTTGCTAAACTAAAATTTGAAGGCACGTCTGTCCAGTGGTAGTTTATCCCTTTTTCGGTCTGGTTGGTCAACTGTACAAACAAAGGTATGCTCTAGGAGCCTCGGTTCTCTAGAAGAGTATTCTCAAGTATAATTTTAACCCTTTTTCAAGCTTGAGGGACTAAAATTACGAAAAAGGAACCCCCACGGATTCCATAGTTAAGATCTTTTCAAACTCCCTAAAATTGAAAAGATCTTCGAGTGACCTTGTTCCTTCACACTTGTTAAAATGGTCCAGAAGAACATCTCATACAGAGTCCATAGTTAATATTTTTTTAGACTCCTTAAATATGAAAAATTTGCCGAGTGATCTTGTCTTTGTCACACTCATTAAAATGGTTTTGAATAGACGTATTTTCGGTGCTAGTTTACCCCCTTTTCGAACCGACTAGACTACCTTCGAAAATTGTACCCCAACGAAGTCTCCTTTTACATTTTTTCAGACTCTCTAAAAATGAAAAACTGTCGATCTTACCTTCTCTTGGCTCGTTAAAATTACATCAAAGGACATTATCATTGTGTCGTGTTAATCACACTTGCATTCCTGCATCTTTGGCCTAATTCCAGATCCATGTTGCTCTCAACTGAACCATATGAAGCATGCCTTATACGCAAGCCTTGTAGCACTTTGCCTCTGCATCTTGACACCTTGACCCATGGAGGGATTTTGCCGAGTGCCCTTGTCCTACATATGTCTCCTTTCTTTGAGCATTAGTGTGTTCCTTGCGTTGAGGAACTAGTATGTCAGTGACATTCATTCCTCCTTTGTAACGTATCATTCTTTTATTATTTTTCAAGCTTCCCAACAAATTATTGAAAAAGACAAAAAAATATCAAATATACCCCAACAAGAGGAAGGGAAAAGTATTTTGTTTTTTGATAGCACAATGATTCGCCCTTGGAAAAAGCACATCCTTCCATTTGTTCGTCAAGCTTAGGGATTTAATGTGACCTTAGGAAGCTTTTCTTGCTACATAGAGCTATGTCCTCCTCTGTTTGGTTATTCTTCCAAACATATGGAGAGTTCGTGTTGCCTCCTACATTGTGAACTTATGTCAATATCATGTTGCCTAAGTATCATCATTTGTTGTGCTATTGTCTAAGTGAAGTTTTTACCAAGCTTGAGTCAGCCCTTTTGCAGTTTGTCTCTTGACCTCATGCCTGACCATCCATAAAGCCTAATCAAGTCTTTGCTTGAAATCAGTGAAGTCCTCAGCCTGATCATCAAGATCCTCTAATCTGTTCCCTGAAGAGCCATCGAAGACCTCTGGGTACTGAAGTTGTACACACATACTACACTCCTACCCAAGTTATGAAGATTTTGAAGTTGTTTCTTGAGCTCTGAAGGCATCATCTCTATCCATCAGGCATCATTTGCTTCTTGAAGATGGATACTCTACATGTATATCTTTTTGATTTTGAGATGTATATCCGCTGTGTATTTCTTGCGGCTACACTTTATATAGTTATATGACATGGATATGCAATGTATTTGATTGAAAACCATGATTTTATTTCATTCTGAGCATGGGTATGCCTGCCTCAGTGAGACAATTGTTATTTTGTAGATGGCACCTCCTGAACTCTAGTCCCTGGGCTCACTCGCTTTGTATGTTGGTGAAGATTGGTAATGTATTTTGGCCATTAGATTCTCTTCTGACCTCACACATTAGGGGGCATCTGTTATAACCCTAATTAACACCCGACATGCATACTTGGCAACATGCCATCTCACTTGGCATTTTTTCCAAGCCACTATTGAACAACTCTTCCAAAACGCCATCCTTTTGAAGTCATACATGCCCTGCACCACTGTTTCTCGTGTATATATGCTAGCTAACCCATTACAACTCGCGTATACTGACAAAAGCACAAAAAATATAAAGTTGCAGACATAATACATATTTCCGGGTAATTGCCAAAACTGTTTGACCACTCATAGTCGGTCACTCAACCAGATAACTACCCTCTTTTAGCCTATAAAAGGAGAGGTAGGGGTCCCTTTCAGAAGGAGGAAGATAAGAGAAAAGAAACTCTAGCCTTTTTTGTATTCCCCTTTTCCCCAATATTTTGCAACCATTTTGTGAGGAGAAGCATATGTGGAAGCAGTTGGTGCATAGTTGAATAGGAGACCAGGACCATATTCGAGGAGTAGTGGCCGATCTCACCATTGTAAGTTACTTTTGTGAGATTAATAAAAGAATTACTTTTCCCGTCCCGCCATATGAGGTGTTCAATATTCAATTTTGATTATATTTTATTAGAACCTTTAACCCACTAGGCCATATATAAGATACATGTTTGGAGTTATTTGTTTGTCTATTTATGAATACAGGTTGGCTTTGGGAGGAAACTTGCAGTCAAGGAGCTACTGAACGCAAAAGGATCGACACTAAACGCTGAGTTCAAGGTAGAGTTACTCGATCCTTTTATCCTTGTGTTTTATGCATGAATGTGGGGTCTATGTCGGGATGATAGTAAAAAGTAGGAGACTTTAAAGGGTCATTTCTGCATGCATTATAGAACCCGTAGTGCTAGTCCTTAGGGGTTTTCCCACCCACAACACATATGAGCATTGACAATGATACACTGGATGACATTGTTGCATACACTAATGTTAATGACCAAGACTTCTAAATTTTCATAATTATTTGTAATCCATGTTTTAAAATGTTGATTCTTATGGCCCAAAATATGAAATGCTTTAGTATTTTTTGTGTCGATACAAATGACCTACTGCAATATACTTAAAGTGTTCAATCTTTGCTATGAATTGTTGGCAAACAAAATTAGGATTACTTGGATAAGTGTTAGCATAGTTAGTGGTCATGTCAAACAATTGGATTAGGTTGATGGAAAGTTGGTATGGACTGTTGGTTGTCATTGATGTCAACCATTGGAGAGTGATATTGTAAATTGATTTCAACCCTTAGTGATTGATGTCAACCCTTGGAGAAAGTACGATAGAGAATTCTGGTAGCAGAAAGGTTTGGGTAATGGATCCAAGTTTGTTTGATGTATAATGGTATGATTTTTAATATATTTTAAGGTAAGACTATTCTGTATGGATAATACATGTCATGTCATTTCTGGTGGTATGTGGAACGTCACATAACTCCTCACGGTTAGAGAGTTATGGTCATGTGAAGTTGGAGAACCCAAGTTTGGGTAATGGACCCAAGTTTGTTTGATGTATAATGGTATGAGTTTTAATATATTTTAAGGTAAGAGTATTCTATATGGATAGTACATGTCATGTAGTTTCTGGTGGTATGTGGAACGTCACATAACTCCTCACGGTTAGAGAGTTATGTCCATGTGAAGTTGGAGAACCCTCATGAGTCATCTAGAAGCCCCAAAAGGTCAAAGTAGTCAAAGTGGTTACAAAGAAGAAATTATTTAAATAATAAAGTGAAGTGATGAGTGTACTATAAATCAAAGTGGATACAAAAGACATTATTTAAATAATAAATTTAATGGAGAAATTACTAAGTGGACAAGTGGTTAGAAGTGGGTTAGCCCTAAAATAAGGAAAATGGGTTAAGATGGTTAGAAGGTAATTTAAATAATAAATTGGAGTGATGAGTGTACTATAAGTCAAAGTGGATACAAAATAAATTATTTAAATAATGAAGTTAATGGAGAAATTACTAAGTGGACAAGTGGTGAGAAGTGGGTTAGCCCTAAAATAAGGAAAGTGGGTCAAGATGGTTAAAAGGTAACCCCTTGAGGAAGCTACATGAAAGTATAAATAAGAGGCAAGGCTCTCTCATTTTAATCACACTTGAGAATATTGAATATATACAAGTGACTGAGGTAACCAAAGGACATCGAAGATGAATTTCTGAGGGAAGGTGAAGTAAAGAAGGCCGAAATTCAAGGGAGGATAAATTCTTTTGATGATGCTTTCTAAGGTATGTTATTTACAGGTCATCTCACCATTTTCACAATAATTTTTTTTCTAGAATTATTCAGACTGTGAAATTGGGAGTATGTTGAGGAAACATATCCAAGTAACTATGATACAAATTTCATCTTGTGGGTCATTGTATTTTTGGAGGTACACTCCGTGGAAAATAGGGTTTGTGGCTAGTCCTGAAACTAGTCTGAAACAAGTGTTTCGAGTAAAAACATCATAAATTATTCATAACAGATCCAAACTCAGTAAGATAGAATTTATTGGTTATAGTATTGTCTGTAGTATTCCGTGTACAATTTTCAGATCCATACAACAAATATTCCGTGTGGGGCACTCTCTACAAGTTATCTCTCTAGAATAATCCAAAATTCAATAAGGTATGCCATTTTTGCTATAACTCCTTTTCTGAGAGGATCCAAGTAGTAAAACTTGGAGGAATTGCGTAAAATACACCAAAGAACATTTTGTATTATTTTCAGATCTTTATTCATTGCAGGTACATAATTATGATTATTACAAGTTAGGGTTGTTGACTAATCCAAAATTAATCAAGTGAGACTAAAGTAAAGTTTGATGAAAATGATAGTCTCTTGTTGTTAAAGTTAAGGAAGGTTTGTAGGTATGTTATCATATACACTAGGTCTATTACAGAGTTACAAGTCATATTTGGATGATGAAATGGATGAGGGATTTTGGTTGAGGTACATTTTGGGTACATGGTTGAGACAAGTAGTTGATGAGTTGGCACATACATGAGGTGTATAGTTGATGATGTTGGTACATATTGATGAGTCATAACTGATGAGTAGTTGATCTATGATTGGTACATACTTGGTACATAGTTGGAGGCACTTGTTAGTAGTATTGTTGACACATGGTTTATGGATGATGTAGCATACTTGTCTTGGTATATTATTGGAATAACATATTGATCTTGGTGATGATTATGAGTTGTTGTGCTATGCTTGGTTGATTCAAATATTTTAGAGTTGTCTTGGTGATTGATATTGGTGAGTAGATCTAATTTGGTTGATAAGATTGATGGGACAAGTTGTTGTGATAGATTGTCTAGACAAGTTGTGACAGGTTGTTTGTACAGGTTTGGTACATGGTTGATGCACTTGTTCATGGTACAGGTTGGTGCATGTTGATTATAGGTTGTTTGGTACAGGTTGATGCATGGTTGATGCAATTGTTTATGGTACAGGTTGATTACAGGTTGAGGTATAGGTTAATGCATGGTTCAAGTTATTGGTATAGGTTGTTTTGGTGCAGGTTGATTGGTATGGGTTTACAATAGTATATCTCACAGTGATAGTGTGATAGTGGTTCCATCATTCTACTTATACATCAGGGAGGTTGTATGGGGCAAGGATAGGTGGTTGTAACCACCTTCTAGTTGTAGTCGAAGAACATAGGGGGTTGTAGCCTCCTTCTGGTTGTAGCTAGAGAATTGGGGAGTTAGAGCTTCCCTCAGGTTGTAGCCTGAGAAACTAGGGGGTTGGAGCCTCTTTCCAGTTGCAGCTGGAAAACAAAAGAATTTGGTGCTTCCAATGAATGTGATTCTTAAATACATATAAGAAAAAAATTTACATGGTTTTCTCCCGATTTGGGTTTCCACGTAAAAACATTGGTGTATTGTGTATGTGTATGATTTCTCATTTGTTCATTGTTTATTTACTCTGGAACTCTTGAATGATAATGCTATATTGATATAACACTTGCATTTGTGGTTAAAAAGGATCGAATTACTCTATTATTGATTCACCCCCCCTCTCAATAATCCAATAGGTCATTTATTGGTTGATAATGGTTTACAGGTGTTGTCAGGTTATTGGTTAGACTCGGACTAAACTAGGATGAAGAGCCTATTTAATAACAATATGTTAAATATGCAATTGTTTGAAAATATAATTACATATATCATATATGTAAAACAATGTAAATCTAAATCATTAGGATAAATGTATCCAAAGTTTGTTCATTAATTTATATGTTCAAACAAATTGAAATATTTCACTAATCCTAAGCCTAAGACCTTAACCTTTATACCATCTAACCGCTAACCCCATAAACCCTAACCCCTTGAAACATGGAAGATATCGAAGATTATGTGGGTACATTAGACATACTTGAGTCTTGAAACCCACCCATACTATCAAGGCATGTGTCTAGTATAACCATGTCAAATGTTGACTCATACATGCACAATTTGGAGAAATTTCAACGTTTGCCTCATTCACTGCTAACCATGTAGGGTTGATGGATGTCATTAAGACCTTCACCCAATATAATCCCTAACCCATTAACCATTACACCAATTTCATGTTGGAACCTATAAAATTTTGGGATGTCTCAAATTAATAGAATCATAGTTTAATCATCTCAAAGAATGCCACAAGAAAAAGACAAATACATGGGAATTAGCATCTTCATCAGGTTTCATTGTAAAGATGGGTATGTCAGGTTTGATCTTTGTTGGCATGGATGGAAAAATAGGGTCATGATGAATATGATGATGATGACGATGGAAATGAAAACCATGATGATGTCAATGATGAAGAGAATGATTTACCTGAGTCTTAAATCCATCCCATACCGTAAAGGCATGCGCCTAGTCTAAACATGTAAAATTTCAACACATATAGTCACATTTTGAAGAAATTTCAACATTGGCCCCATTCATTGCTCACTGTATGGGGTCGGTGGATGAAATTTGTCATGGGAATGTTGGAATTTTCAAGACATTTCAGAGAGTTTCGACAAATATTCTATAGAATAGAATGACGAATGATGACAATGAAATTGTTAAGAACCAAACATCAAGATAGCATAGAAAAACCTCAGGAAAAGTACTCAACGCCTTGAAAAAGAGATAATTTCATATAATAAGCCTCTTCGAGGGGGAAACCTCCTTTTAC
>JZKD02S0157124.1:194599-207006 GCA_000966675.3 Picea glauca
ATAACATTACTAATCTAAATTACAACTAATGGCCTAAAGCCGACATAAATAAAATAACATTACTAATCTAATATGCCCCAATTAAGTGGTAATGAGCCAATGTTAGGGCTTAACAGAGATCGACGTGCATGATGAACATTTATGAAAGCATGGACAATATTGAATATTATGTGGGGACATCAGAAATACTTGAGTCTTGGAACTCTCCCATACCGTCAAGGCATGCGTCTAGTCTAACCATGTCAAATTTCGAAGAAATTTCAACATTGGTCGCATTCACTACTCACTATGTGGGGTTAGTGGATGACATTGGTGAAGGGCATGATGGAAGTTCCAAGACATTTCAAGAGAGTTTTGACAATATTATATAGAAGGGAATGGTGAATGATGACAATGAGATAGAAGTGCATGATTAACATTGATGAAAATGTGGATGATCTTGAAGATTATGTGGGGAAATTAGACATACTTGAGTCTTGAAACCCTCCCATACCGTCAAGGAATGTGTCTATTCTAACCATGTCAAATTTCGACACATACAAGAACATATTGAATAAATTTCAATGTTGTCCCCATTCACTGCTCACTGTGTGGGGTCGGTGGAAGAAATTTGTGATCGATGTATTGGAATTTCCATGACATTTCAAGAGATTTCCCACAAATATTCTATAGAAGGGAATGATGAATGATGACAATGAGATAAACATGCATGATGAAAATTTACGCAAACATGGAATATCTCAAAGGTTATGCAGGAAAATAAAAAATACTTGAGTCTTGAAACCCTCCCATACCACCAAGGCTTGTTTCTAGTCTAACCATGTCAAATTTCAATGCATATTGGCACAAATTGAATAAATTTCAATGTTGGCCCCATTCAATGCTCACTATGCGGGGTCCATGGAATGAATTTATGATGGGTGTATTGGAATTTCCATGAAATTTCAAGAGAGTTCCGATAAAGGTTCTACAAATGGAAATGACGAATGATGACAATGGTACGTCCATGATGAACGTTGAAGAAAATATATTGGACAATATCAAATATTATGTGGGGAAATCATACATCCTTGATTCATGAAACCCTCCCATACCAAAAAGGCATGTGTCTAGTCTAAACACATCAAATTTCAACGCATATACGCACAATTTGAAAAATGTTTAACATTGGCCCCATTCAATGCTCACTATGTAGGGTTGGTGGATGACATTTGTGATGGGTGTATTGGAAGTTCCATGACATTTCAAGAGAGTTCCGAAAAATATTATACAAATGGAAATCATGAATGATGACAATGATACATCCATGATGAACGTTGATGCAAACATGGATGATCTCAAATATTATGTGGGGACATTAGACATCCTTGAGTCTTGAAACCATCCCATAATGTCAAGGCATGTGTCTAGTCTAGCTACATCAAATTTATATGCATACATGAATATTTTGAAGAAATTTCAACGTTGACACCATTCACTTCTCACTATGTGGGGTTGGTGGATGACATTTGTGATGGGTGTATTGGAAGTTCCATGACATTTCAAGAGAGTTGTGAAAAATATTCTATAGATGGAAATGACGAATGATGATAATGAGACGTGCATGATGAACATTGATGTAAACATGGATGATCTAAAATATTGTGTGGGGACATTATAAATACTTGACTCTTGAAACCCTTCCATACTGTCAAGGCATGTGTCTAGTATAACCATGCCAGATTTCAATGCATATAGGCACAGTTTGAAGAAATTTCAATGTTGGCCCCAGTCACTGCTCACTGTGTGGGGTTGGTGTAGGATGACATTTGTGATGGGTGTATTGGAAGTTCCATGACATTTCAAGAGAGTTCCAACACATATTCTATAGATGGAAATGACGAATGCTGACAATGAGACTTGCATGATGAATGTTGATGCAAACATGGACGATATTAAAGATTATTTGGGGACATTAGACATCCTTGAGTCTTGAAACCCTCCCATACCATCAAGGCATGTGTATAGTCTAACCATGTAACATTTATACGCATATGAGTACAAATTGAAGAAATTTTATCAGTGGCCCCATTCATTGTTCACCATGTGGGGTCGAGGGAAGACATTTGTGATGGGTGTATTGGAAGTTCCATGACATTTCAAGAGAGTATTGACAAAGATTCTATAGAAGGGAATGATGGATGATGACAATGAGACGTGCATGATGAGTGTTGATGCAAACATGGACGGTCTAAAAGATTATGTTGGGACATTAGACATCCTTGAGCCTTGAAACCCTCCCATACCATCAAGGCATGTGTCTAGTCTAACCATGTCAAATTTCGACGCATACATGCATAGATTGAAGAAATTTCAATGTTTTCCCCATTCACTTCTCACTATGTGGGGTCGGTGGATGACATTTGTGATGGGTGTATTGGAATTTCCATGACATTTCAAGAGAGTTACAAAGAACATTCTACATATGGAAATGACAAATGATGACAATGATATGACCATTATGAACATTGATGAAAACATGGACGATATAAAAGATTATGTGGGGACATCATATATCCTTGATTCTTGAAACCCTCCCATACCGTCAAGGCATGTGTCTAGTCTAACCATGTCAAATTTTGATGCATACAAGCAGATATTGAAGAAATTTCAATGTTGGCCCCATTCACTGCTCACTATCCAGGGTCAGTGAAAGAAATTTGTGATGGGTGTATTGGAAGTTCCATGACATTTTAAGAGAGTTATGAAAAGATTCTACATATGGCAATGAAAAATGATGACAATGAGATGTGGGCGAACTCAAATATTATGTGCGGGGTCGATGGATGTCATTAAGCACTTGACTAGATATAATCCCAAAGCAATTAATGATTAAACTACCTAACCCCTAAGCCCCAACTCCATTAGCCCTTGACCCTTAATACCTTAAACTCTAACCCCTAATCGCTTAACCCTTAATCCCTAGACCCCAAATCCCTAAATCCGCTAATACCAAAATCCCCTATCCACTTAACCCCCAACAACTCAACAAATTAACTATTTAGGCACAATAGGTGTTAAATTAGAAGCCAAGTAAGAAGCCAAACTAGAATCTAGAAAGAAAGCTAAGTTGGATGCTAACTAGGAAGCTAAACTAGAAGCTAAAGTAGAAGCTACACTGGAAGCTACAATTGGTTCTAACTTGGGCGCTAAATAGGGCCCAAAATTGGGCGCTAAAGCAAGCACTAAGTTGGGCTCTAATAGAAAATAATTTAGCATTGAATTGTGTTTCTCATCGCAAATAATTCCCAAAATAGTGCCATCCTGATAAATAGCGCCGAATTTTGGAAAAAATGTGGAGAAAAATACATTAAAACAGATAGTGGAGGAAAAAACAGAGCTAAAAGGGAAGCTAATCATAGGGATTTTTTGTAGTGGGAGGAGTTGGTGTCTGGAATGGATTTAAGGTGAGGTAAGCCTTTATTATCCCAATAAATTCAAAAGGAATAATTCTTATAATATTTGGTTCACATGGTTGAATTTTTGGAATGATTGCAATAGAAGTTTGAATATGTTTGATAGAACCAGGTTATCGGATAAGAATACATTGTTTTATTGTAGTGGATGACATATAATCAAGGTTATTGGAGATATTATTCTCTTCAACCACAACCCAATATTTTTTGTAATTGGTGGGAGGCTGAGAGAATGTTCACTCATAAGACCCACTTCCTACTCAATTTTTCACACATGTATCACTTGATCTTTGTGAACTATATCAAAAGGATTTTAATCTCATTATCATTGAAGGAAAATGATGGATGGTTTACCTAGTAGGGAGATGTTAGAAACTCAATCACAATTGTATATATGTCTACAAGAGGAAAAGTACCTCCATCATGTACAAGCACCAAAAGGTATTAACATGAAGGAGTTGGAACAATTCAACTAGGCTTCAATTCATCCCTTTTAATGAAGAATTCCAAACTTTGGTGGCCAAACACACAATTTTTTAAAGTAAATGAATTTTTTCATGCAAGGGGATTTCCATTGAAAACTAGATTGTATTGATTTAGTTCAAGAAAACTCATCATTCTATCTTGGTTTCCTTGTCCTCAATTTCCTTATGCAGAGGTATTGGTCTCGACAAACCCTTTCACTCACCGGTTTCCTTGCTCAAAGGTCTTGGTTTCTTGGTCTCAATAAACAAGAAAAACAAACCTTTCCCTTGCAGCTAGTTTTCTTATGAAGAGGTCTAGTATCGATCTTGGTTTTCTTGCGCAGAGGTCTCCGCAGTCTCAATAAACACTAAAAAAAAAAACCTTTCCCTCGTGGCCGATTTGCTTGCATAGAGGTCTAGTTTCGGTCTTAGTTTCCTTGCGCATAGGTCTCCGCAGTCTCAATAAACACTAAAACCAAACCCTTGCACTTGTGGTCGGTTTCCTTGCACAGAGGTCTGGTCTCGATCTCGATAAACATGAGTAAATGGTTGTGTTTTGTTTTATGGGAATGGGAATTTTGTTTTATATACTATATAACATATAATTTATATTACATCTTATATATATATTACATATATTATATAATATATTTTACATACAAAATGTTAATATGTAATAAAATGTTAATAAACTTTTATATATATATATATATATATATAATATAAATATGAACATCATGTAGTCCTTGATGTTCATGAAATTAATGATTGTTCTAAACACTAACACTTCCATATATTCCATCCTTATATTATTTGTAGTTTGATCTCTCATCTATAATAACCATGGAGTATAAAAAACTATTTGTGAAATTAAGATATTCCTGGAAACATGTCATGGAAAAGGGTAAGTGAGTTTGATGGAAATCCATTAGCAAATTCCAATTTCCATATATACAAATATGTTGTAAAAAAAAAAAATATGATTCCATTTTAATAAAAACACTAAAAGGTACTAAATGTGACATGCCTCTTTGCATACATTTTACTACGTGATCATAACATGTAGGGAGTCTAGAGTGTGCATGATATGGATGTAATTAGATGGAATATATATATATATATATATATAACATTACCATGATTGGATACATCCTTAACTATAGTTTTTGTATTGTTGCCAAATTTTATTGTATTGTTTTCAAATGTTATTACATAACATATTTCATTTTAGAAGTAAGATCAACATGCAACACAAGTTTTAAAAGGGAACATTGCTTTTCCACTAGCAAAGAATATGCCTTAGAAGCCCTCATTTAGATTTCCAACACACTAGGTTATGCTAGTTACATTGGGTTATGCACTGTTAGACTTTATGAGGCACCTTGTTCATGTTGCGAATAAACTAAGTTACAAATCAACAAGTGATTCTTTAAAAACATTGGAGCACATTGCAATCACATGAAACAAACAATATATGGTGTGTATAGAGAATATGTCATATTCATAATGAGATTGTCAATGACATAGGCCGTGAAATTTGAACTCTTCTATCTCCCTCTTCCATGTCCAAGGACATTAATAAACACCAAATTAAATGTGATTTGCTTATTCCATACCTACATGAAGTGTTCTAAATATGAATTATTGTTCTACATGATACCTAAGTAAACATTTTAAGTTCAACATGCATGAGAAAAGAAGATAGGTAAACAATTCTTAAAATTGTGGTCACATTTTTTAGGCGACTTGTTGAAGGTGAATAGAGAGAATGAAATTAACATGGATGAGAAGAATTCATTATTTACCTTGGGATTTCATAGTGCGAGGGTTATCATCACTATTTCCAATAATCATTATCAGGGCTCCCTATATTTTCCATTCTTTTTTTCTTTAGTATTAACATTATATAATTGTACCCTACAAAACATCCATGCCCAACGTCAATCACTATGATGTTCTCTACTTTATTTCCATTTATCTCTCAATGAATTGCATGCTTCGTTTCTGCAGCCTAGATTTGCACAATAAGAGATGTATAAGATATAGACCATCACTCGCAACATTCACTCTTCTTTTGTTTCTATAGTTAACTACCTAATTTAATATAATCTCACCTATCCTCCATTATGATGATGACGATGATGATATGATGGTGATCATGACAATGGAAATGACGATGACGATGACAATCATGATAGTGATGATAATGATGATGATGAGGAGGAGGATGATGACATCGATGATGGCGATGATGATGATGATGACGACAATGATGACCATCCTGATGATGATGGAAATGACAATGAATATGACAAAGGAAATGATGATTATGATGTTGCATCATGATGATGATGATAATTTATGGCGATGATGATGATGACGAGGAGGAGGAGGATGAAAATGACGATTACCTTGACAACGATGACCATGATGATGACAATGGAAATGACGATGATGATGACAATGGAAATAATGATGATGACAATGATTTATGGTGATGACAATGATGACGATGACAATGACAACGACAACGACAACGATGACGACGATGATGACGATGACGACAACGATGATGGCGAGGATGATGATGATGATGATGATGATGACGATGACGATGATGCTGATGAAAATGATGATGAAAATGATGATGAGGAGGATCATGGAACCAATATGATGATGATGATGACCACGATGATGATGATGGAAATGACTATGATGATGACAATGGAATGTGATGACAATGACGATGATGATGAAAATGTCGACGATGATGATGATGATGATATATGACAATGTTGATGATGATTATGATGATTGTGATCATGAAAATGATGACGATGACGATGATGATGATGATGATGATAATGACCATGTTGATGATGATGGAAATGATGATGATGATGACAATGGAAATGATGATGATGATGGCCATCGATGATGATGATGATGACAAATATGGTGATCATGACAATGATGATGATGATGATGATGATGACGATGACGATGATGATGATGATGACAATGGAAATGATGATGACAATGGTGCACAATGATGACAATGATGATTTATGGAGACGACGATGATGATGATGTTGATGATATTGATATGATGATGATGATGTTGATGATATTGATATGATGATGATGATGTTGATGCTGACGACTGATCCAAAATTAGTGCTTAGCAATATCGTACTATGACTTCAATTTTATCAAGACCTTTTCCGACGATGCATGTGAATATAAAAGTGAAAAAGACTTAAATAATGAAGAGAAATAGTAGATAACACAAGGAAAGCAAACCATCAAAAATTGGACACCAGAAGTTGACAATGGAGTTCGGCAAAATTCGGTTGCGTCTTCGTGCCTTTGTCTTTCTTGAGGGAGGCTTCTTTATTCAAAATTCAATGATTAAAATCTACATCAAAATTACATCATATAGATCTCTGACTGAATCGGCTGTATTCTGATCTGTCTTAGGAACCTGATTCAATAGACGGCGCTGAAAAAGGAGTATTAGAACTCCCAAAAATTGCCTCCAAAGCTCAACTACTCTTCACTGCTTAAGACAACTTGGCCTTGGCAAGTTCTTCATCAAATTGCTTCAAGCTTCTTGCTACTTCTTTCTTACCCTTAAAACCTCATAATGGCTTGGTTTATATAGCCATGATCTAGAGGGATCAAATCCCAACAACCCACTTCTTGTGGCACTCAAATTGGGCCAATATCCACCAAGCTATGGCAAAATAACCAAAAACTACCCAAACAATCATCAAAACCCACTATTATAAGGTAAAAATAACCATTTTGGAGAAAATTATGGGCTAATCCCCCCAATATGGGCACGCCCCCCCTTAAATCGGTCATATGGCATAAAAAGGTGGCCAAGCTCCAGCCCAAAGGGTTGTGCCTTGGCCCCTAGCCCATAAACACCGGTCATATGGTTGAGCTCTCGGATCCAAAGGATAAGTTATATGGTATGGGATCTGAAACTTTGGTTCTAATGGTATAGGATCCAAACTGTATCTCATGGCCCCCACGCCCATGGCTTATCAATGCTCACTATGCAAGGATGGTGGATGACATTTGTGATGGGTGTATTGGCCATGACATTTCAAGAGAGTTCCGACAAATATTATACAAATGGAAATCATGAATGATTGCAATGATTCGTCCATGATGAACGTTGATGCAAACATGGACGATATCAAATATTATGTGGGGACATCAGACATCCTTGAGTCTTGAAACCATCCCATAATGTCAAGGTATGTGTCTAGTCTAACTACATCAAATTTAGATGCATACATGCATAGTTTGAAGAAATTTCGACGTTGGCACCATTAACTTCTCACTATGCGGGGTTGGTGGATGACATTTGTGATGGGTGTATTGGAAGTTCCATGAAATTTCAAAAGAGTTCTGAAAAATATTCTATAGATGGAAATGACGAATGATGATAATGAGACATGCATGATGAATATTGATGTAAACATGGATGATCTCAAATATTATGTGGGTACATTATAAATACTTGATTCTTGAAACCCTCCCATACCATCAAGGCATGTGTCTAGTATAACCATGTCAGATTTCAATGCATATAGGCACAGTTTGAAGAAATTTCAACGTTGGCACCATTCATTGCTCACTGTCTGGGGTCGGTGTAGGATGGCATTTGTGATGGGTGTATTGGAAGTTCCATGACATTTCAAGAGAGTTCCAACACATATTCTATAGATGGAAATGACAGATGATGACAATGAGACTTGCATGATGAATGTTGATGCAAACATGGATGATCTCAAAGATTATGTGGGGACATTAGACATCCTTGAGTCTTGAAACCCTCCCATACCATCAAGGCATGTGTATAGTCTAACCATGTAACATTTATATGCATAGGAGTACAAATTGAAGAAATTTCAACATTGGCCCCATTCATTGTTCACTGTGTGGGGTTGAGGGAAGACATTTGTGATGGGTGTATTGGATGTTCCATGACATTTCAAGAGAGTTTCAACAAACATTATATAGAAGGGAATGATGGATGATGACAATGAGACGTGCATGATGAATGTTGATGAAAACATGGACGATATCAAAGATTATGTTGGAATATTAGACATCCTTGAGCCTTGAAACCCTCCCATACCATCAAGGTGTGTGTCTAGTCTAATGAAATAAAATTTCGACGCATACATGCACAGATTGAAGAAATTTCAACGTTTTCCCCATTCACTTCTCACTATGCGGGGTCGATGGATGACATTTGTGATGGGTGTATTGGAATTTCCATGACATTTCAAGAGAGTTCCAAAGAACATTCTACATATGGAAATGACGAATGATGACAATGATACGCCCATTATGAACGTTGATGAAAACATGGACGATATAAAATATTATGTGGGGACATCATACAACCTTGAGTTTTGAAACCCTCCCATACCGTCAAGGCATGTGTCTAGTCTAACCATGTCAAATTTTGATGCATACAAGCACATATTGAAGAAATTTCAATGTTGGCCCCATTCAATACTCACTGTCCAGGGTCAGTGAAAGAAATTTGTGATGGGTGTATTGGAAGTTCCATGACATTTTAAGAGAGTTTCGACAAGATTCTACATATGGCAATGAAAATGGATGACGATGAGATGTGGGCGATCTCAAATATTATGTGCGGGGTCGATGGATGTCATTAAGCCCTTGAATAGATATAATCCCTAAGCAATTAACGATTAAACTACCTAACTCCTAAGCCCCAAATCCATTAGCCCTTGACCCTTAATACCTTAAACTCTAACCCCTAATCCCAGAACCCTTAATCCCTAGACCTCAAATCCCTAAATCCGCTAATAGAAAAAGCCCCTATCCACTTAACCCCCAACAACTCAACAAATTAACTATTTCATCACAATAGGTGTTAAATTGGAAGCCAACTAAGAAGCCAAACTAGAATCTAAAAAGGAAGCTAAGTTGGATGCTAACCAAGAAGCTAAAGTAGAAGCTACACTAGAGACTACAATTGGTGCTAACTTGGGCGCTAAATAGGGCACATAATTGGGTGCTAAATAAGGCACTAAGTTGGGCTCTAATAGCACCTAATTTAGCATTGAATTGTGTTTCTCGACGCAAATAATTCCCAAAATGGTGCCATCCCGATAAATAGCGTCGAATTTTGGAAAAAATGTCGAGAAAAATACATTAAAACAGATAGTGGAGGAAAAAAAGGGAGCTAAAAGGGAAGCTAATCATAGGGATTTTTTGTAGTGGGAGGAGTTGGTGTCTGGAAGTGATTTAAGGTGGGGTAATCCTTTATGATCCCAATAAATGCAAAAGGAATAATTCTTATAATATTTGGTTCACATGGTTGAATTTTTGGAATGATTCCAATAGAAGTTTGAATATGTTTGATAGAACCATGTTATCAGATAAGAATACATTGTTTTATTGTAGTGGATGACATATAATCAAGGTTATTGGAGATATTATTCTCTTCAACCACAACCCAATATTTTTTGTAATTGGTGGGAGGCTGAGAGAATGTTCATTCATAAGACCCACTTCCTACTCAATTTTTCACACATGTATCACTTGATCTTTGTGTTACACATTATTTTCGTCATCCCTATGATCGTTAATGATGTAAACCTATCTGTTGCCTTCAGAGGGGTCAATGGCTTGAGTTCCTAAAGAGAGAAGGGAGATGAACTTCTCCTGAGAAAATAAGTTGCTTTTTCCTATGTAAAAAACCTTATAAAAATGGAAGTTCGCAGGTTTCTATATAGGCAGGGTGCTAGAATGACCCATTCTCGCACGTTGCACTATAGCTAGGGTGCGAGGTGTTCGCAGGTTTCTCTATATCTAGGGTGCGAGAATGCCTGCACGTGGGAAAAATGAGCGTTTTATCGAATCTTCTAGAAGGAGAAACTTCTATGGTGAGGTGGCATCTGAATGGTTTGGATCTTACTCGCTCTCATGATTTAGTGGGATCATCCTAACCTCCTCACCTTATCCTCTTCAACTTATAAAAGGAGAGGAGTTCTCATGGAGAAAGTTAGCTTGGGTTAGCTTTGTTGGTTCTTGAGCTTATTAGCTTGCTTGGTGTGGCTTTGAGATTTTCCCTTGTCAAGATAGATTGTGAATATTATCAGATCTATGCTCTCAAAATTCTTGGAGTGAAAGTGTGTGGGGAACGAAGGACAGTTGGAAAGTACCTTACGACATCAAGGCCATGGTTGTAATCTCTCTTTCACATTTAATATGATACAGTAATATGATTCTTTCCTATAAATCTTGTTGTGTTTTATTGTATGATTCCTTGATCATACACATAGGTTAACCGTTGAATATATTGTGCTTTCTTCACTTTGGTTGGTTTCTGTTGTCTTGGTCTTGACTACACGAGAGCACTGGAGCAAAGCAAGAGCAACAAAGACCATAGGAAGCGATAATAATGTATGTTATTAGTTCTTGCCTCCTATTTAATTCAATGGTCAAAATCTAGGGAAAGAGTCTTGTTCTGTCTTGCTTTGTTCTAGATCCAGGTGGATCTAGGGAGATCGGTTAGTGTCCACACCTACGGATTTATCCAGTAACAAAATTGGCGACCATACTGGGGATCGGATTGTTTCCTAGTTAGTCTAGTTTCCCTTTCTTTGATTGCTTTTTTTCTGGTCTTTGAGTCTGTGGGAGATCCATCAAGACTCTCTGGATTTGAATGTTCACTAAAAAAAATTGTCCTTTTTCCAAATTTTGTGTTTACAGACATTCTCGCACTGTACCCTTTAGTGGCCTACGAGAATCATCTGAGTTCGCACCCTACTGTGTAATCCAGTGTGAGATGTTCGCACCCTACCTGTGTCTAGCCCGCGAACTCCACTAATGTTCGCATTGCACCCTATAGCTAGGCTGCGAACCCATTTGAAATTTGTGTTTGGAATTAGGATGTCCTATTTTTTGATGCCCAGTTTTGCTTTGATCAGTTGGATTGAACTTTTGGAGCCTATATTGATATGTTTACAGTCTGCTTGACATTCTTTGAGTTGCTTCTAGCCATCTTTGCTTTGTTTTTTTTTGAAGGATTAGTCTCTTGCTTTGAGTGTCTTTCAATTACAAAGCATGTGTTTTCTTTAGAATTGTTTAGGGAAAGATCAGATTTCTTCTGAATAGTTTTCTTTAAAAGAGAACTTTTAGTTTGGGTTTCTTTGTTTTAAGAGAGTTCATTATTGCTTTTAGTGAAATTTTTGAAACAAAAAGATTTAATTTCTTGCTTTATGTTAGATTGGGGGCATCCTTGCATTTGAAGTAGAGAAATTGCATGATTCTTGGCATTGGTGTTCAATACCTTTTTCTCTTTTCTTGAGAATTTTTATATTGAGGAGTTTAATATATTTTGGGACATCGTGCATATGGGAATGATAAATGTTTTCTCCTTCTCGTAGCATAGCTTTCATTGAAATGAAAATATTGCATCTTCATATCT
>JZKD02S0157124.1:233924-251471 GCA_000966675.3 Picea glauca
TCCATGGGTTGGGGCCTAGCCCCAGCCCTTTCCTCCCCCACTAACACATATAATGCACTTTATAATTTAATAAAGTGGGTTATAATAACAAGTCCCATGTTTGGCGAAGTGGCACACGACCTGTCCCCAAGGAATAGCCTCCCATCAGAGGTCCCGAGTTTGCATCCTGCAAACTCTAACAATTTTTCATATAACAATTAGAACAAAATCTGGGTGTCGTTTCACAGCCCAAGTCCAAGTCACATGGCTCCACCATATTTGTTGAGTCTGCTGCCACTTGTCAATTGTCGGCTGGTCCATGTGCCAACATACTTTCCCAGTCAGCAACCAACCATGTCATATCATACCTGCCACATGTCATAGTACGAGTGTGCCATGTGTTTGTCACCCTTTCAGTGGTGACACATGTCACATCCTAGTTGGTCCACCTGCTCCTGCCATGTCAACAGTCCATTGTGCCTCTGCCACATCAGTTGTATAGCCTGCTACCATGCTAGTTGTATGAAATATTCCAACTATGCTGCCACGTTAGTTGTATGGTCATATGTCCTATACAATCAGCTACCATGTGGTACTCTACAGACCGTACAAACTGTACAGTCAACATTTTTTTGCCTGTTTGGGAAAACAAACAGATCACCATAAATTGAGCATATGATGTCCATTTGAGCCAATTCAAGTTGCATTGGGTTCGTATCGATGAGGCCTACTCACATGTCTGTTTTGAATCCATTCCGAGAACATTTATTTTTAGGCCTTTCTGAGCCCCATCAAGCTCCTGGATCCGAATTTGGATCAATGACGATGATGATGACCATGTTGATGACAATGGAAATGAAGATGATGATGACAATGAAAATGATGATGATGATGGAACATGATGATGATTATGTTGATGTTGATTTATGGAGATGATGATGATGATGGCGATGATGGTGATGAGAATGTTATGATGATGATGGTGATGATGATGATGATGATGATGATGATGATGGACGTGATGATGATGATGATGATGGAAACAAAAATGTTGATGATGATGATGCATGATGATGACGACGATGATTTATGGCGATGACGACGACGACGACGACGACGACGATGATGATGATGATAATTATGATGATGATGATGATGATTACGACGACGATGGTGATCATGAAAATGATGATTACGATGACGATGGTGATCATGAAAATGATGATGACGACGACAACGATGATGATAACCATGATAATGATCATGACAATGACGACGATGATAATAATGACAATGATGATGATGATGGTGTGCAATGATGATGATAATGATTTATGGCAATGACAATGGAGATGACGATGATGATGATGATGATGATGACGATGAAGATGACGATGGTGATGACAATGATGATGATGATGATGAAAATGGAAATGATTATGACCATGATGACAATGACGACGACGATGATTTATGGTGATGATGATGATGACGATGGTCATGACAATGATTATGGAAATTATTATGACAATGGAGATGATGATGACAATGGAAATGATGATGATAATGGTGATGATGAAAATGACAATGACAATGATGACAATGGCAATGTCGATGATGATGATGAAGACAATGACGACAATGTTGATGATGACCATGATGATGATGATGTTGATGACAATTGTGATGATGATGATGATGATGATGCTGATGATTAAACCATATAAATAAATACTTTAAAGATACTAAATCATAAAAAATATATAATCACATAACTCATACATGTCATCATTTTTTCAATATCATTGATCACATTCTTCTTCATCCAAGTCTACATCTGTATCATCTAGTTCAAAATCAATGTTGAAAGGATTGGCCATATCAACATCATCATAATCAAAATCATTTTTGATAATATCATCATCAATATGATTATCGAGAACATTTCCATATACATATGGCTTAACTTCTTAGACTTCTTCATCTACCTCATGTTCCTTTGCATCTTAGTCTTATTAATATCATCTTCTTATGGTACATTATACTTTACAGGCCTTCCTCTTGGATCATATCTAACAATGTACGACCAACCTACTTTACCTGAAACCTTTGAATAAAAGACTTGCTCACATTGGCTTGGAAGAACATAAGTTTTTGTACCTGACTCAAACGTCCTTGTATTAACCATAGTAAATCAATTGGCATGCTCAATAAAATTTTGATCCAGAACAAGTTCATTCATTTGTAACATGTACCATTTGACCTCAAATAGAAATAACTTGAAGGATTTAAAGTCACACTCAATTATATAAACCAAATACCCATAATATCTATTTTTCGATAGTGTTGGATGCCTGTCACTTCTTGAGGAAACATTAGTGACCTGAAAGACTATAGTTATCCCACAATTAGAGGGTTTCTTCTTGCCATCCAACTTTTTGATGAAATATTTATGATCATTGCACCACCTAGCCTTCTAGTGTATCAACTACAATATGTCAGACATGTAAAAATGCATGATTATCACTGAATACACATATTTAGACTTAGGAAAAATTTACAAAAAAACACACCACATAGATTAATATATTGAAAAAAAACTAAAACATGATGTGGATGAATAATATGCTTGACTGTTTATTTTTTAAACCATATGCTAAATCAATTTCCCTCTGAGAAAGATTGGTATCTTGATTATGATGAGCTTCTTTAAGAAAATAGCTACCCCTTCCCATGATAACCTATCATTACATTGTATACATCGATCTATCCATACCTTCATCCAATCGATATTGTTTGTGATGTATAAATGTAGTGCATACCACTCTCAACCAATTGTATGAAAAAATAATAAAAAATACTTATCATAATAAAGATTAAATAATAATTGATCATGGAAGCTAAATAAAACTTAAATTAGTACAATATAGAAATAAAACAATATTAATGCAAAGTATTATATATATCTACCATCTAATTATATTTCACTTTCCTCATTTTACCTTTCCTAACCAGGACCTCCCATTCAAATTTGTTAATGGAATTGAAATCCAAAATCCGAGGTGCCTTCATGATTTTTGTTGCTAATTTAGGAATATACTGACTAATATACACCAAATATTGATATACCATATAACCCACCACCATAGATCCCTTAGGACGTTCTCTTTGTGTAACAAAATCCTTCAATGACTTCAAGTGCCTCTCCACCACCCACATTGACCTTGTGTGTGCAGGTCCACACATTTCAGTCTCCTCAACTTGGTGTATGAGGTAGTGTTCCTGTACATTGAAAAATGTCGGAGGTAGATGCTTTTGCATTTCACACATTAGTCAATGAATTTCTCTCCTCCAATATTTATATCTTATTTATGGATTTGTTTAGATGACAACCACCTACACTTGATATAAAAAAATCAAATCATAGGTTTCAACAAAAACATATATATATATTGAAAGTAAAATAGATTTTGACAAGTTGAGAAACAATGGTTTTGCATATAAATCATTAGTATTAATTACCTCATGTATTTTCCAAGATCATATATAACTTGTTTTACACTATTGTCAAAGCTGTCACAGAGAGATAGAGGTAGAACATACTGTAACAACAAAGGGATAATTTATTTTTAGGAAAATAAAACCAAATTATAATACTAAAAAGTCGTATATTTACCAATATATAAATATACCAAAATAATTACCTTAATCAGGGTATGACAGTCATGAGTTTTCACCGCACCAAATTCACCTTTCTTTGTTAAGATATTATTTATGTTTGAAGCAAATCCTGCGGGGACCAAATGACCTCTTTTACAACATTTCTTTCCCACTCTGTAAATAACCATGGAATATTGTTTCAATGTCCATTCATATTTGAATAAATCACATTTTGTAGTGCATGATTGGCTTCCTGAATGTCAATCCAAATTTTGGCAATTTTTTCTTTATCACTCTTTCCCTCTATGATTCTCCACAATGTTCCTGTTACATTCTTCCCTATATGCATTTTATCAAACAAATGAGCTATTTGTAGGTGCTCATAGTAGGACAACCTATTGAATTGTATACGGTAGCTTTTCATTCCTCGTGGAAGCCCATTAATGACTTGATGACATTTATGAAAAATAATTAATGAGATTACTACAATAATTGTTAGATACAATAAACATAATTCAATACAAATTAAAACTATAAAACATTAACATATATGACACATAAAGAAAATTCTTACCTTGACGATTTCTATTATATCCCAAATTCCATAGGTGAGGTGTCATTTTTCGTGGTTTTATTCTAGTCTCTTCTTTCAAATTGAAAAAAATATTTTTTTGTAGTTCGATACCTATGGTTCTTAGGGAGGAAGTGTCAATACTCATCAAATACCTCATTTCCTAGACTTCGTGAACAACATGATTTCATCCTAGGACCACAAACTTGTTGAGTGTTGTACCTTGGGAGGTGTTCCCCATGTGTTTGTGCTATCCTTAGCACATGTGGGATGGACTATACACTTTGTACCTTGTACTTTTGTCTAATTTCACTTTGACTTAGGAGTTTTAAGTCAAAAGTGAAATTTAGTCATTTATGCCTAAAATGACTATTAATTCACAAAGTGGGTGAATTAGAGACATAAAGTGAACTTAGGAAACTTAACCCAAAGTGGGTTATTGACTTAGATACTTTTGGGGATATCTCAACCATTGATTAGATGGGAGATGAGATGATCTCCACCATTGATATATTAGGTTTCCTTTTGGAGGTTCAAGAGGGGTGCAAAGGGTGAAGGAGGCATTCATTATTCATTTGCTCATTGTGAGAGGAAGACTTGGAGGATGGAGATGAGGTTTCTTGAGCTTGGACCCTTTATTTCATGGAGGGATACTTTCAACATTTAGATTGGTTTATTTAGTGGAAAGGTTTCACATATATGGAGGGTGCACTTGCTAGAGAGGGCGCATCAATTGTGGGGAGGAATTATAGCCATAAGATTGTAGTGAGATCAGTCGCAGAGGGAGGCCATCCAACAAAGCTTCATTCCCTTGGAGGGGTTTTCAGATCCAAGCTCACAATTTTCTTTTGGAGGAGTTTCAGTGGTTTTGCTAGCTTGTATGTGGGGCACACCTGGAGGTTTTGGACTTGTGTTTGAGCCTAGATTTGGCTACTATTGTATCATGTTCCTTTATATTTTGTACTTGTTGTATTCCGCCTTCTGCTTTCCTCATATATAGACATATATTCCAAACTAGTTTTCCCCGGGGGGGGTTTATCCAGGGTCATGTTGACCAAAAATACCTGTGTAAAAAAATGCATGTGTTAGTCTTTTAGATATACTTATTTTCAACTGCAAATATCTTTAGGTGTGTTGTATTTATTTTAGTATGCATGTGATAACTTCTGGTTACTAAAACTACATGTTAGAGCACCTAAAATTGAAAATACAACCATAACAAATCAATAAGAATTTCTTGGAATGTTGGCTGTCCTAAAACAATAGAATATACTTTACATAACAGTTGAAACTTAGAGCCTAACTATGGTCAAAGACAGACCCAGTAGGCAAGCTTGATAGGACCTGGAAATATTCATGGTATCAGAGATGAGGTGGATGAAATTTTGAGCAGTTTGGAATACACATTGTTGGCTATCATATACATATTATTGGCAGAATTGTGTGGACAACCATTGACTCATTCAATGGTTGTTAGAGGGAAGATTTTTGTAGCGGACATTTGGGAAGTTTTGACACTTTGTCATCAGTCTCTTGTCACACCTACGTAGTAGGAGTGAGGCTGATTTGACTTGACCTCTTTTCACACCTATTTTGGTAGGAGTGAGTTCAGATTACACTTGTCTCTTTTCACACCTGTGTTGATAGGAGTGAGGTAGTGTTTTCCTTGGTAGTTTAGCATTAGTTGGGGAGTGCAGTTTGGCAGACATTTCAACATCTCAGATGCGAGTTGAGGACAAGATAGTATGGGCTAGCAATTGGTTGCCTTGGAAGGTGAGTATGATCTTAGTCTTAGAGGACATTGAGCTATGGGACATAGTCGAGGCAGTTGTTCCCCCCATTCCTGTCACTTCTCCCGTCTTGGTGGAAAAGTTCAGGAAAAGGAACAACAAGGCGAAGAGGACTATTTGTGATGCAGTTCATGATCATAGCATACCCCGTTCGATGGGGAAGACTTGTGCATACGAGATGTGAGCATCTCTATGCAAGTTGTATGAGAGCTCCAATGAGAACCAGAAGATGGTTCTTCATGAATGACTCAAGGGCATTCGCATGCTCAAGGATGAGTCAGTAACTTCATTCCTTGGTCGCTACGCTCAGATTAGAGACAAGATGGAGACGCCAGAGAGGTTGTTGATCCTAACTCTTTGGTGAGGCAAGCTATCAATAACTTCACCAAACTATGGGGTCCATTTGTACGTGGCATTGTTTCTAGGGTGGTCATGCCTATATGGGAGAGGATGTGGGATGACTTCATCTAGGAGGAGATTAGGCTTGCAACTAAGGCTTCTGGACAGCGGAAGCAGCAATAGCAGTAGATTGGTCAGGGTGAGGAGTATCTTTCTCTTTGGACAAAGGGAAAGAAGAAGGTTGGTCGTGAGGGTCGGTAGGGTCACCAGTTTGGGGCCCCACCACAGGGGAGTGGAGGAGAGAGAAAAAGTGGTCAGGTTAGTGGTCAGAGGAGAGATATGAGCAAAGTGAAGTGCTTTGTTTGTAAGAAGTTTGGGTACTATGATGGATAATGCCCGAACAGGAAAAAGAAGAAGGGTGGTACCACAACTACAACAGAGGAGACATATTTTCAGACACAGTTTCAGAGAGAGTGTGATTTCCTCATATGTTGCACTTCATTTGAGACGACACCTAGTATCTGGTATATTGAGAGTGGGGCTTTGAGCCATATGACTGGAGTTCAAGAGCACTTTAATGATCTTAGAGACGTCGAGGTCAGAATAGAGATTTCTCTTGGAGATGACACATTGGTCAGAGTTGTTGGGATTGGCAAATTACCTTTCGGAGAGATAGCTTTCCACCTATATCGTTCACGGACATTCTTTATGTCCCTGGGCTAAAGAAGAATTTTATTTTAGTTTCCACCCTCCAGGATAGAGGTCTTGAGGTGACATTTAGAGGCACCAAGGTACTTATTCATCCTTGGGGGTCTTCACTTTCCTTAGGATAGGTGATTGGAGTGAGGGATGGGAAACTGTTCATATTGCTTTTTCAACCTCTTCATGCATTGGAAGTGAGAAACGATAACATCAAATAGCTATGTGAGTTATGGCATCATAGGATATCCCACCTACATCATGGATCTCTCGGAGGATTGAGGGAGGTTGTGACCAGAGTGCCACAGATCAGTATAGAGCATCAAGATGTTTGTAGAGGGTGTGCGCTTGTTAAGTTTACCAAGGAATCGTTCCCCAGCAGTGACACCAGGTTAGCTGGGATACTATATTTAGTACACACAGACGTGTGTGGGCCCATGACTCGAAGGTCCTTGAGTGGTTGTGAGTACTATCTCATGTTTATTTATGAGTACTCAAGGAAGACTTGGATCTAATTCCTGAAGTCCAAGAGTGAGGTCTTAACACAGTTCCAAGAGTTCAGAGCTCTTGTGGAGAACCAGTCAGGAAAGAGGATCAAATTATTGTGATCCGATAACGAGGGAGAGTATTCCTCGAGACAGTTTGTAGACTTCTGTGCCCAACATGGCATTAGAATACAAATGACCGTACCCTACAACCCCCAGTAGAATGGGGTTATCGAGAGGAATAACTGGGCCATTACCAGTGCAGCGAGATCCATGCTGCATGATCAGAGTTTTCCTTTGTACTTATGGGAAGATGCATGTGCTACTACAGTTTACCTGCAGAACAGGAGCCCCCATGGGATATTGGGTAAGATGAATCATGAGGAGGACTTCACTAGTAGGAGGCCTGATGTCGAGCACGTCAGGATCTTTGGGTGCTTGAACTTTTATCATGTCCCCTCAAAGAGGAGGAAAAAGCTATACCCCACAACCCAGTAGGGTATTCTAGTTGGATACTCAGAGGTGTCCAAATCCTATCGCATCTACATTCCACCACTTAGGAGAGTGGTGGTGAGCAAATATGGCATATTTGAGGAGGATAGGGATTTTCAGAGATCTCTTGAGTCGAGAGTTGGAGTTGAGGATGATTTCAAGTCGTCGATTGCAGTCTCAAAGGTAGCACATCCTTAGAATTTAGGTACACCAGTATTAGGGGTGACACAATCACCATACATAGCTTCAGGGTCACAGTCAAAGCATGCTCAGTCAGATGGGGCACAAACTTTAGATGGGGCATAGACCTCAAATGGGGCACAGACTTCAGGATCTTAGAGTGTTGAGACAAGCCCTGAGGCGGTCACTCTTGAGCAGAGAGACCTTACTTTTTCATTGACCACTACAGGGAAGAGGAGATGTAGATGGTTTTAGGAGACCTTGAAGGAGGCCAGAGAGAATTTAGGGGAGCCAAAGAGCTAGATAATAGAGAGAAGGTCACCAATCATATTGGGAGCATATTTGGCACTAGTTATGAGTATCAGATATACTGAGCCAAAAAATTTTGTGCAGGCAGTGGACCATCAGGTCTAGAGAGAGGCCATGGTAGAGGAGTATGACTCCATTATGCGCAATGATGTCTGGGATGTGGTTCTGAGGCTAGTGGGGAAGTCATTTGTGATTTCCATGTGGTTGTACAAGACCAATATTGCTGTAGATGGCAGCATTCAAAAACACAAGGCCCGTTCTGTGGCACGGGGCTTCTCTCAAATTAAGGGAGTCGATTATGAAAATAATTTTGTACTATTTGCGATATACACTTCCATCAGTACTATCATTTCCATAGCAGTAGATATGGGTTGGTGCATTCACTAGATGGATGTGAATACCGCATTTCTGAATGGATTTATTGAGGATGAGGTGTACATAAAGCAACCACAGGGGTTTGAGGTGAGTGATAGGGAGACTCACATGTGTCTTTTGAGAAAGGAACTTTATAGACTGAAGCAAGATCCCCAAGCTTGGTATTAACACATTGATACTTATTTGCTTCAGATGGGCTTTGAGAAGAGCGATGTTGATCCTAACCTCTACTACATCATTAGAGGTGAGGAAACACTCATTCTCATATTATATGTTGATGACTTCTTCATTACTGGAGTCGAGGATCTCATACCTGAGTGAAAGTTGGGACTTGCATCAGAGTTTGTGATGAGAGATATTAGATTGATTCACTATTTTCTGGGTATGGAGTAAAGGCAGGAGGAGGGTCACATATTTCTCGGGCAGGGTAAGTATGCAATAGATATTTTGAGCAGGTTTCAGATGGAGGACTGCAAACCCATGTATACACCTATGATTACCAACTGGAAGAAGCTTAGTGCTTCAAATATCCAGTTGGTATATGGAACAATATATAGGAAGTTGATCGGTTCGCTCATGTATCTAGTTAACACCAGACTAGATATTTGTTTTAACGTGAACACTCTCAGTCAATACATGGTTGAGCCGAGGAGTGTTCACATGGTTGGGGAAAAACATGTCTTGAGGTACATTGCTGGGACAATTGATTATGGCCTAGACTATGTCAGAGGAGATGGAGTTGGTTTGGTTGGCTACACAGACTCAGACTGGGTAGGATGTGTTGTTGACAAGAAAATCACCTTAGGGTGTTTCTTTGGTTTGGGGTCAGGACTTATTTTCTGGTTCAGCCGGAAGTAGAAGTTGGTTTCTTTGAGTTCAACCGAGGCAGAGTATATGGTGGCCATTCAGACTAGTTGTGAGGCCATTTGGCTTCGTAAGATGTTGGTTGGTTTGTTTGGTCAGGAGATGCCACCGACCATCATTCACTGTGATAATTAGAGTTTCATAAAACTCTCTGAGAATACAGTGTTTCATGACCGGTCGAAGCATATTGAGATCAGGTACCACTTCATTCGTGACTGGGTTCAGAGAGGGTCAATTTAGTTGCAGTATGTATTGACAGATGACCAGGCTTCAAATATTCTCACCAAGGCCCTGCCACGAAGAAAACATGTCTACTTCAGAGACAAGATGGGCTTGGTGAGGAACACCTTCCTCGGTAAGAGGGAGTGTTGAGTTTTGTACCTTGGGAGGTGTTCCCCATGTTTTTTTTCTCTCCTTAGCACATGTGGGATGGACTATACACTTTGTACCTTGTACTTTTGTCTAATTTCACTTTGACTTAGGAGTTTTAAGTCAAAAGTGAAATTTAGTAATTTATTCCTAAAATGACTATTAATTCTGAAAGTGGGTGAATTAGAGACATAAAGTGAACTTAGGAAACTTAACCCAAAGTGGGTTATTGACTTAGATACTTTTGGAGATATCTAAACCATTGATTAGATGGGAGATGAGATGATCTCCACCATTGATATCTTAGGTTTCCTTTTGGAGGTTCAAGAGGGGCGCAAAGGGTGAAGGAGGCATTCATTCTTCATTTTCTCATTGTGAGAGGAATACTTGGAGGATGGAGATGAGGTTTGTTGCACGATGTTTCTTAAGCTTGGGCGCTTTCATTAATGGAGGGAGGCATTCAACATCGAGCTTGGTTTATTTAATGGAGAAGTTCCACATCTGTGGAGGGCACAATTGCCATAGAGGGCACATAAGTTGTGGGGAGGAATTCTAGTCATTAGATTGTAGTGAGATCAGTTGTAGAGGGAGGTCATCCAGCAGAGCTTCATTCTTGTGGAGGGATTTTCAGATATGAGCTCATAGTTTGCTTTTGGAGCAGTTTTAGTGGTTTTTCCAGCTTGTATGTGGGATGCACCTTCCTAGGGAGAATCGGGAGGTTTTGGACTTGTGTTTCAACCCAGATTTGGCTACTATTGTATTAGTTTCCTTTATATTTTTTACTTTCTATATTCCACCTTCTGCTTTCCCCATATATAGACATATATTCCAAACTGGTTTTCTCCGGGGGGGTTTTATCCAGGGTCATGTTGACCAAAAATACCTGTGTACAAAAATGCATGTGTTAGTCTTTTAGATATTCTTATTTTCAACTGTAAATATCTTTAGGTGTGTTGTATTTATTTTAGTATGCATGTGATAACGTCTAGTTACTAAAACTACATGCTAGAACACCTACAATTACAAATACAACCATAACAAATCAACAAGAATTTCTTGGACTGTTGGCTGTCCTAAAAAAACAACATATACTTTACTCAACAGATGAAACTTAGAACCTAACTGTGGTCAAAGAAAGACCCAGTAGGCAAGCTTGATAGGACCTGAAAATATTCAAAACTAGACATGCAAATTTACCATTGGTTTGAAGACCTTCAAGATATGGATTGATGTCAGTATTATTTAAATAACAAGGAATTAATATTTATGAAGAATTAATATTAAAGTGTAGTAGTATGTTACATACCACAAAAATGTGTTATCCCTGGGTCATCATGGATTGTCCATGTAAGCATTCCATATAATTGAAATTGCTTTTTCCCTATTAGTCTAGATATGTCATACATAGTGACGTTGAGCCATAAAAATTTTAGTGCGTCGATAAGAGGCTCAATGTATACACTCATATATTTCACTTGGTACTTACCTAATTGGGTGCAATTACACATAATTACTACTAGTTTGTATATACATAAGTAATTATGCAACGAATAAGACAAACAAAATGCAACATTCAAACCAATTTTGTAAACAAATACCTAGAAAAATCAGTGCCAACATTGTGTGCTTCCTCTTTATTGACATCCAAGGAGGAAGGTTATTGTTTATAAAAAAATAAGGCCACAATGAGTAAATAGACCTGAGCTCACCAAATGGATTGAAATCATCAACTGCCAATGAAAGTCTAACAATATGCGGTTCTTCTTTAAAATTTGACCATCTTTCTTTGATATTTCTTAATGCCGAACCATCTGCATGCATTCAAAGAACACAATATTCACTTATGTGCCACACATGGTAATCCATAAACTGTGCAATGCTTTGGCACCTGAACAATTACTGCAAACATGGAATTATTAGAATATGACAAAGAACCTTGTGAGGCACCTTTTTTGTTGATCGGTTTGATATATACTGATTTGACATTGTGGGCATTTCATGACCGATGCATATTGGCCATAATATATAATATGATCATTCATACATGCATTAGTAGCATGATACTCCATTCCAATATCTTTCATAATGGCACACATCTCTCGGTATGTGCGAGGTAAATTATTTGACAGTGGTAAGAAAAATTCACCTAACAATATACAACATAGAAAATAACTAGTTAATGTGAATAATAATAATAAAAAATATTGCATCCTTAATTTACACATTAATTGAGACTAAAAATAGAGAAAAATAAAGTCGACCTTTTTGTATAATATGCGACTAATTATATTATGTACCTTAGGATCTCTATGAGACAAGTGTTTGACAAACCAATAATACCTTCAAGTTCACCAACAACATTATAGCAGAGAGAATATTTTTTCTTGAGCCTTCACAAAGGGGTTGTTCTACCTTCTCAAGCAGAGGTACATTGAAATATCATCATAGTTTTCCTAATCGATAGGAGAAAATATGCCCTGGATCAATCTATTTGTCCCATCATCCGTCTCACCAATATTATTGGTGTCATATTCTTCCATAGGATTGACTTGATATTCAATACCCATACCATCTTCCACATCTTGTACAATAGTATTTCTACTACTACTTGGTAGATATTTATATGGCGACATAGACCCATGAGGATTTATCTTTACAATTAAAAACAATCAATAACATTAGTTTCTATAAAAATTATTAAAATGAAAGAAATTTTTATAAATACAATCAATACAAAGACATATATAATGACTAACTTACCATGGGATGATATGTATTCCCCCCTTCATAATGCCCATACGTCCAACAATGTCTTTCAACTATTTTCCTTACAAGTCTTATTTTCAAGCCCCTGGATTGATTGCTAGGGCAATAAAATTTCCCATTAGTACCAACATGTTCCTCCAATGCATCCCTTAACCTAGCAATCATCCTTTCTCTTTCTTCAAGTGTTGGCATTGGGATTTCCAATATTTACAACAAAATCCACCGAAGCAATATAAGTACTTTAATATACAAATATATGATTATGGTACAAATGTCATCGAATTATATTGACCCCATATGTACTAGAGAAATAATCCATTTTCATCATAGATTTATTAAAGGTTTATAACAGTAGTCAACAATTGATCAACAAATCAAAACCATACATTTTTACCACATAAGTTCCAAAGCATGACTATAAGCAATAAATAAATTAAAACAATAAAAGAGAACTAGACCAAGACAAATTTTATAGTAATTAACTGGAATTGAGTAGACATGTTCATACCTATTTCCTAGGGAAAAATTTGTGTCACCAAATGAAACAGGGTTGAAAGGTTAGGGATCCAATCTGGGTATTTAAAAAATAGACAAAGTAATATTAAAAATTTGTAACCTTCAAAGTAAAAAATTTGAGTTATGCGGATCAAGAATTGGATTTGAGGAAATTATCACATAGAAAAAAGACTAATAAATCATGCAACGAGAAATGAGCATAAAAAAACATTTATAATCATCACAACTACAAAAAAATAGTCGAAAACACTCACCTTCGTCAATCTTCTGACGAACATTGACTATGTCAAAGTTGACCAAGTCAGTGATCGTTAAACCATTTTCAAACGAGTAGTTGGTATTCTCTAGATTTGTCAATAGATAGATGAAATTCCATCGAAATATCAATGAACATAGAATTTCGTCAGAAGTCCGACATTCATCGAGGGGCCCATAAAAAAAAGAATAAATTTTTAATATTATGTCATAATTTGCAACAATATGATTGAATTTATCCTTATCGTCGAATTTGTTTGTCGAATTTTGACCCCATATGTAGTAGTGCTTGTATTTGAGTGGTCTATTTTATTCTTATCACGATGATTAATGAAATAGGCAATGGATTCCATGGAGCACATACCTCCTTGCCACTTAGATAACATGAATTCTACTTGAGATTAGTAATGGAGAGCCCAATTACTTGAGGTGTCTATTATACTCCTACAATGATATTTGATAGGATAAATTGTTGATGATTACAACTTCCTAAGACATCCTCCAGGACACAGATTGAGTGAGTTGGCCTGTGAGAGAGCCCATGAGATGGGTGTGTCATTCCTCTCTGGACTGAGATGAGATGATGTGTGCCCTTGTGTCGAGTGAGGATGTCCATGAGTTGGGTGTGTCCTTCCACTCTGGATTGATATGAAACAATGTGTACCCCTATGAGGGGTGAAGGTTCCCATGTGATAGGTGTGTGTCAGACTTTGGACTAAGTTTTTATGACGTGTGGTCTCCTGCCTTGTGGACTCAGTTGAGTCAGGATTGAGATGGTACTCCAAGTGATTCTCATGTGGACTCAATGAGATAGATATCTGTTGAGTAGGACGTCCATGTGGCTGATCACAGGTGGACGTGGCCCTAGTGGTCGAGCACTAGTGGATCTCTGAGATCCCTTTCTACATTGTCTGAGAGTAATATTTACCTGTAACCCTAATTGTGATGTAAAGGGTAGAGGTTGGATCCACCATATGTGAAAGATAATTAATGTTTATTGTAATAATTAATTATTTTTTGAGTTATTGAGTTCGGCCCTGTTGTGCCAATAGACATCACTTTTGGTCTGTCCAGTCTAGTATAAATAAAGGTGATTTCCCCATTGAGGAAACACACAATACACTTGTCACTTGTCATTTTGGAAATTTCAGCAAGTACATATTCTAGGGATGAAGTGTGCACCTCTCTTGGGCCCAAGTTTCAAGGTAGTAGAGAACCCTATCGTGTGCATTAGGGTTACATGGTTGGAGGATCTTCTCTTGAGAATATAGCAAAGGATTGCTTGTTTTTTCTCCCTTGTTGATAAGGGTTTTCCCAGGATATTTCTTGTGTTCTTGTGCATGGTTATTCTTCTTGTGATCTTGGTTATTGCAACACTTGTACATTGTGTAGCTGCATTTGTTTATGGTTCAAGTAAATGCTAAAATGAGATAAACCTGATACTTGAGCCTAGAATAGTGAAAATTAAACATGATTTCAGAGCATATGTCTTCCTCTCTCTTTTGCAGAACCATACGACCCTCCTAGGGTTTCCAGAAATATGTACGACCCTCTCCTTTTTGGGTGTTCCAACACTTAATATTGAAACCTTGGGGATAAAATTGTGTAGGGGTGTACGACCTCCCTCAGTGCACCTCCAACAACAATCAGATTGAAATTCCAAGAATTTTGGATTTTTGGCCCTAGGGTTTCTAGGGTTTCACAATTTTCTGCAGAAAATTCAGATTTAGGGTTTCTGTAGCTCATTGAAGGAGATTTTTAGCTCACCAGTGTTCTTCTAACTTTCAAGTCTTATTGTTGGCAGTGAGAATCCCAACGAAACCTAATATTTCTATCCTATCCTAGTCGTTAGGTTTCCTAGCCCAGTTGGTAAGGGTTTGTGAAGAATTTGAAAATATGATGAAAAGAACTATGATGCAAGATAAGCTTTATGAATCACGGAAATACAGTTCCTGGAAGCAAAGACTTCATAGAAATGGAGATATCAAAGAACAAGCCTTCTTATTCATTTCAACAATCTCATGAAAGTTCATTGCGAAAGTTCATTGCGGTTTTGCAAGGGCGGTCCACCACATGAGGTTTTCATCAATACCTCCCAAGAAAAACTTGGATAAAAACATGTTTGAATCAACTAGGTTAGTATTTGACATAATGGTGTTACCACTTTTCAATAGATATTTCAATTAGCAATCGCTTCTTCAAATTGATAAAGTAATAAGAGAAGTGCACCCATTATCATATAGAGATAAATGTGAAAATATATTCTTAAAGAAGAGCAAGGATGATTCATTCAAGGTTGAGTGTATAAACGTAGGAGGAAGATGTGCATGAGAGTAAAAACAATTCAACACAAGACTTAAATGATCCTTGATAGAAAGAACATGAAGATATTAGCCCATACCTCTAATTACCTGAAGTGAAAACAACGTTAAGAAAATGAAAAAGCTCATATCACTTTGGCATCAGTACTAGATAAGTAATTGGTATCATGACATGTTTCTGCAGTACAACAATAGATAGTATTGAAATGGGATAGTACTGGAACAGAGGAGAGGGAAGAAATAGTGACATGATGGATGATTTTTGCTCATTCATGGAAATGACCACTTCACAAAGGAATTTAGTGATAATATACGAGGATATGTATACGAGGGCTTATACGAGGAGATGTATACGAGGGCTTGCAAAAGTTCATGGTAGGGAGCGTGCAATAATTGAGAGTAACCATATGTTTACTGCATAATTATACTAATTCCTTTAGTAAAAAAAAAAATGTTGAATTTATATGTCCTAGTACTTAAATCGAGCAACAAAACTTGAATATATGATTAGAGCTACCAACACCTTATTACCAGTACTGGATCACATGAGTACCAAATGGACGTAGAGTTGTGCTTTAGTACCGGATGAACATAATTATGCAGTACCAGAATAGAATGGTACTGGAATTCTAGAAATGATTATCAAATCCCAGCACTGAACATGTTGATTTGGCCTTGCCGACGAAAGTTGCAAAAGAATATGAAGGTTTCAAAACCCACTCCTCCATGCCTAAGGTTTTGCATGGCCTCATGCAAACAATGTGAGATACTAAAAAGGGCTGCTCAGAGAGTTATCAACACCTACCAAAAACAAACCAATAGAACTAATTAAAATAGGATTTTTATTCATGCTTAAAAACAAAAACTTTAGGGAAAATGTCAAAAGTTGAATTATTAGCTATGAATAAAATAGTTTGGACTTAACATTCAATTTCAACTGTTATTAAAATATCACTTAATCGATCATCCTTGTGAAATAGCGGTCTTAAAATAGATAGGTAAATACAAAGCATGAATGCATCAATTTTAACAACTTTAAGGAAAAAGAAGAATTTTGAAGAAATAGGTCATGAAGCACTCCCTTAAGTGTTATCTTCCGTTGACAAGGATTCCTTCTCCAATTTTGAAACCCTTCCAGTATCATGTGTGCATTCAGAGGATGAAGAGATTATGTTCTCATAAAATTCCAAACAAAACTATCATAACCTTTTAGAAAGAAATCTACTATAGGAATGAAAGATCTTAAACTGATTGCTTTATTAGCTTTTGACATTCCCATTTATGAAAAATATGAAAGATAGGTTGCATTGCAACATTTATTTATTTATTTACCTATCCTACTCTATTTGAACAGAATAAAATTTCCTTCAAGTATAAAAATACTTCCAGTGAAGCCATGTGCGTAACAGGGTTAGAAATATATCCATACTCAGGTTTAAAAGATAAATTTTAATGCATACCATGTTGATACTAAGAGGGGGGTGAATTAGTATCAAGTACAATTTAAAACCTTTTTCAACTTATAATTAAACCATTCAATTATATTCAATTAGAAATGAACAATAGTATAAGAGTTA
>JZKD02S0157124.1:256465-294214 GCA_000966675.3 Picea glauca
TTTGAATCTGACCCTTGTAGCAACTAAACCAATCAACAGTTAACACTCTATTTCAAACTTAGAAGAGAAAACTGATAATAAAACTTCTCAAGTAAACAATCAAGAAAAAGGTTTTTTATTCGGTGACAAGTCTCTTCATTAGAGGTTTATGAATTAGAGATATGAAATTAAGATCTTGTTTCTTGTAGCAATGAAATGCAGTAATCAACTTTCTGCACACAACATTTAAAAGGAAATCATTCATAACATAATCAATTCTAGAAAATCCTCTTTGTTTCTATGCAGGAAACATTAGGTGTATCAAGATTCTCCATTTAATAGTCCATGTAGGGTGAATGATGGGATCTTAATTGTTCATGTATTAACACACTTGAAATTTCAAAGTAAATTACGAAAGTCTCTATAAAGAACACAATTTCAGGAATGTAAACTTTTATATATCTCTGCAACTATCTCAACACAAATTACTGTTTATGAAACTAAGTAAAATTACTCAAGATCTGGTGCACCATACTTATAAAAATTACACTAATACAATCCCATTCACAATTTAATCAGAAGATATAACAATTATATAGATCCAACACAATAGGTACATTTTATGAATTCATATTTTAATTCAAACAAGAAATCAAAAAAACAGGTGCAAGATACACACCATTGAGTGATGGAATAAAACAAACATGTACAGGAATATAAAGGTGAACTATATTTTACATTAAGCTTACCATATCAGAACGGTGGGCCCTTACTGATTCGAACATGGAAGCTCTAAAAATATAATAGGCTAAGATGCTCTAATCATACCCATAAATTGCACAACAGATCGTTTGTATTTATTCACCATGTAAATTGAATCAACAACTCATTATATTGTACGTCAAAACAATATGCATCATTTGGTTCTTACTATTACTTCATTACATCAGTATGTACACTTGTGTATCCTATCTCCTATACAACATCCCTTATAAATAAGGTGAGATGATACGATCCAGATCTAAGGATAATTATTAAACAGTTTTAAAAATATTACAATTGGTATTTACATCGAATCTCTAGGGATCGACTCCATCCTAATGACACGAAGTGCATGAGTGATGGAGTCCATCATAATCTATAAAATTGATTTGGAAGCTTCAGTCCAACTGCCTTCTCGAAATCTTCAACAACAGATTCGTCCAACAAACGATTTCTGGAAATAGTGAACAGTACCGGAATACACACAGTCGTAATATTGACTACCGGAATAGGTGTAGTTGTTTGGTACTGGAATAGCTCAGTCTCACTGGTACCGGAATAGGCATAGTTGTTTGGTATCAGAATAGATGAGGGAAGTACCAGATCAATTCTTTTGGTACCAGATCACTATTGTGCAGGTATGTTGGTACCAGATCAATGCCGAGGTACCGAAATAGACTGCTTAGGAGTAAAGCAATTAGGATTATACAAAATCAAGCATTTTAATTGAATTAGCTCAAGAAAATTAAACAAAACATGCCTTGATCATAAGTTTCCTCTTGTGTACATGAACAAGGTCATTAGGTATGTTTATGGAGGAAACAATCAAGTATAGGCTTACAAAATAGGCAAAAAGGGCTCGTATACAAGGTGATATAGGGAATTGTAAATGTCAAAATGGAGACTCAACATTCCCCCATGCTTAATTCATTGCATGTCCTCATGCAACACAGATCTTGAAAATTTCAAAATTGATGATACTCTTCACTCGATCAATCATTCCCTGAAGTTTCATCCTTCTTTAGATCCTAAGTTCCTATTAAACAATATAAACTTCCTAGATTATGCTTCACATTCCTACCCATGGTAAAGTAGTTATGAAAAAAAAAAATTGGAGTCATGAGTAATAGATTAGATTTGTTAGTGATTTGTCGTTAAGCCTTATCAATTCTGTTGTCGATCATAGTTAAGAGAAAGGGATGGATGTGACTCTAATATTAATATAGGATAGTGGCCAAGAGTTTTCATAATGACTTTGACTAATAGGCCCCCCCTGACTAGATTACCTTTAAAACAAAAGTGATATAAGCATAGTTTAGATATCATTTGAAGAGAGGAACACATAAAGGAATACATCCCAAGATGATTAACTTGTTTCGGATCCAAGATTTTAGATATGAAGCTCTTCTTTCTTAGGTAAGGTGAATTACACATACTAAGGATCCCACTTCTAGTGCAAACCAATTTTTTAAAGATAGAACTCTAAAGTGAATACTTGAAGGTTCTTAAGAAAATCATCCGAGAGATATAAAGGTCATCTCCTAGCCTTTATTTGATAGTGATTGCTTCAGAATTAGACCCCAAGGGTTTTTGTTCATTTTTAAGTGTGCCACTTTATGTTGTTCAACTCCCTTTACCTGACATAGCCCCACTACCAACAGGCTTGTTCAGTACCCCGATAGGTTTACCTTAGTACCATACAAGCATGGCCCCGCTGCCAGCAGGCCTGTTGAGTACCCCAACAGGTTTACTTGTACTTCCTGATACTTCATTTTTATTATATTACTCAAAAGATTTAGAATAATGTATACTGTTCATTGACAGTTTTAGAGTATAAGGAAGGTAGGTGGTACGAGAGTGTTTTAGATTTATTAGGAACATAATTAATTGTTTGCAATTATCCCAAGTGTGACATCATCCACATTCAACTTAAATCTCAGCTATTCAATGTATACTGGAACATCACGGATAATGACTAAGAGGTCCCTCTAGTTAATCCTATTAAGGTTCTCATGAAAGTTCATTGCGGTTTTGCAAGGGTGGTCCACCACATTAGGTTGTCATAAATACCTCCCAAGAAAAACTTGTAAAGATAAACTTGGATAAAAACTTGTTTGAATCAACTAGGTTAGTATTTGACATAATGGTGTTACCACTTTTCAATGGATATTTCAATTAGCAATCACTTCTTCAAAATGATGAAGTAATAAGAGAAGTGCACCCATTATCATATAGAGCTAAATGTGAAAATATCTTCTTAAAGGAGAGCCAGGATGATTCATTCAAGGTTGAGTGTGTAAATGTAGGAGGAAGATGTGCATGAGAGTAAAAACAATTCAACACAAGACTTAAATGATCCTTGATAGAAATAACATGAAGATATTAGCCCATACCTCTAATTACCTGAAGTGAAAACAATGTTAAGCACATGAAAAACATCATATCACTTTGGCATCGGTACCAGATAAGTAATTGGTATCAGAACATGTTTTTGCAGTACCATAATATATAGTACTGGAATAGGATAGTACCAGAACAGAGCAGAGGGAAGAAATAGTGACATGATGGATGATTTTTTCTCATTCATGGAAACAACCACTTCACAAAGGAATTTAATGATAATATACGAGGAGATGTATACGAAGGCTTATACGAGGAGATGTATACCAGGGCTTGCAAAATTTCATGGTAGGGAGCATTCAATAATTGAGAGTAACCATATGTTCACTGCATAATTAGTCTAATTCCTTTAGTAAAACGAAAACTGTTGAATTTATATGTCCTAGTACTTAAATTGAGCAACAAAACTTGAATATATGATTAAAGCTACTAGCACCTTATTACAAGTACCGGATCACATGAGTACCGGATGGACGTAGAGTTGTGCTTCAATACTGGATGAACACAATTTTGTAGTACCAGAATAGAATGGTACTAGAATTCTGGAAATGACTATCAAATCCCAGCATTGAACATATTGATTTGTCCTCATCGACGGAAGTTGCAAAAGAATATGAAGGTTTCAACAACCACTCCCCCATGCCTAAGGTTTTGCATGGCCTCATGCAAACAATCTGAGATGCTAAAAAGGGCTGCTCAGAGTGTTGTGAACACCTACTAAAAACAAACCAATAGAACTAATTAAAATTGGATTTTTATTCATGCTTAAAAACAAAAACTTTAGGGAAAATGTCAAAAGTTGAATTATTAGCTATGAATAAAATAGTTTGGACTTAATATTCAATTTCAACTATTATTAAAAGATAACTTAATCAATCATCCTTGTGAAATAGCGGTCTTAAAATAGATAGGTAAATATAAAGCATGAATGCATCAATTTTAACAACTTTAAGGAAAAAGAAGAATTTTGAAGAAATAGGTCATGAAGCACTCCCTTAAGTGTTATCTTCTGTTGACAAGGATGCCTTCTCTGCTTTTGAAACCTTTCCAGTATCATGTGTGCATTCGGAGGATGAAGAGATTATGTTCTCATAAAATTCCAAACAAAATTATCATAACCTTTTAGAAAGAAAACTACTATAGGAATGAAAGATCTTAAATTGATTTCTTTATTAGCTTTTGACATTCCCATTTATGAAAAATATGAAAGATAGGTTGCATTACAACATTTATTTATTTATTTACCTATCCTACTCTAATTGATCAGAAGAAAATGTCCTTCAAGTATAAGAATACTTCCAGTGAAGCCATGTTCGTAAAAGGGTTAGAAATATATCCATACTCAGGTTTAAAAGATAAATTTTAATGCATACAAGAGTATGAAGGATGAACCGTTTTGATGATGAGATCAAGAAATAATTAAAAAAAAAAAAGTGGTGTGACATAATAACTAATTGAAACGATATTTCAATATGATCACTATATTCTTTTTTCTCTTCTTTGTTTAGGTCACACTCAATGTCTTCCTCTACCATGCTATGCAGATTATCCTCTTCAAGATGATTGGTCTTTGGAGTACATACAGGATCTGTTGAGAGACATGCTAAGGACTCCTCAATCTCAGGTTCCATTGGTTTCTCTCCATTCAATTCTATCCATGATTCTTTATTCCCTTCAACAAATTGACAAGAGGAATTTGACGGGACGTCTAAATCTTCATGTGGAGAGACAACAAGATTCTTGACTACTGTGAAGATATGCTCTTCCTGAGAGGCAGATATCCCAGCTGCTGCCAGAATGTGAGAAATTTCTTGGAGGAACATTACTCTAGCTGGTTGATGATACCTGTTTCGCAACACAGATTAGTACTCAGGGGGTTCTTACAGCACCCCAAACATGATTTATCATTTAAATATCTAAATTTTAAAACTATTTGATAAAACAAAACACACCAAGCTTGAACTCCTTATGTTACTGGGATCCTGTTGTCACCAGGCTATCGGTTCACACAAGTTAGATCATGATAAATAAAACTAAATTTTAATAAACAAAAACACACTTGCATCAAAAGAAAAGAGGACAACTTAACTTTGGAGAAACCCCACCAAAGTGGATGTGTGGGCTCTTCCTGCATGTCTTACCATCTTCTATCCTTCCTTAGGTCATCCATAAAACCAATCCAAAACCATTAAATCAATCAGATTCAAATACTACCTATTACCGTTTACAACTCCCCGACAATGGTGCCAAAATGTTGGTGCAATTATTTGAATAATATATTACCAAACATAAATTATCAACCGAGATTCGTAATCAGCAGAGTTGATGCACTATATATGCTGATAACAGATAGGTTCCTATGTCTGATGAGCATAGCATAAATACGAAACAATCAACACTAATACTCTGTTTTACAACTTTTTAATCTATCTTCGTCACATAGCTTAAAAATTAGAAAAAAAAAAACTCATAAACTGAATCTAACAAGCATGTGATATAAAGGTTCTTGCTCAAGTAATGAATCTGTCCATTTACAGGCTCATGAAATAAAAAGATGGACTTTGAATCTGACCCTTGTAGCAACTAAACCAATCAACAATTAACACTTTGTTTCAAACTTACAAGAGAAAAATGATAATAAAACTTCTCCAGCAAACAATCAAGCAAAATGTTCTTTATTCGATGACAAGTCTGTTCATTAGAGACTTATGAATTAGAGATATGAACTTAAGATCTTGTTTCTTGTAGCAATCAAAAGCAGTAATCAAATTTCTGCACACAACATTTAAAAGGAAATCATTCATAACTTAATCAATTCTGGAAAACCCTCTTTGTTCCTATACATGAAACATTAGGTGTATTAAGATTCTCCATTTAATAGTCCATGTAGGGTGAATGATGGGATCTTAATTGTTCCTGTATTAACACACTTGAAATTTCAAAGTAAATTATGAAAGTCTCTATAAAGAACACAATTTCAGGAATGCAAACTTTTATAAATCTCTACAACTATCTCAACACAAATTACTGTTTATGAAACTAAGTAAAACTACTCAAGATCTGGTGCACCATACTTATAAAAATTACACTAATACAATCCCACTCACAATTTACTCAAAATATATAACAATTATATAGATCCAACACAATAGGTACATTTTATGAATTCATATTTTAATTCAAACAAGAAATCAAAATAACAGGTGCAAGATACACACAATTGAGTGCTGGAATAAAACAAACATGTACATGAATATAAAGATAAACTATATTTTACATTAAGCTTACCATATCAGAATGGTGGGACCTTACCGATTCAAACATGGAAGCTCTAAAAAGATAATAGGCTAAGACGCTCTAATCAGACCCAGAAATTGCACAACAGATCGTTTGTATTTCTTCAGCCTGTAAATTGAATCAACAACTCATTATATTGTACGTCAAAACAATATGCATCATTTGGTTCTTACTATTGCTTCATTACATCAATACGTACACCTTTGTATCCTATCTCTTATACAACATCCCTTATAAATAAGGTGAGCCGATACGATCCAAATCTAAGGATAATTATTAAACAATTTTGAAAATATTACAATTGGTATTTACATTGAATCTCTAGGGATCGACTCCATGATCTTGACATGGAGTGCATGAGTGATGGAGTCCATCATAATCTAGAAAACGTATTTGGAAGCTTCAGTCCAAACGCCTTCTCAAAATCTTCAACAATAGATTCGTCCAACAAACGATTTCTAGAAATAGCGAATGGTACCGAAATACACACAGTCGTAATATTGAGTACTGGAATAGGCACAGTTGTTTGGTACCGGAATAGCTCAGTCTCACTGGTACCGGAATAGGCATAGTTGGTTGGTACCAGAATAGCTCAGGGAAATACCAGATCAATTCTGTTGGTACCAGATCACTGTTGTGCGGGTTTGTTGGTACCGAATCAATGCTGAGGTACCGAAATAGACTGCTTAGGAGTAAAACAATTAGGATTATACAAAATCAAGCATTTTAGTTGAATTAGCTCAAGAAAATTAAACAACACATGCCTTAATCATAAGTTACCTCTTGTGTACATGAACAAGGTCATTAGGTATGTTATGGAGGAAACAATCAAGTATAGGCTTATAACATAGGCAAAAAGGGCTCGGATACAAGGTGATATAGGGCATTGTAAATGTCAAAATGGAGACTCAACATTCCTTGATGCTTAAGTCATTGTATGTCCTCATGCAACAAAGATCTTGAAAATTTCAAAATTGATGATACTCTTCAATCGATCAAGCATTCCCTGAAGTTTCATCCTTCTTCAGCTCCTAAGTTCCTATTAAACAATATAAACTTCCTAGATTATGCTTCACATTCTTACCCATGGCAAAGTAGTTATGACAAAAACAAAATTGGATTAATGAGTAATAGATTAGATCTGTTAGTGATTTGTCGTTAAGCCTTATCCAATCTGTCGTCGACCATAGTTAAGAGAAAGGGCTGGATGTGACTCTAATATGATTATGGGAAAGTGGCCAAGAGTTTTCATAATGAGTTTGACTAATAGGCCCCCCCTGACTAGATTACCTTTAAAACAAAAGTGATATAAGCATAGTTTAGATATCATTTGAAGAGAGGAACACATAAAGGAATACATCCCAAGATGATTAAGTTGTTTCAGATCCAAGTTTTTAGAGATGAAGCTCTTATTGCTTAGGTAAGGTGAATTACACATACTGAGGGTCCCACTTCTCATGCAAACCTATTTTTTAAAGATAGAACTCTAAAGTGGATACTTGAAGGTTCTTAAGAAAATCATTCGAGAGATATAAAGGTCATATCCTAGCCTTGATTTGATAGTGATTTCTTCAGAATGAGACCCCAAGGGTTTTTGTTCATTTTTAAGTGTGCCACTTTATGTTGTTCAACTCCCTTTACCTAGCATAGCCCCATTGCCAGCAGGTCTGTTCAGTACCCCGACGGGTTTACCTTAGTACCATACGAGCATGGCCCCACTGCCAGTAGGCTTGTTCAGTACCCCGACTAGTTTACTTGTACTTCCTGATACTTCCTTTTTATTATATTACTCAAAAGATTTATAATAATGTATTTTGTTCATTGACATTTTTAGAGTATAAGGAAGTCATGTGGTACGAGAGTGTTTTGGATTTATTAAGCACATAATTAATTGATTGCAATTATCCCAAAGGTGACATCATCCACATTTAAATTAAATCTCAGCTATTCAATGTATACTGAAACATCACGAATAATGACTAATAGGTCCCTCTAGTTAATCCTATTAGGGTTCTCATGAAAGTTCATTGTGTTTTTTCAAGGGCGGTCCACCATAGTAGGTTGTCATAAATACCTCCCAAGAAAAACTTGTAAAGATAAACTTGGATAAAAACTTGTTTGAATCAACTAGGTTAGTATTTGACATAATGGTGTTACCACTTTTCAATGGATATTTCAATTAGCAATCACTTCTTCAAAATGATGAAGTAATAAGAGAAGTGTACCCATTATCATATAGAGCTAAATGTGAAAATATCTTCTTAAAGGAGAGCAAGGATAATTCATTCAAGGTTGAGTGTATAAATGTAGGAGGAAGATGTGCATGAGAGTAAAAACAATTCAACACAAGACTTAAATGATCCTTGATAGAAAGAACATGAAGATATTAGCCCATACCTCTAATTACCTGAAATGAAAACAATGTTAAGCACATGAAAAAGATCATATCACTTCAACATCAATACCAGATAAGTAATTGGTATCAGAACATGTTTCTGCAGTACCGTAATAGATAGTACCAGAATAGGATAGTACCAAAACAGAGCAAAGGGAAGAAGTAGTGACATGCTGGATGATTTTTTCTCATTCATGGCAATGACCACTTCACAAAGGAATTTAGTGATAATATACGAGGAGATGTATACGAGGGCTTATACGAGGAGATGTATATGAGGGCTTGCAAAAGTTCATGGTAGGGAGCATGCAATAATTGAGAATAACCATATGTTTACTGCATAATTAGTCTAATTCCTTTAGTAAAACGAAAAATGTTGAATTTATATGTCCTAGTAATTAAATCGAGCAACAAAACTTGAATATATGATTAGAGCTACCAACACCTTATTACACGTACCAGATCACATGAGTACTGGATGGATGTAGAGTTGTGCTTCAGTACCAGATGAACACAATTCTGCAGTATCAGAATAGAATGGTACAAGAATTCTGGAAATGACTATCAAATCCCAGCACTGAACATGTTGATTTGGCCTCGCCAACGGAAGTTGCAAAAGAATATGAAGGTTTCAAAAACCACTCCCCCATGCCTAAGGTTTTGCATGGCCTCATGCAAACAATGTGAGATTCTAAAAATCACTTCTCAGAGAGTTGTGAACACCTACTAAAAATAAACCAATAGAACTAATTAAAACTGGCTTTTTATTCATGCTTAAAAACAAAAACTTTAGGGAAAATGTCAAAAGTTGAATTATTAGCCATGAATAAAATAGTTTGGACTTAACATTCAATTTCAACTATTATTAAAAGATCACTTAATCGATCATCCTTATGAAATAACGGTCTTGAAATAGATAGGTAAATATAAAGCATGAATGCATCAATTTTAACAACTTTAAGGAAAAAGAAGAATTTTGTAGAAATAGGTCATGAAGCACTCCCTTAAGTGTTATCTTTCGTTGACAAGGATGCCTTCTCCGCTTTTGAAACCCTTCCAGTATCATGTGTGCATTAAGAGGATGAAGAGATTCCGTTCTCATAAAATTCCAAACAAAATTATCATAACCTTTTAGAAAGAAATCTACTATAGGAATGAAAGATCTTAAACTGATTGCTTTATTAGATTTTGACATTCTCATTTATGAAAAATATGAAAGATAGGTTGCATTGAAACATTTATTTGTTTATTTACCTATCCTACTCTAATTGAACAGAAGAAAATGTTCTTCAAGTATAAGAATACTTCCATTGAAGCCATGTGCGTAATAGGGTTAGAAATATATCCATACTCAGGTTTAAAAGATAAATTTTAATGCATACCAGAGTATGAAGGACCAACCATTTTGATGATGAGATCAAACAATAATTAAAAATAAAAGAGTGGTGTGACCTAATAACTAATTGAAACTATATTTCAATAGGATCACTATATTCTTGTTTCTCTTCTTTGTTTAGGTCACACTGAATGTCTTCCTCTACCATGCTATGCAGATTATCCTCTTCAAGATGATTGGTCTTTGGAGTATATACATGACCTATTGAGAGGCATGCTAAGGAATCCTCAATCTCAGGGTCCACTGGTTTCTCACCATTGAATTCTATCCATGATTCTTTATTCCCTTCAACAAATTGACAAGAGGAATCTGACGGGACTTCTAAATCTTCATGTGGAGAGACAACTAGATTCTTGATTATTGTGAAGATATGCCCTTCCTGAGAGGCGGATATCCCAGCTGCTGCCAAAATGTGAGAAAGTTCTTGGAGGAACATTCTTCAAGCTCTTGATCATCCTTGAATTACTCTCGCTGGTTGATGATACCTGTTTTGCAACACAGATTAGTACTCAGGGGGTTCTTACAGCACTCCAAACATGATTTATCATTTAAATATATGAATTTTAAAACTATTTGCAAAAACAAAATTACACCAAGCTTGAAATCCTTGAGTTACTGGGATCCTACTATCACCAGGTTATTGGTTCGCAGAAGTTAGCTCAGAATAAATAAAACTAAATTTTCATAAACAAAAACACAATTGCATCAAAAGAAAAGAGGACAACCTAACTTTGGAGAAACCCCACCAAAGTGGATGTGTGGGATCTTCCCGCATGTCTTACCATATTCTCTTTGCCCTTAGGTCATCCATAAAACCAATTCAAAACCATTAAAGCAATCTGATTCAAATACTACCTATTACCGTTTACAACTCCTTGGTAATGATGCCAAAATGTTGGTGTAATTATTTTCATAATATATTACCAAACATAAATTATCAACTGAGATTCACAATCAGTAGAGTTGATGCACTATATATTCCGATAACATATAGGTTCCTATGTCTGATGAGTATAGCATAAATAAGAAACAATCAACACCAATACTCTATTTTACAACCTTTTAATCTATCTTCCTCACACAACTTAAAAATCAGAAAACAAAACTCATAAACTGAATCCAACAAGCATGTGATATAAAGGTTCTTTCTCAAGTAATGAATCTGTCCATTTACAGGCTCATGAAATAAAAATATGGACCTTGAATCTGACCCTTGTAGCAACTAAACCAATTGAAAATTAACACTTTGTTTCAAACTTAAAAGAGAAAACTGATAATAAAACTTCTCAAGCAAACAATCAAGCAAAAGGTTCTTTATTCGATGTCAAGTCTGTTCATTAGAGGCTTATGACTTAGAGATATGAACTTAAGATCTTGTTTCCTGTAGCAATCAAAAGCAGTAATCAACTTTCTGCACACAACATTTAAAAGGAAATCATTCATAAATTAATCAATTCTGGAAAAACCTCTTTGTTGCTATACATGAAACATTAGGTGTATTAAGATTCTCCATTTAATAGTCCATGTAGGGTGAATGATGGGATCTTAATTGTTCCTGTATTAACACACTTGAAATTTCAAAGTAAATTACGAAAGTCTCTGTAAAGAACACAATTTCAGGGATGCAAACTTTTATAAATCTCTACAACTATCTCAACACAAATTACTGTTTATGAAACTAAGTAAAATTACTCAAGATCTGGTGCACCATACTTATAAAAATTACACTAATACAATCCCATTCACAATTTACTCAAAAGATATAAAAATTATATAGATCCAACACAATAGGTACATTTTATGAATTCATATTTTAATTCAAACAAGAAATCAAAATAACAGGTGTAAGATACACACAATTGATTGATGGAATAAAACAAACATGTACATGAATATAAATCTGAACTATATTTTACATTAAGATTACCATATCAGAATGGTGGGCCCTTACCAATTCAAACATGGAAGCTCTAAAAAGATAACAGGCTAAGACACTCTAATCATACCCAGAAATTGCACAACAGATCGTTTGTATTTCTTCAGCCTATAAATTGAATCAACAACTCATTATATTGTACGTCAAAACAATATGCATCATTTGGTTCTTACTACTGCTTCATTACATCAATACGTACACCTGTGTATCTTATCTCCTATACAACATCCATTATAAAGAAGGTGAGCTGTTACGATCCATATCTAAGGATAATTATTAAACAGTTTTGAAAATATTACAATTGGTATTTACATCGAATCTCTAGGGATCAACTCCATCCTCATGACACGAAGTTCATGAGTGATGGAGTCCATCATAATCTAGAAAACTGATTTGGAAGCTTCAATCCAACTGCCTTCTCGAAAACATCAACAACAGATTCGTCCAACAAATGACTTCTGGAAATAGAGAATGGTACCGGAATACACACATTCATAATATTGAGTATCGGAGTAGGTGCAGTTGATTGGTACCGGAATAACTCAGTCTCACTGGTACCAGAATAGGCATAGTTGTTTGGTATCAGAATAGCTCAGGGCAGTATGGGATCAATTCTGTTGGTACCAGATCACGGTTGTGTGGGTCTATTGGTACCGGATCAATGCTGAGGTAACGAAATAGACTTATTAGGAGTAAAAGAATTAGCATTATACAAAATCAAGCATTTTGATTGAATTAGCTCAAGAAAATTAAACAAAACATGCCTTAATCATAAGTTACCTCTTGTGTACATGAACAAGGTCATTAGGTATGTTTATGGAGGAAACAATCAAGTATAGGCTTATAACATAGGCAAAAAGGGCTCGGATACAAGGTGATATAGGGCATTGTAAATGTCAATATGGAGACTCAACATTCCCCCATGCTTAAGTCATTGCATGTCCTCATGCAACAAAGATCTTGAAAATTTCAAAATTGATGATACTCTTCACTCGATTAAGCATTCCCTGAAGTTTCATCCTTCTTCAGATCCTAAGTTCCTATTAAACAATATAAACTTCCTGGACTATGCTTCACATTCTTACCCATGGCAAATTAGTTATGACGAAAAAAAAATTGGAGTCATGAGTAATAGATTAGATATGTTAGTGATTTTTCGTTAACCCTTATCCAATTTGTTATCGATCATAGTTAAGAGAAAGGGTTGGATGTTACTCTAATATGATTATAGGATAGTGGCCAAGAGTTTTCATACTGACTTTGACTAATAGGCCCCCCCTGACTAGATTACCTTTAAAATAAAAGTGATATAAGAATAGTTTAGATATCATTTGAAGAGAGGAGGACATAAAGGAATACATCCCAAGATGATTAACTTGTTTCAGATCCATCTTTTTAGAGATGAATCGTTTCTTGCTTAGGTGAGGTGAATTACACATATTGAGGGTCCCACTTCTCGTGCAAACCTATTTTTTAAAGATAGAACTCTAAAGTGGATACTTGAAGGTTCTTAAGAAAATCATCCGAGAGATATAAAGGTCATCTCCTAGCCTTGATTTGATAGTGATTGCTTCAAAATGAGACCCCAATGGTTTTTGTTCATTTTTAAGTGTGCCACTTTATGTTGTTTAAATCCCTTTACATGGCATAGCCCCGCTACCAGCGGGCTTTTTCAGTACCCCGGTGGGTTTACCTTAGTACCATACAAGCATGGCCCCGCTATGAGCAGGCTTGTTCAGTACCCTGACGGGTTTACTTGTACTTCCTGATACTTCCTTTTTATTAGATTACTCAAAAGATTTAGAATAATGTATATTGTTCATTGACATTTTTCGAGTATAAGGAAGGTAGGCGGTAAAAGTGTGTTTTAGATTTATTAGGCACATAATTAATTGTTTGCAACTATCACAAGGGTGACATCATCCACATTCAACTTAAATCTTAGCTATTCAATGTATAATGGAACATCACAGATAATGACTAAGAGGTCCCTCTAGTTAATCCTATTAGGGTTCCCATGAAAGTTCATTGCAATTTTGCAAGGGAGTTCCACCACATTAGGTTGTCATAAATACCTCCCAAGAAAAACTTGTAAAGATAAACTTTGATAAAAACTTGTTTGAATCAACTAGGTTAGTATTTGACATAATGGTGTTACCAATTTTCAATGGATATTTCAATTAGCAATCACTTCGTCAAAATGATGAAGTAATAAGAGAAGTGCACCCATTATCATATAGAGCTAAATGTGAAAATATCTTCTTAAAGGAGAGCAAGGATGATTCATTCAAGGTTGAGTGTATAAATGTAGGAGGAAGATGTGTGTGAGAGTAAAAACAATTCAACACACGACTTAAATGATCCTTGATAGAAAGAACATGAAGATATTAGCCCATACCTCTAATTACCTGAAGTGAAAACAATGTTAAGCACATGAAAAAGATCATATCACTTTGGCATCAGTACCAGATAAGTAATTGGTATCAGAACATGTTTCTGCAGTACCGTAATAGATAGTACCGGAATAGGATAGTACCAGAATAGAGTAGAGGGAAGAAATAGTGACATGATGGATGATTTTTTCTCAATCATGGCAACGACCACTTCACAAAGGAATTTAGTGATAATGTATGAGGAGATATATACGAGGGCTTATATGAGGAGATGTATATGAGGGCTTGAAAAATTTCATGGTAGGAAGCGTGCAATAATTGAGAGTAACCATATGTTTATTGCATAATTAGTCTAATTCCTTTAGTAAAACGAAAAATGTTGAATTTATATGTTCTAGTATTTAAATCAAGCAGCAAAACTTGAATATATGATTAGAGCTACCAACACCTTATTACCAGTACCAGATCAAATGAGTACCGGATGGACTTAGAGTTGTGCTTCAGTACCGGATGAACACATTTCTGCAGTACCAGAATAGAATAGTACCAGAATTCTGGAAATGACTATCAAATCCCAGCATTGAGCATGTTGATTTGGCCTCGCCGACGGAAGTTGCAAAAGAATATGAAGGTTTCAACAACCACTCCCCCATGCCTAAGGTTTTGCATGGACTCATGCAAACAATGTGATATTCTAAAAAGGGTTTCTCAAAGAGTTGTAAACAACTACTAAAAACAAACCAATAGAACTAATTAAAACTAGATTTTTATTCATGCTTAAAAACAAAAAAATTAGGGAAAATGTCAAAAGTTGAATTATTAGCTATGAATAAAATATTTTGGACTTAAAATTCAGTTTCAACTGTTATTAAAAGATCACTTAATCGATCATCCTTGTGAAATAGCGGTCTTAAAATAGATAGGTAAATATAAAGCATGAATGCATCAATTTTAACAACTTTAACGAAAAAGAAGAATTTTAAAGAAATAGGTCATGAAGCACTCCCTTAAGTGTTATCTTCCGTTGACAAGGATACCTTCTCCGCTTTTGAAACCCTTCCAGTATCATGTGTGCATTCGGAGGATGAAGAGATTACGTTCTCATAAAATTCCAAACAAAATTATCATAACCTTTTAGAAACAAATCTACTATAGGAACGAAAGATCTTAAACTGATTGCTTTATTAGATTTTGACATTCCCATTTATGAAAAATATAAAAGATAGGTTGCATTGCAAAATTTATTTATTTATTTACCTATCCTACTCTAATTAAACAGAAGAAAATGTCCTTCAAGTATAAGAATACTTCCAGTGAAGCCATGTGCGTAACAGGGTTAGAAATATATCCATACTCAGGTTTAAAAGATAAATTTTAATGCATACCAGAGTATGAAGGACCAACCATTTTGATGATGAGATCAAGAAATAATTAAAAATAAAAGAGTGGTGTGACCTAATAACTAATTGAAACCATATTTCAATAGGATCACTATATTCTTGTTTCTCTTCTTTGTTTAGGTCACACTGAATGTCTTCCTCTACCATGCTATGCAAATTATCATCCTCAAGATGAATTGTCTTTGGAGCACATACAGGATCTACTGAGAGGCATGCTAAGAACTCCTCAATATTAGGTTCCACTGGTTTCTCTCCATTGAATTCTATCCATGATTATTTATTCCCTTCAACAAATTGACAAGAGGAATCTGATGGGACTTCTAAATCTTCATGTGGAGAGACAACTAGATTCTTGACTGCTGTGAAGATATTCTCTTCCTGGGAGGTAGATATCCCAGCTACTTCGAAAATGAGAGAAAGTTCTTGGAGGAACATTCTTCAAGATCTTGATCATCCTTGAATTACTCTAGCTGGTTAATGATACCTGTTTCGCAACACAAATTAGTACTCAGGGGGTTCTTACAACACCCCAAACATGATTTATCATTTAAAGATCTAAATTTTAAAACTATGTGCAAAAAAAAAACACACCAAGATTGAACTCCTTGCGTTACTGGGATCCTGCTATCACCAGGTTATCGGTTCGCACAAGTTAGCTCATGATAAATAAAACTAAATTTTCATAAACAAAAACACACTTGCATCAAAAGAAAAGAGGACAACCTAACTTTGGAGCAACCCCACCAAAGTGGATGTGTGGGATCTTCCCACATGTCTTACCATTTTCTCTCCACTCTTAGGTCATCCATAAAACGAATCCAAAACCATTAAAACAATCTGATTCAAATACTACCTATTACCGTTTACAACTCCTCGACAACGACGCCAAAATGTTGGTGCAATTATTTGCATAATATATTACCAAACATAAATTACCAACCGAGATTCGTAATTAGTAGAGTTGATGCACTATATATGCCGATAATAGATAGGTTCCTATGTCTGATGAGTATAGCATAAATAAGAAACAATCAACACCAATACTCTGTTTTACAACATTTTAATCTATATTCCTCACACAGCTTAAAAATCAGAAAACAAAACTCATAAACTGAATCCAACAAGCATGTGATATAAAGGTTCTTGCTCAAGTAATGAATTTGTCCATTTATAGGCTCATGAAATAAAAAGATGGACTTTGAATCTGACCCTTGTAGCAACTAAATCAATCAACAATTAACACTATGTTTCAAACTTAGAAGAGAAAACTGATAATAAAACTTCTCAAGCAAACAATCAAGCAAAAGGTTCTTTATTCAGTGACAAGTTTGTTCATTAGAGGCTTATGAATTAGAGATATGAACTTAAGATCTTGTTTATTGTAGCAATCAAAAGCAGTAATCAACTTTCTGCACACAACATTTAAAAGGAAATCATTCATAACTTAATCAATTCTAAAAAAACCTCTTTGTTCCTATACAGGAAACATTAGGTGTATTAAGATTCTCCATTTAATAGTCCATGTAGGGTGAATGATGGGATATTAATTGTTCCTATATTAACACACTTGAAATTTCAAAGTAAATTATGAAAGTCTCTATAAAGAACACAATTTTAGGAATGGAAACTTTTATAAATCTCTACAACTATCTCAACACAAATTACTGCTTATGAAACTAAGTAAAATTACTCAAGATATGGTGCACCATACTTATAAAAATTACACTAATACAATCCCATTCACAATTTACTCAAAAGATATAACAATTATATAGATCCAACACAATAGGTACATTTTATGAATTCATATTTTAATTCAAACAAGAAATCAAAATAACGAGTGCAAGTTACACACAATTGAGTGCTGGAATAAAACAAACATGTACAGGAATATAAAGCTGAACTATATTTTACATTAAGCTTACCATATCAGAATGGTGGGCCCTTACCAATTCGAACAGGGAAGCTCTAAAAAGATAACAGGCTAAGATTCTCTAATCATACCCAGAAATTGCACAACAGATCGTTTGTATTTCTTCATCTTGTAAATTGAATCAACAACTCATTATATTGTATGTCAAAACAATATGCATCATTGGTTCTTACTATTGCTTCATTACATCAATACGTACACCTGTGTATCCTATCTCCTATACAACATCCCTTATAAAAAAGGTGAGCTGATACGATCCAGATGTAAGGATAATTATTAAACAGTTTTAAAAATATTACAATTGGTATTTACATTGAATCTCTAGGGATCGACTCCATCCTCATGACACAAAGTGCATGAGTGATGGAGTCCATCATAATCTAGAAAACGGATTTGGAAGCTTTAATCCAAACGCCTTCTCGAAATCTTCAACAACAGATTCGTCCAACAAACGATTTATGGAAATAGTGAACGGTACTGGAATACACACAGTTGTAATATTGAGTACCGGAATAGGCGCAATTGTTTGGTACCAGAATAGCTCAGTCTCACTAGTATTGGAATAGGCATAGTTGTTTGGTATCAGAATAGCTCAGGGCAGTACCAGATCAATTCTGTTGGTACCAGATCATTGTTGTGTGGGTTTGTTGGTACCGGATCAATGCTGAGGTACCAAAATAGACTGTTTAGGAGTAAAACATTTAGGATTATACAAAATCAAGCATTTTAATTGAATTAGCTCAAGAAAATTAAACAAAACATGCCTTAATCATAAGTTACCTCTTGTGTACATGAACAAGGTCATTAGGTATGTTTATGGAGGAAACAATCAAGTATAGGCTTATAACATAGGTAAAAAGGGCTCGGATACAAGGTGATATAGGGCATTGTAAATGTCAAGATAGAGACTCAACAATGTGGATGACTTATTCCTCACCGGTTGATGAAGACTTATTGTTGAATGCAAGCAAGCATTGAATTATGAATTCAAGTTAAAGGATATAGGTATGATGCACTACTTCTTGGGACTAGAAGTATGGCAGATGACTGATGAGATTTTCTTGAGTCAAGGAAAATATACATTGGAGATATTGATGAAGTTCGGTATGACAGAGTTCAAATCCATCCCTACACCGATGGTGATTGATTTGAAGAAAATGAATGATGCTTCTACTGTTGCAGGCGATATTGATCCACATTTTTACCGACAATTGATTGGATCATTGATGTATCTGGTTAACACTAGACCTGATATATGCTATGCAGTGAATGCACTTAGTCATTTCATGAGTGAACTGAGATAGACTCATTGGATAACATCGAATCAGTAATTTATAAATCTATGAGGAACAGTTGGATATGGCTTGATATATGCCTCCAGTATAGACATGAGTTTACAGGGATATGTGATGCATATTTTCCAGGGAGCGCAATGGAATAGAAGATAACATATGATTGTTGTTTTACCTTGGGGTCTGCCATGGTTTCCTGGTGCAGTAGGAAATAGATATCTTTGGCATTGAGTATCGTAGAAGCATAGTATATATCATTGAGTGTGACAGTCCGCGAAGTAGTGTGGCTTCGAAAGCTCCTGATAGATTTATTTGATCATGATATGGATCCTACCATTATTCATTGTGATAACGAGAGTTGTGTGAAGCTCTCCGAGAATGTTGTGTTTCATGATAGATCGAAACACATTGAGATAAAATATCATTATATTAGAGACATGGTGCAGAGGAAAGCAGTACATGTGAAATACCTTCCTACACAAGAGAAGATTGCATATATCTTCACCAAATCACTTGCCAAGATGAAGTTTGAGTACTTTCATGAGAGACTTGGTGTTGGGCCTGAGATATGATCACTTTTATGACGGTTATTATGCACTTTTGCCACATGTACATATGCATTTTTCATCTTTTGAAGGAGCTTTTTGAAGAATTTTATGATAAAATGGTATGATCGACATAAGGTACATATGATTCATGTTTAATGATTGTATCGAGCATAATTTATCATGTTTTAATGCTTCCAAGGATCTGATTCACATTTTTTGATGTTACAGGGTGAAAATGCACTATGTTTCTGCTTCCGACACTAAGTCCGACACTCATTCCAGCACTCGTTCCGGTACCCGATCCAACACTCCTTCTAGCACTGCATATTGCACAAAAAGGGAGGGCAACTTGGTGGTTATGGTATTGGCAACCAGTGATGGGCGAATCAGGAACGTGGTTTTTTTTCATCCTTATCCCCTCCAACTACTGAACTCTTGACAACTCGATTTTGGGTTGTTATGGTGGGTGAATATTGGCTAGCTTTGTTTTGGCAGTTAGGGCACCATTAATGAAATTTGCCAATTTTAGAAGTGGTTCGAACCTCCTGTGATCGACCACTTGCTCTGTAAACATTATAAATACCACCGTGGTGGTCAGATAATTGTTAAGCAGTAGAAAAAGTCATGTGTTAGAGCCAAAAACGATTTTGGCTCTGTTTTTGCATTTTTCAATTGCCAGAATTGTATAAGACTGCGTTTTTCAAGTTTTAATGGTGAAATCATTTTGTTGAGCTCATGGTGTTTGTTTGAGAAGTGACCATGACTTGCTGGGGGGCCCACCATCAATCTGGTAATTGTCTTTGTGTTGTTTATGCATTTCATAGTTTAGTTGTTCTCTTTATTTTATGTACATGCATATTTTTCATTGTGTTAATTAGTTTGTTGTAGTTTAATTGTTTTGATTATCTTTTGCAGGTTAGAATGATGAGATGTGTTAACATGTATTGATCTTGTAGATTAGGAACAAATTTGCAAATCCCTAGACTAACCCCATGTGTAATTATATATTAGATTATGCTTTCTTTTATGATTTTATAGTCTAGTTTAAAACAAAGTTTTAATTTGGGTTTTCTTTGATAGGGATTTGATGGATGGATAGAGTTAATTTCAGTTTTTAATGATAGATTGCTTATTTCAGTTTTATATAGATTTTGCTTACTTAGTTGTTGGTTAATGTAGTTGTTAGTTTACTTTTTAATGTCATGTCTTAATTTTTGTTTTTAATCATTTCTTTATTGCAGTTTGAATTGTTAGAATAGATATAGTATAGTTTTCATTTTATGTAATTTCCTTTCTAGAATTAAATTGCAATTATATTTCTTAGTTAATGGTTGAATCTAGTTTTTCTTACATAGTGTAGAAGTATAATGATGATCTCGTTATGTTGTTGATGGTTCATATATGAATATGCAGGGTATTTAACATTGTTTTTTCATGACTAAACTCTCATTGGATTGTTTAATCCATACCTTTCACTTTTCCATTGAGATTAGTATTGAGTTTATACCACTGGAATTGTCCTTTGTTGTCAAGTTCCATCGAGATATCATCTGACACCGAAGACATTCACACAAGCACCATCATTATATTTGAATTGTCATAGATTAAAAGATAGTTTTCCTAGTTTTGTAGATTGAAGATAGTTTCTTGCTTTCGTAGATTAGAAGAGATAGTTTTCCTTCTTTCATAGATATAGTTTCTTTCTTTCATAGATTAGAATAAAGTTTTAATGTTGTTGTAGGATAGATAGAATTTTCTTTGATAGATTAGATAGTAGTTTGCTTATTATGTATTAAGCATTAGTCGGCAGTTCTTCTTTCTTTCAATAAAATAGATTTCCTTTCATGCATTAGAAATAGTTTTGCATTGAGCATTTAGTCATGTTGCCTCTTAGATTTCCTTTCATGCATTAGAAATAGTTTTGCATTGAGCATTTAGTCCACTTGCCTCTTAGGCTAGATAGTTGTTCAATGAGAAGTTTTACTTTGATTGCTTGCAGTAGTTAGTTTCCTTTGCTTACTTGTCTATTTGATTTAGTAGGTTAATTAGGTGTCTTTACTTACTTGTCTATTTCTTTAGTAGGTTAGTTAGGTGTCTTTGCTTGCTTGTCTATTTTATTTAATAGGTTAGATAGTTGTTTTTGCTTGCTTGTTTATTTATTTTCTTTCATAGGGTAGTTGCCCATCGAATGTAGGTTGGCAAGTTAAAATAGTTTTCTTTTGTTAGTTGCTCATTATTATGCTTAGTAGTTTGCCTTTTCTTATTGTTGAACTAGTTTTCTTTGAATAGGGTTTTTTACTTGTCTTGTTAGGACTATCCATCGATCCTTGGCCCAAAAGTACTTAGGTTACTGAATTTCAATTTGCTTAGTAAGGTTTGTTCATTAGATAGCTTTGTTTGAGTATATTAGCCTTAGATAGCTACCTTCCTTAGTTAGACTATACTCCTACCATCCTTCTACCTTTGGCATATATTTTGCTACGACTCTAAGTTTACTTACCCCGAGTTGACAATTTAATTGAGGGTTTTTAGTGTTTTTTTAGTGCATATAGAACACCCATCATTTTTGGCGTCGGTGTCGGGGAGTTGTCTCAAGGTAGGAAATAGGTAGGAATTAGATCATTTCTAAACCTTAGCATTAGTTTGGTGGTGGGGGAACTTTAAGATGAGAGGTAAGAAACTGCGCATCTGCTATAGCAGGTTCCCCCAAACCCAATGGTAGTTTTTGTTTTTGTTTGCTTTCATGAAAAGTCCTAGGGACCCAAAAGGTAGATACGTCAAATATTTCAACCAAGGTTCCTTCTGACCTTTTTAGGGGAAGGAATGTTCCACTCATTCCCCAGACGGATACCGAAAAACAGGAGCTATCTCAACCCAAATATCTAAAGAAGTCTCTAAAGAGACTAAAACAAGGAGCACTATAGAACAAGAAATTGAAGCATCACTAATAGTGGGATAGAAGGCAAGACCACTCAAGCCTTCCATAGAACCAAACAATACAACCTTTGTTTTCTTACCACCATCAAGAGATCCTAACTTTGTGGACATCATCTTTGTGTGAACCAAGTTTTATCAAATGACAAGATGAATTTGAAGGTGACCATTAGTTTGGAAGAACTCTCTCAAATCCTAGCAACAGTTGGGATCTCTTCTTTTTAGGAAGAACGCATCTTGACAATAGTCAAGAACTTATCTACCTCTCTGGAAATATTAGAAGAATCAAGGTCTTATGAGATACAAAATGATTTTCCTCGCCAATATGTGAAGGGAGCTGAAAAATTATGGACTACATCCAGTGGAGAGCAATCATTAAGACCTAATATTGAGGAGTTCTCAACATCCATCTTAGCAGATCCTTTATGTACTTCATAAATGAATCATCCAAAAGAAGAAGATCTACATAGAATGATAAAGGAGAGCATATAAATTATTGTTGATGAACATCAAGATTACATTGAAATTTGGTGTCAAGAGGTCATCGGGCCGCAATACTATTTTCTTCTTCAACACCTTCTGATGCCAAAACAAGTAGGTTGGTTGGTTCTTCATATCCAGGAAATCACTGTGGTAACTTTTTCATACATGGATATGAGTATGTTTCTTATATTGCTCCGCACATGGCTACATTGGAAGAGTTCTTACACTTGAAAAAAGATTTTCCCTCTCTTTTTATGTAGGGTAGGATAGTAAATAAAAGTTGCATGTTGTTAGTTTATCTTAGAGTCTAATCCACCCTCATTTTACATTTTCTTTTAATAAAATAACTATGAGATACATGTTCCAGTGACTTGATCTCATTAGTCTTTGATATTTTAGAGTGTGTTTTTTTCTAGAGACTTATGTAGGTATTTATTTCACCAGGAGTAGACAATTTCAAGGAAATATAAAAGCAAAATTCGTCTTCGAAACATTGATATACTTGAACCTTGTTGTTTGCTAAGCATCAAATGAATAATGACTTGTTGTAATTAGCCATGTTTTTGAAAATACTTTCATCTTCTTTTTCTCAAGGCATCTTAAATAGAAGTTGTTATTGAACCTTCACCACTATATAAGGAAGTGACACCGTAACCATCAAGCTTAGAGGTCTCTCATAAAGTTTTCCCAAGAAACCTGAGTAAATTAGTAAAGTATCTTTATTAAAGAGTAACAAGGAGGTCTGATTAACTGTTAGTCATGGAAACATCACAATAACTTACAAAAGAAGAAAATGAGTTGAGCCTAGAGATACCTTTTTGTTCTTTCTCAATGGTACCATCCACTACACACTAAATATCTTGATTATATAATATCTTTGGACAGTCCATGCCCGCTTAAGTACCTCTTACATCAGGACAGTCACTAAGGAATATATATAACGGAAAATCATCCTTTAACATAAATACCATCCCAATAAAAATAAAGAAAAAGTTGTTTTCAGAGCTGTCCCCACCATCTTATTGCATAAAGCAATCTTATACTAAAATATTAAAAGATGGAGGGTCAGTCTTTGAGGGTGTAAGAGGCTAACTCGTCGGGATACTGAACAGGTTTGTTGGCAGCGGGTACCGACCTGTGGTATGACTAGGTAAACTCGTTGGAGTATTGGACAGGCTTGCTGGCAGCGGGGCATTCTACCTACCAAGGATGATAATCTAATAAAAAGAATAATAATAAATTTAAACTTGTCTTGATGTATGACATTACTTATAGACAAAGCTAACATGAAGTATGTATGGTTAAGCTAAGGTTAATGAACTCCATAAACTTGCCACTGGGAAATAACTCTAAGACTATATTGAAACGCTCTTGCCTACCTCTTCTTATCTATATATAGGATCTCTTATCCTATAGGTGGGGCCATATTCTAACCATCTCGTCAAACCAATCTGTCAAATTTTATCTTTACACTTGACATACTATAAATCTTCGGCTATTGGGGGATACTAACTGGTTTCCTATACTTTTGATTATGAGGTGTCACAATACTTAGGTGTGGGTGAGGGGTTCATGAGCTGACAAATGATCATTTCCTAGAGAAATAAAGCTTTGCAAGAATTTTTGTATTATTTTCATGATACATGTTATTACATCAACAATCATTTTATCTTGAAGTGCTAAACTCATGTGTGCTATAAATTGTTGTATATGTCCTTGACATACCACTCTGTTGGTTTATTTTGTTACAGGTTGTTCATTGTAGGTTTGAAATTACATTTTTGTTACAGGTTGTTCATTGTTGGTTTGACATTACATGTTCTATGCAAGTGGATTGAGTGAGCATGGTGGAAAAATCAACAACAATGGAACACTCTTAGCCTGCCTCAACTCCTATTCACTATGTTCGTGGCCTCTGAGGAATCAATTGCCTCAGCCACAAAACTCCCAAGATTTGGAGACCACTTATTTAAACACCACCAGTTGCCAAGAGCAAGCTATAACAGGGTTTTCAAAACTGAATTTCAGAACATCTCTGGAGCTAAGGGATACTCCAAGGAGTGGATAAAAGAGGAGCTAATCAACCCTCTCATAGTCATCACCAAATTGATTACATGTGAAGGTAGATATTCCATCTTTAAAGCCTGTCAATTCGATTATTAGCTCACTTTCAGTTCCATAAGCCATTGTAACTTTCCCTTTTAAAGAGTCTTGAGAATATGTCTTCCCAAGTGAGGAAGGATGTAACCAATCCCCATAACAACCTATTTCACCAGGACCTTATCAAACTACTTTTCTTAGCCGAGTTTGAAAAACAGGAGAAAGTGTTGGATGAGTTCATTTACCAATTTTAAAACCCTCGTCTTACAATCAAGACTATCAAGAATACTCTTGATCTAGGGATTGTTACTCCACCCAAACCCTCATGCTCAAGCTATTCCTTTACTGGACCAAAAGTCTAAGAAACGTGTTGATACCCCTGCAGCCTCATCGGGCAAGAAGACCAAGAAGCCTATTTCTAATTCATGGCATGAGGAAGTGCCATATATTCGGTCTGGGGGGAGTTTTACTGAGATAAAAATGCTAAGCATTTCCCATTTGTATAGCAAACCCATGAGAAGAGGAAGTAGGATTTCTGTCAAAATTTTGTCATACTGTCTTTTTACAAAGTCTTGGGATATTATATCGACAGTTGTTTGTAGTGGTATGCTAAATTATATACTGCTGACATCATTGTCTGTTTTATAAGCTCCTGTGCATTTTTATGTTTATGCTATAGAAGACTGCTTATACTTAACTACTCTTTGTGACAAATACAGAGCGATTACAACTGCTAAATACTTACTATCATCTGTATTCCAAGCTTATGAAAAGAGGATCAGTTGTTTGAATTGTTACATATTGATGACAAGAAGTAACAATTCTCCTATTCACCATGCCTACCAGTACAAACTAAGCCTTTTGTTAGTATCTGTCAGTTGTGTTAGTCAACAATGATCAAATTTACTCTTTCATGTGATTGATAGGGTTATTAGGTCAAATTGTTATATTTTCAAGATAAAATTCTCAAATACAATTTGACATATATTGGTTGCAAAATTGTCATTGGTGTGTCTAGGTGTCAATACTACTCCCTCCACTCATCCAAGATCATAAATCTTCATCATGGTCATATCATCATTCCTTGTCATAAATTTTCAAATGATTGTCTTGGTCAAAGTTCTACTTAAAAATTGGTTTCTGAATTAAGGAATATGAATTTGACAAAAGTGAAAGAGGTTTTTGTCAATAATAGACCAAGAAACAAAATACTCCTTCATTTTATGCACATGTTTTATTGTTTGAGATAAATCCCCCAAATACAGTCACTATCGGAGGGTTTCTGCACATTTGGATAGTTTGACTTCAAGTCAGTTTTTCATAGGGCTGGAGAAGGAATTTGCAGTGCTTGATAGTTCCATTGTGTACTAGACATCATAAAATTTCCACCCATACCACTTTTAGCCCAAAAATCCTTTGGGAAGGCCTCCAAAATCCTTATCAAAGACCACGCTGCGCTTCTACAAGTTTTGAGTAACCAACTTCAAGCTGGGATTCTGAACAAATGGGAAAGTAATTTTGAAACCTGGAGGAGGGTTTTGTTCATAACATATAAAAATACAATAACCTCTCTCAGTTTTTGAATATATGTTATGGTTTGGTATATATTCTATCATCTTAGAGGCCTATGCTTTCAAAAAATAAAACACTCTATTTTTCCTGTTTTAGTCGTATTTGATTTTCGTGTTTTCCTAACAACTGGAAGTGAATTTTTGAAAACCAAGAGAGAATTTTATCGAGGAAATATTAAAAAACAAAAACCTCTCTCATTTTTTACACATGTTGTACTATATTGTAGTTACAGGTGTCACGTTGATACCTATTTTTCACAAGTTCGCCAGGCTAGAATTGTTGCGCTTATGGGAAGTCACTTTTGGAACTAATTTTGTAGAGATAAAATTGTTGTTTTGCATGGTTTAAAAGATAGAGGGTATAATATACATGTCAAGGCTTCCTCACATGTCATCAACAACCTCCAAAAACTCCAAACCCTCTAGGTTAAACTTAGAGAGCATGAAACATTGAGTTGTCATTTATGCCATGATAACGTTGTCCTACAAGCCAAGATGAATTCTCCACAACGTTAGGTTGATGATATTAACTGCCACCAATAATAGCCTCTAGATGCAATTGAAACAACACAAAAATCCTAAGTCAAAATCCCCTGGGCAAGAGGGAGAAGCTTCTAAAGCTAATCCACCCCCTCCTTCGCAAATTTAGTCATAAAGGGAAATTTCTTTTTGTTTGCAGTGGGACCTGCAAAATCTTAGATGTGGGAGTAATGTTGGGCCCGAGATATGATCACTTTTATGATGGTTATTATGCACTTTTTCCACATGTACATATGTGTTTTTCATCTTTTGAAGGAGCTTTTTGAAGAATTTTATGATAAAACGGTATGATCGACATAAGGTACATATGATTCATGTTTAATGATTGTATCGAGCATAATTTATCATGTTTTCATGCTTCCAAAGATTTGATTCACATTTTTTGATGTTACAGGGTGAAAATGCACTACGTTTTTGCTTCCGGCACTCAGTCCAACACTTGTTCCGGTACCCGATCTGACACTCCTTCCAACATTGCATATTGGACACAAACAAAGGGCGACTTGGCAGTTATGGTATTGGCGGCCAGTGATGGGCAAATCGGGAACATGGGTTTTGTTCATCCTTATCCCCTACAACTACTAAACTCTTGACAACTCGATTTTGGGTTGTTATGGTGGGTGATTATTGGCTAGATTTGTTTCGGCAGTTAGGGCACCATTAATGAAATTTGCCAATTTTAGAAGTGGTTCGAACCTCCTGTGATCGACCACTTGCTCTGTAAACATTATAAATACCACCATGGTGGTCAGATAATTATTAAGTAGTAGAAGAAGTCATGTGTTAGAGACAAACGATTTTGGCTCTGTTTTTGCATTTTTCAATTGCCAGAATTGTATAAGACTGTGTTTTTCAGGTTTTAATGGTGAAATCATTTTGCTGAGCTCGTGGTGTGTGTTTGAGAAGTGACCACGACTTGCTGGGGGGCCCACCAACAGTTTGGTAACTTTCTTTGTGTTGTTTATGAATTTCATAGTTTAGTTGTTCTCTTTATTTTTTGTACATGCATATTTTTCATTGTGTTAATTACTTTGTTGTAGTTTAATTGTTTTGATTCTCTTTTGCAGGTTCGAATGATGAGATGTGATGAGATGTGTTAACATGTATTGATCTTGTAGATTAGGAACAGATTTGCAAATCCCTAGACTAACCCCATGTGTAATTAGATATTAGATTATGCTTTCGTTTATGATTTTATAGTCAAGTTTAAAACAGAGTTTTAATTTGGGTTTTCTTTGATAGGGATTTGTTGGATGGATAGAGTTAATTTCAGTTTTTAATGATAGATTGCTTATTTTAGTTTTATATAGATTTTGCTTACTTAGTTGTTGGTTAATGTAGTTGTTAGTTTATTTTTTAATGTCATGTCTTAATTTGTGTTTTTAATCATTTCTTTATTGCAGTTTGAATTGTTAGAATAAATATAGTATAGTTTTCATTTTATGTAATTTCCTTTCTAGAATTAAATTGCAATTATATTTCTTAGTTAATGGTTGAATCTAGTTTTGCTTACATAGTGTAGAAGTATAATGATGATCTCATTATGTTGTTGATGGTTCATATATGAATATGTAGGGTATTTAACATTGTTTTGTCATAGCTAAACTCTCATTGGATTGTTTAATCCATACCTTTCACTTTGCCATTGAGATTAATGTTGAGCTTATACCAACGAAATTTTCCTTTGTTGTCAAGTTCCATCGAGATATCATCCGACACCGAAGACATTCACACAACCACCAACATTATATTTGAATTGTCATAGGTTAAAAGATAGTTTTCCTTTTTTCATAGATTAAAGATAGTTTCTTGCTTTCGTATATTAGAAGAGATAGTTTTCATTCTTTCATAGATATAGTTTCTTGCTTTCATAGATTAGAATAAATTTGTATTGTTGCTGTAGGATAGATAGACTTTTCTTTGATAGATTAGATAGTAGTTTGCTTATTATAGGTTAATAATTAGTTGGTAGTTCTTCTTGCTTTCAATAAAATAGATTTCCTTTCATGCATTAGAAATAGTTTTGCATTGATCATTTAGTCCACTTGCCTCTTAGATTTCCTTTCATGCATTAGAAATAGTTTTGCATTGAGCATTTAGTCCACTTGCCTCTTAGTCTAGATAGTTGTTCAATGAGAAGTTTTACTTTGATTACTTGCAGTAGTTAGTTGCCTTTGCTTACTTGTATATTTACTTTAGTAGGTTAGTTAGGTGTCTTTACTTACTTGTCTATTGCTTTAGTAGGTTAGTTAGGTGTCTTTGCTTGCTTGTCTATTTGCTTTAATAGGTTAGTAGGTGTTTTTGCTGGCTTGTTTATTTATTTTCTTTCATAGGGTAGTTGCTCATTGAATGTAGGTTGGCAAGTTAAAATAGTTTTCTTTTGTTAGTTTCTCATTATTATGCTTAGTAGTTTTCCTTTGCTTATTGTTGAACTAGTTTGCTTTGAATAGGGTTTTTTACTTGTCTTCTTAGGACTATCCATCGATCCTTGGCCCAAAAGTACTTAGGTTACCGAATTTTAATTTTCTTAGTAGGGTTTGTTCATTAGATAGCTTTGTTTGAGTATATTAGCCTTAGATAGCTACCTTCCTTAGTTAGACTATACTCCTACCAGCCTTCTACCTTTGGCATATATTTTTCTACAACTCTAAGTTTACTTACCCTGGGTTGACAATTTAATTGAGGGTTTGTAGTGTCTTTTTAGTGCATATAGAACACCCATCACTTGGGTTGGTGGAGAATGCCTCCCTAGCTGAGAGGGTTTGTTGATGATTAAAACTTCATGAGACATCCTGCAAGACACAGACTGAGTGAGTCAGCCTGCGAGAGGATCTTCTCTTGAGAATATAGAAAATGATTGTTGGGTTTTTCTCCCTTGTTGAGAATTGTTTTCCCAAGATATTTCTTGTGTTCTTGTGCATGGTTATTCTTCTTGTGATCTTGGTTATCGCAACACTTGTACATTGTGTAGTTGCACTTGTTTTTGGTTCAAGTAAATTCTAAAATTAAATAAACCTCATGATTGAGCCTAGCATAGTGAAAATTCAACATAAACAACTAATCTTGCAAAGCGCTCACCTCCTTACCATGTTTTGGAGTGACCTAGGGTTTGAGGATAACATTCGTAGGGTTGATGGTATCACACTTCTGAAGAGATATACCTATGGATTGATGTGTCTCTCATAACCTTATGGTGATGTATGATCAAATAGAGACTCAATCTTGGGGAGCGCTCCACTCTATTATGGATTTTCAACATTTTTAGGTGATTTTCATCCTTTGAATGAGGGTTGATGATGTGGCACCTTTGATGAGAGAAACATAGATTTTATGGTTTATATATTGGCCCCACGATGTTATTTGATGAGATAATCACTCCCTTTTGTGGAGTGCCCCACTCTTTCATGGTTTCTAGGTTTCTATGGTATGATTGGAGGGGCTAACCCACTCCTTGCTACACATATGGACTCTATTTCTTGATCGCTTGGCTTCCTTGTTATTTTTTGATGACGAGTTTTCTCTTTAATATGGATCTACACTTGATTCTCATGAAACAGTCTCTTGCTTGAAAACATGCAGGTGCATTTCTCATGGATCAAGGCTATTTACCATTGGATAATGGTTGTTGCACATGTGTGGACGTTGTTGGGGTATTTTGATGACTTGGTCCTTGGTTTATGTTGTCTATTCTATGATATTCAACCTCCTACATTGATATTGAATTCATCTACCTTGATCTATGGATGGTTGCTATACTTTAAAAAAACATGTGCCACTTGGAGGGTTTTGTTGCACATCTATTGAGATCAGTTATAACATTTATGGTCCACTTCACTTGAGTACTCCATATTCTGAGGAATCTATCTCACTATTTTCATGATGAGATGAGTATGTTGACTTGACAATGCAAGGAAAACATCTTCTAGCAGAGGTTTTTATAGAACCCCCTGAAAAATTTATCCCTTATATGTTTATAGCGGAGAAGAGTTGGTAGAGGTTTTTGTGAAGGTTTTAACATTGGTGCACCTAAGTCGAATTCGCACACTGGTGCACTACCTCAAGCATGCACATTAGTGCTCCTAAGTCACCCGTGCACACTAGTTATCTTACAAAAAAAAACGCCCCAGTGGTTAACAAATAAAGTGCACCGATAACCACTATTAATATAAAATACTAAAATATTGTCATTGTTCCCCAATAAAAGCATGCATTGGTGCTCCTCCAATAACAAAATACACTAGTGCTCCCAAAACAAAGTGAATTGGTTCTCCCCCCCAAAAAAATCGCATTGGTGCTCCCCCAATAATAAATCACACTGGTGCTCCAAAATATAATGCCCTGGTGCTTAACAAATAAAGTGTACCGATAACCATTATTAATATAAAATACTAAAATATTGTCGGTGCTCCCTAATAATAAAGTGCACTGGTGATCCCTTAATAACAAGGCGAACTAGTGCTCCCCTAATAAGAAAGTGCACCAATTCTCTCCCTAATAACAAAGTGCAATGGTGCTCCCCCAATAACAAAGCACATCGGTGCTCATATAACAAGAACACTTGTGCATCTTACTATTAGGTGCACCGTTAAAGGGTAAAATAAAAAAAATTACCAAACCAAATCAATGTGTTGAAATATACAACAAAAAATGAGCGAGATTTTATATTTTCAAAATCTATGTGTTTATAAATGAAAATCCTAATAATCATTTCATTCATTCACCAAAATTTAGAGGGGATATTCATGCAAGAGAGATTTACAAGTAAAGTCTTTCGAGTGGGTAGATTTTTTTGAAGATCCAAATTTACATACATATTTGCATAGTAGAAATTTCAGGCATGTGATTTTATTCTATTCATCATCTCAATATTTCCCCTGATTGATTCAAACAGATTTTAGTGCATTATAAAAAAATCAAAAGTCTTTCACAATTACATTTAATATTGGAAGCCCTAGTTTCCTAGTTGTTTCTCTTGGTTTTCCTCTCTATATTTCACAAGTATATTTTTTTTTTTCAGAAATAGATTTTTATAGGGGTTCTTTACTTGAATATGGGGAATTTGGTATATGTTGTAATGGGGTCACTCATTTCATTGGATCCCAAACCTCGTCGTTGTCATTTTTATTTAAAAAAAAATTGTGGTTCGCGATGCCCGCTTTACAAGAATAACACACTAGTGCACATGTTCCTGTCAACAACATCGATGCTCCCCCAATAATAAAGTGCACCAGTGCTCTCCCTAACAAAAAACACATTGGTGCTCCCCCAATAATGAAGCACACTGATACTCCCCCAATAATAAAGTGCATTGGTGCTCATATAACAAACACACTTATGCATCTTACTATTAGGCACACCATTAAAGGGTAAAATAAAAAATATACCAAACCGAAACAATGAGCTGAAATATAAAATGAAAAAATGAGTGGGAATTTCATATTTTCAAAATGTATGTGTTTATAAATGAAAATCCTAATCATTATTTCATTCTTTTGCCAAACTTTAGAGGGCAAAGTTATGCAAAAGATATTTACAAGAAAAGTCTTTGGACTGGGTAGATATTTTTGAAGAGACAAATTTACATACAAATTTGCAGAGGAGAAATTTTAGGTATGTGATTGTTACGAGGAAAACCTCTCTATGGATAGGGGTAAACCACAACAAATTAAAATTACTTTAGAAATCAACTCTAATATCAGGTATGTTATATAAATAAATATGCTAGCAAGACAAGATAAAAGGCCTACCTCGTCCAGACGTTCGATGAAGTCCACTGTTGAGCACTTGACTCAAAGAAATACACCTGCAACTTGTCCACAACAACAAAGAAACACAATCATATGGTGATAATATATAATTTTAGCATATTTAATGGCATAATCCATCAACATTCATAACAAATATGCCCATGGAATAACAATTCAAATATTTTCAAGATATTAATTGGATGAGAAAAGAGTATTTCTATTAAAATGTAATCAACAAAAGTGAATGAATTACAAACGTCCATGTTGGCACAGTTCAGAACCGAGAAAATAAGTCCCTTCCAGCTGGGCCTCCACCACTTCAATCCTCCATCAAAGGCAAGCTCATATAAGAGAGACAATGATGTTATCGTTCAATTAAGGTAGAGCTTGGGGGTTGAACAATGTGTTCATACCTAAAAGGACAAAGGGATGCAAACTCAATATGAAGTGAATAATTTCTCCCAAGTAACTTTGCTCTCAAAGTTGAATTCTTCTCCTCCTTTTTCCATAACTTGGATTTGGCCCATTTTTATCCTTCAAGTGGAACTGAAGGGTCAATTCGGAACATTTCAAGTATATGGACGGTCAAGAATCATGGATCTCATGACATGACATGGAAACCTGACACCATTTTTTAATTTTGGGAAAAAATCTCGATGTAAGCAAGATGTAGTGGTGTAACCTACGTATACACATGTTGTACAATAGGTAGGGCACATATATGTTGAAAAATAATGTTTTTGTCTCTAGGATTTGAAAAAATGGACTTCAAGTCTGCATAGGGAAATGGAAAAAGGCCTTATGTGCAAGTTTTCATAGGGTGAGACAAATCTTGCTATAACAAATTCCCCCTAATGTGTGAGGTCAGAGGAGTATCTGCGATGGACAAAATACATTATAATACCCAGAAGTGGAGTAATGGGGACCCAACTGGAAGAACTGGTTGCTCATTACAATATGTACTGACTTTTCCCACATGGATGCCAATTTGAATTACACTACAGATCCATGTGAAAATATACCAAACAACTATCCATGGCCATGGATAGGAAATACAAAGGTGGCTACATGTGAAAGGCTATCATAGTCACGAACAAGGCCCAGTAAAACCAGTCTCAAAATCAATTTGAATATATTTGTATACAATGGAGTACAATATGATCTCCCATGATCACTGAAGTCACATAGGTACTGGTCCAATTAAAGGTAGCAATAGCTCAGGAAAGCTGCGACTATGAACTGATGTCTTCAAGTCTTCTACACAAACCGCCAAAGGTGCAAGTCTACATCATGTGAATAAAGGAGTTGAGGTTAAACACAATGAGACTTCGTTTGATTACCGGTCATTGAGGTATACCATTAATAAACGTGAGACAACCTACCAATAATGAAATTAGGTATTAAGGAATTGAGTACATTCTTACAAGTGTGAATAGATGTGTCAGGGTCGAACACTTGAATAATCCATCGATCATGATATATTGATGTATTCCCAACTGTCGATGGTGAGAGAACCTACCACTAATGACTGCAATCCTCTAGGTACTCATAGGACTCTAGATTTTGTCTCCAGAATATATGAGCTAAAGTAGATGGAAGGAGACCTACTGAAAGGAGATAATTAAGGCATATCACATCATTCAACATAAGGTACAAATCAGGATCTTGATGATTTGGAGGAAATCAGATGAAGAACATGTTCACGAACCAAGGACCCTATGAATTTTTCATGTGTGCCAGATGAAAGAGGTACATGAAAAATACCCTATGAATAATAGCCAATAAGGAAAATTGATGATAAAGGTGAGAAAACCACCAATAAGGATGATGACATCCAAGACACTACATGGATCCCAATGTGTGAATACATTTCTTGCCGTCGAACACAAGGGAAACCACCCAGTCAGTGACCAATGATTAACTGTCGATTGTTGGGTTCAAGGTTACCTACCAATGAGAAAAGTAGGACCATGGTGCACAATAGGACTACAAGTTTCATGTAATTCTGAGACACACTGAGCGTATGGTCAACATGAAAAGTCAAGAGTTCTGAGGAATGGTCGACACGGGTTGATAGACATCCTTTGACCAAGAGCATGAGACATATGGAAGACTATGGTAGCATAGACTCAATGATGAAACTTTGAGATGCAGGAGGCATCAATCAAATTGTCCATAGGGATTGGAAGAGTAACCAGTCGGGGGAGTAAACTCTCTATAACAAGCTCAACTTCCTAAGGTCATGCTAAACCCAAAATTGATGTCATGTGGACTCAAAAATTTTGTGCTTTGTTCAAAGGCGACACGATTACTGCCACTATAAGATAATATTCCTTTCCTGACCATTTTTTTTGTTTTTTAATAGTCAAATGAATGCTATGATACAAAGGAGGAAACAAGTGTCACAAGTAAGAGAACTAGTTCCAGTAGTGGAACATACCTATGCTCAATGCAAGGTTCATGCGGGAGATGGACACTTGGGGGAATGTTTCCTCCTGGGTATAGGGTGTCAAGCTACAAAGGATATAAACAAGGCTCTCCCTGGATGGTAATACAAATTGTTGAGGCGAAAGGATTATAAAGCAAAAGAGAGAACTAACAATAGGTGCAATACTGCAAGTGAGAGAATGAGATGCAATTACAACTTAACGCCAACAAATGTCCTTTTTTGTAATATTAGTCTACTTGGTTTGAAAAAGAGATAAAATTGCACCAAATAGACGTCCTTTCAAATCCAATTTATGAGTGTGAAAGATACAAGTTTACTCGACAATCTTTTCTCTTTTTGGAATTAGTCAAGAAAGAGGTTAACTTAGACTCACGACCTTTCAAATCCAATTAACGAGTGTGAAAGAGACAATTTCACTCAACAATATTCTCTTTTTGAGAGAGTCAGAAAATAGATTAACTCAGACGTGTAGGGAGTTTTCTAGGCGACATGTCACGGGGGAGGCCAAGGCTCTCATGCAGGACTTCTGTGAAAGGTTAGTAACTCATAGGTAGCTGGCACAAGCTTGGAAAAACCCAAATATTTCCAAGTCGAGGAGGATAAAATACTTGCAGAGGTTACCTTATCTACAATATATCAAATAATGCCTATTATCTGGAAGGGTGTATAAGAAGGAAGTTGAGGCTCTACAAGATCATCCCAATCAAAGGAAACTACCCTAGGACTTGGAGGGAGTGTACTCGAAGAGAGTGGAATTCTCCCTTGTGCAAAACTAGAAATGATAAGGACATGGTATAAAAGGTATAGAAATAGAATTAGAAGAGTGGGTTTGACCAAAAATTGCATCGATGCGACCACTTATTCAACTATTGGTTGAATAGGATGTGAGACAACAAGGTCAAGAGACACATCACCCCCCAAAAATAGGAGTGGTGTCAGTCGAAGATTGCATCAAGACGACCGTTGTTTTAATAGGATGCGAGACAACAAGGTCAAGGGATGCATAAATTCCTAAAGGAAGAGGGGTGTCAGCCGAATATTGCATCGACATGACCACTGTATCAACCAAAGAAGGTTAGGAATCCAAAGACAACTCAGAACCTGAAGGGCCCCCCGGTAAGTACCATGCTTCCAGTACCACAACAGTAGCAAGGAACAAATGAGTAAGGTGATATCCTTCACAAATCCTACAAAGGAACTTTGGATTACGTCTTACACATCTCGTCTTCTTAATCATTTGAATGCCCCCATCATGACTTGCAGTGGCTAGTGACAAACCTTCAACATGAATAGTAGAGGTTGATGATGTATGTGTAGTGTGACTAGTAATGACTATATTTGTGCCCCTAGCATGACTTGCAGCAGCTGGTTGTTGGTATTCAACATGATCTGCAGAGGTTTTTGACCAATATCCAACATGGCTAGCAAAGGTTGGTGATATAAAGCCAGTATGACTTGCAGTGACTAGACTAGTGGTGGTGGCTAGTTGTGGCATTTGAGACCAAGGTCCTGGGAAAGACTGGTTTTGAGAAATTACAGTCCAAGAAGGGTTATAGTATACACCATGGCCCTGTTCAGAAGGATAGTATCCTCCTCCATAGTGATTCATAAAGGGGTGTAAGGGCTTTGAAGCTGAGGAAGCCACTTGTGAAGAGAAAGTGACACGAAAAGGGTTACTCATGTGAGGATATCTATTTCCCCCAGATGAAGGGAGTTTCCCATACTATAAGAATGACTCCCTTCGGATGGAAAACCAAAGTACATACAAAGGTCCACTGTTGTGCCTCTTTCATCACCTTGGTGAGAAAATAAGAGGTGCTTGCAAGCTCAGTTGGGTCTGCTGAGCAGGACAATTGTAAAGAAAAGAGTTAGGGAAAGAAAACAAAAACTATAATTAAGAATTAAACTAATAGATGCAATAAAAACTAAAATCATGAGCATAGGGACATAGAAACAAAAATAACCAAAAGACCCATGTCACCAATGTTTGAGGCTGATCTATTGATGAAAACAAAGCACCAAGAAGAAAGGGGACTATGAGTCCCTTCTTCCTTCAAGGGAAGGCTCTTGGACCCTCAATAGCTAGCTCTTCTTACAACAAAGAAAATGAAAATGGTGATGAAAGAACTCTTTACAAATCCACTCAATGGTGAGGTGGATTGTCCAATGTAATGGTGCCAATATGCTTGTGTCA
>JZKD02S0157124.1:299428-316222 GCA_000966675.3 Picea glauca
AGAAAAATGATTAGAGGCCTAAAGTATTGATTGAGTATCATGATTCTTCATACCATTATGAAACACAGATGGATTCGTCCCCATGAAATGAGTGAATGTCATGGGGGAGGTAGTGCTAAATGAGAGAGCCAAAGGGACTCCACTATTCATGATAATGAAAACTCATGACACAATAAAAAATCCTAACACCAACTAATAATCAAAGAGGACACCAAAAATAAACAAAAGGCCAATATTCACACAAATAGGATAAAGTGGATGAAAGGGGCCTTCCTCCCTAAAGTAGGTATGCATTGCCCAAGAGGGGTCTGAGACTCCCTGATAAATATTAGAGTTATCATAATCAGTTATAAGGGCCCTCGTGGGATTAACAACCAGTCGTTCAGATCCCCCCGGAGAGGTAATCCTCCGTAAAGGTTGTGTGTTGTCTGACCCTTATTTGACCCAGGGTACCTTTATAATAACCCCTGCAAGTAACCTATGTGGTACCTATGTCAAGCAACTAAGAAACAACAGTATAACTGATGCACATGCGAACAGTCGTAATTCAGGTCCACCATATGGGCAGGGTAACAAATCCCAAAACCTCAAAAGCACCACCTCTCACAGAGGTAAAGGTACTAGGAAGATCCCCATATACGAATAGATCCCCAGAAATATATTGATGCTAAGAAGGTATCAAGGGGATATCCCTTCAACCAACCTCACATGACCTTGTGTTTAACTCCGGTGTAATTGGAGCCTCCTAACATCACCAATTATACAATGGATTTCTCCACTCCCTTAGTCAAAAACATATGTTGATTTAATATCCTTGGAGAATTTTACTCACAAAATCCTATTCCGAGGCTCTAAATCCTATGTTAGTTTGTGCACCCTAGAAAAATAAAATTGTTTCTAATCAATTTTAAAGTATAGTGTTACTTTTAGTGGCCTTGCTTACTAAAAAAGGTGCAGTCGTGAAACTAGTGATGTTATGACTCAACAAGTAAAATTAATGAATATGAATGCAATGCGAAGTCCTAACTTCAATTCCTAATAAATGATATGCTTTTCAAGATGAAATTCTCAATTTAGTTTTGCAATTCCAAATAAAATGCAATCTTTCTTTACATGCACTAAGATTAATGAGAAGGACTCAAAAGATCAAATGCCAACAATGTAAAATGTCGAATATCTTTTTATTTTCAATATAAAAGAATGCAAATGCAAGGACTGAACAACAACTCAATATAAAAACTCTACTGTATGTAAACAACAACAAACCAAGTAGGATATCAAGGAGAAAACACATAGCCCAAGATGCAAGGACAATCAAATGAAAAGGATGATGAGAAAGGAAACACCCAAAAATTCAACCAAAGAAAAGTTTCCTATCATTCCACATACATTTAACAGTCATAACAGAGACCCAAGAAGACTTAGCAACCATCAAAACTTACCCAACAACCATAAAACCCAACAACCAAGAAACAAAGGGTGATGTACGCGACTGTTCAGGGGAAAAGCGTGTATATACGCCTCTTGCTGGAGGACAACACACATATGTACGTGACTGTGAGGTAAAAATCCATGTATATGTGTTAAAACACAACCAGGCTAAGGAGAAGGCTAAGAAACTTAGAATCAAAATGAATAGAGGTTGTCAAGAAGTCAGTCTACGAGAAAATCAATATAAACGAGAGCAATCTAAGAAGAAAAAAAGTCCAAACCCTGAAAAAGAATATTTTATCCCCAGTATGGTCGCCAATTATGTTATGAGGAAAATCTCTCTGTGGCTAGGGGTAAACCACAAAACATGGAAATGACTGCAGAAATTAACACTAATCTCAGGTATGCTATATAAATAAATATGCTATAAAGACAAGATAAAAGTCCTACCTCATCCAGACATTCGATGAAGTCCACCGTTGAGCACTTGAATCAAAGAAATACACCTGCAACTTGTCCTCAACAATCAAGAAGCACAAGCATGTGGTGATAATATATAATGTTAGCACATTTAATATCATAATCCATCAACATTCATAACAAATACACCCATGGAATAACAATTCAAATATTTTCAAGATATTAATTAGATGAGAAAAGAGTATTTGTATTAAAATGTAATCAACAAAAGTGAATGAATTACAAACTTCTGTGTCGGTATGGTTCTGAATCGAGAAACTAAGTTCCTTCCAACTGGGCCTCCACCACTTCAATCCTCCACCAAAGGAAAGCTCATATAAGAGAGACAATGAGGTTCTCAATCAAGTAGGGTAGAGCTTGGGGGATAAACAATGTGTTCAAACTTAAAAGGACAAAGGGATGTAGACTTAATATGAAGTGAATAATTTCTCCAGAGTAACTTTTCTCTCAAAGTTGAATTCTTCTCCTCCTTTTTCCATAGCCCGGATTTGTCCCATTTGTATACTTCAAGTGGAACTGAGGGGTCGAGTCAGAATGTTTCCAGTATATGGAAGGTCAAGGATCATGGATCTCGTGACCTGACATGGAAACCCGACACCATTTTTTAATTTTGGGCGCAAATCCTGTTGTACGTGGGCTGTAGTGATGCAACCTGCGTATACACATGTTGTACAATAGGTAGGGCGTGTATATGTGGAAAAATAATTCTTTCACCTCTGGGATTTTCAAAAAGGGACTTCAAGTCTGCATAGGGAAATGGAAAAAAGCCTTATGTGCAAGTTTGCATAGGGTGAGGCAAATCTTGCTATAACAATGATTTTATTTTGTTCAACATATCAATCTTTCCCCTTATTGATTCAAACAAATTTCAGTTCATTATAAAAATTAAAAGGGTTTCAAAGTTACATTCAATATTGGAATCCATATCTTCTTAGTTGTTTCTCTTTCTTTTCCTCTCTATATTTCACAAGTAGATTTTTTTTTAAGAAATAGATTTTTATAGGGTTTATTTACTTGTATATGGTTCATTTGGTATCTGTTTCAATGTGATCACTAATTGCATTGGATCCAAAACCCTGTCGTTGTTAGTTTTCATTTAAAAAAATGCTTATGTGATTCGTGGTGCGCACTATATAGGAACATGCATACCGATGCACATGTTCTCGTCAACAAAATGGTGATCCCCCAATAAAAGATTGTTATTGCTCAGTTTGTAGTTTAAGTCAAGTAGCTGAAGGGTAAGGGTCAAACTGGCGTAACAAGAGCTTCCCCACCCAATGTCACCTCGATGGAGGGATCTTTCTATTTAGGGTGGCTAATCCCAAGGGAGACGTCCCTGGCAATCTGGAGTTTTGAAAGGAAAAGGCTTAAAGGATTAAGGCTAGTTTCCCCTTCACAGATTACCGCCAAGAAGATAGTCAAATGAAGAGAAACCATAGAAGAGGTACCTTCTTGCGAGAAAAAACAATAATGATACTAGTACATGCAACAGTGGTTAGTACTTCATTAATCAATGATTATCAATATTTAAGGTACATGAGCATAATCAACAGTAAATATTGACGAAGTCAATGTTTGCAATAATGACAATGGCTTATAATATTGTTTTTCAATAAACACTGGAATAATATGAAGATAATCAATCCTTGAATTAAATCAATGTATTAAACATTATTAATTGCTCATATACAAAAGTAGCTGCGTCAACATCCTAGGAATGATGTCAGGCTTATTCTAGGGTTAGTATGATAGACAAGAAGCTCAACGTTTTGCAATTTAACCAATGAAAATCACCAATATATCAATGTCTATCACTGGATGACCAAGCCATAGTATTTTCTATCAACTAAGAGCTTAATAAAGGCATGACTTCATCATCAATTTCTAGGTTAGTAGACGTTAGGGTTAGTTAGGGTTTCAAATTTGAAAGTTTTGAAAGATTGTTTTTGCACAACAAGCTTAACGTTGGAGAGAAAAACCAGTGCCTTAGGGTATTATGGAGTCAAAAGTAAGGGCAAGATCTCAGGAGGATCAAAATCTAAAGACTAGAGAGTTAGGTTCTGTGGTGCTGCAATGGCAGGGCCCTAGAATCAAAACCCTAAGGGAAGGAGGCTCATTCTGGTGTTGCTTAAGAAAGGCCTCATCCTCCTTCCTCTTTCTTTAGGTATTCTTGGCAAAACGGTTAGCTTTAAAACACAAATCTGAGGGAGAGAGGTGTTGCAAGGGCAAGGCCCTTCAAACCCTAAAAAGTTAAAACCCTAGGTGTAGAATCAACTAGGCCTAGGGCGTCACCTTTGTTCAACCTATATCTCAAAGCTAACTCAGAAAAAGGATGATTAATGTAGCAATGACTATGCTATATCATCCTTAATCAATGGCTAAAACAAGTTTCTCTAGCATGGGGACATATAGCAAGGACCTACTTGTGTGCTTGCTACCTAAGGTTTCAAGATTAAGCAATATAATAGCAATGTAATAGTAAATGCAAGAAATTTAACCTACAACCATTCATTCGAGAAGTTTTGCATGAAAAATAAACTTACAAATCATGAAGAATGCTCATCAAACCCTAGTTGTAAACCTTCCAATGAGAGAAACACCATGATATGCCAAGAAAATCCTCCAAACAAGAGTTGTGCCTCACTTCCAAGAGTAAAATACCAAGACAAAAGACAAAAGGTAGTTCTCTCACAAGAGAGTGAGTTATGTTTAAAATGAGGTCCAACGTCCTCTATTTATACCAATCTTATGACCTTTAATTTTAAAAATAGGTCATTAAAACAGCCGACAAGGCTGACTAATAATTTTACACTGTTTTTACATTAATCTGCTAAAAATGTCATAAAATGAGCTAAAAAGGGGACGTCAAGCCCTTCTGAGGGAGACGTTGGCCCTTTTTGGGTAAGCTCAGCATCCAGAAAACCAAACGTTGGCCCTTTCTAAGGCTCCTCCAGGATGCCACACATGCCAAATGACCTCAACACACTGTCACATGCTCCAGTAAACATCCATCTCTCTCAGGTGACGTCCTGTCCATCAAAAGAACATGTCCCATCTGCAGTGGGTGATTCCCCCTAGGTCGGGCTCTGCCAAAGTGTCATGGGTGGAACGTCCTTCTTCCTTCTCATGTAATGGCTCATCACAATGCTATCCTATCTCTGTCGTCCCAGCAACCATCTGATGGACTCTAAATCCCCATGGAGGTCCAAGCTAATCATATCCCCATGTGTACCGGTCCACTGGTACCTGTCCATCGGGCATGGTCCTGCACATCAAAAACTACGCCCTCCATGGGCTCATTAGTCCTCGGGATCATAGCAATGTCAATCATGTCTCATAATTAAATTTATCAAATACATGCATGAAATCCCTAGCATATCATCTAAGAGCTCAAATACATTACACATATCTACCATACAAAGTTGAAGAAACAAGTAGGACAACCTATTGGGCTAATATCCACAAGAAAAGGAAAGTTTCCACAGAGAATCATTCAAGCCATGTTCATGAAGTGATATGGTCTAGGGATGTCCAGTCATATTAAGACCAAGGGTAGGTGTTGTCTGTGGGTGCCTTTGTAGGAGGTGAGTTGTACCCATCATGGATGCACTTTTTCCAAGCCCCTTTTATTGACTTTATTTTTATTTATTGCTTTTCTTTCTTTTTACTTCAAGGTATGACCAGAGGACACTGCCTTGGCATGGTGACCAGAGCTGACAGTGTTACCCACTAGTATTTTCGCAGAAATGATAAGGCTGGCTCGTGATGAGACCCCCTTTCCCTTGGCCATGCAACCAAAGGTCACTGCCCTGTCATGGTGACCAGATGATGGCAATGTCATACTGCTAGATACCTATGAACATAATGGGTCAGCTCGTGATGAGACCTCCCCTCCTCTTGGTTAGGTCTTGTTTTATTCTCTTTTCTTAGGGTCCCTTTTGTTTCTTATCGAGAGGCCTTTTATTGCCTTCTCGGGGATCCCTGGGCGAAGCATATCTAGGTTTCATTCCCTATGGATTTTATCTTTTACCAGCTACTTTTACCCCCTGGGCCTTTAGCCCCTTCTTCCCACAGGACAAAGTGTAACCCTCAAAGGTCATCCTGATGGCCGGACTAGGGGAATGGGATGGATGGATGCGATATAAGATGTAAACTGATAGAATGGTGGGAGCGGACGATGGCTCTGCAAATCCCCCTTGGTGGCTAACCAAAACCCATGAATACAAGCTTGCTAGGTCACCTCGTAAATCCCCCCAACAATGGGCAAGTGGATTAGTGTAAGATCCAAGCAGTTATCAGAAATCTAAGGAACCTGATGCATATATAAGAAGGTTATAACGATCAAACATGACACATACCATGATACCTTGGACCAATTACCTCGTGGAGAAAGAGTCCTCTCTGATGCAAGTCCAAGCCAATGGTGATGGAAGCTGTTGCTGCTAACAGGACAAGTCTGGTGAAGAAGGAGAAGAATGGGCCCTCCAGGGCCATGCTCAGGTCAATCTTGCTTGCGGTACTCCATGTCTAGGACCCGTGGGCCTCAAGACATGATCTCCTAGTTATCCCTATAGATCGGGGATAACAAAGAGCACAACCATTCTCTCCCCAATAAAAAAGTGCACTGGTGCTCCCCCAATAACAAAGCTCACTTGTGCTCCCCCATTAACAAAGTGCACCAATTCTCATATAACAAAAACACTAGTGCATCTTACTATTGGGGCACACCATTAGAGTGTAAAATAAAAAAAGAATTACCAAACCAAATCAATGCTCTGAAATATACAATGAAAACATGAGCAAAAAATTATATTTTCAAAATGTACGTGTTTATAAATGAAAATATTAATCATTATTTTGCCAAAATTTAGAGGGGAGATTTGTGCAAGAGATATTTACAAGCAAAGTCTTTGGAATGGGCATATTTTTTTGAAGAGACAAATTTACATACAAATTTGCAGGGGAGAAATTTCAGGTATGTGATTTTATTCTATTCATCATCTCAATATTTCCCCTGATTGATACAAACAAATTTTAGTGCATTATAAAAAAATAAAAGGGTTTCATAATTACATTAAGTATTGGAAGCCCTAGCTTCCTGGTTGTTTCTCTTCATTTTCCTCTCTATATTTCAGAAGAAATTTCTTTTTAAGAAATTGATTTTTATAGGGTTTCTTTGCTTTTATATGGGGCATTTCATATCTATTGCAATGCGATCAGTCATTGCATTGGATCCAAAACCTTGTTGTTGTTAGTTTTATTTAAAAAAAATGTTTATGCAGTTCATGATGAGAATTGTATAAGAATATCCCATCGATGCATATGTTCCTGTCACCAACACTGGTGCTCCCCCAATAAAAAAGTGCACAAGTGATCTTCCCAATAAAAAAGTGCACCAGTGCTCCCCCAATAAAAAAGTGCACAAGTGCTCTCCCCAATAAAAAAGCGCATCGGTGCTCCCCCAATAACAAATGCACCAGAACAATTGATTTAAAAATAAAATAAAATAATTCATAATCATTCATTTATTATTTATGTAATTGAATTTAATTATCACATGAAATACTTATTTTCAATTGTTTTGTTGTAGAAAAGAAAAAAACATTAACACATTTATCACATAAGACATGACGAAGAGGAATAAAAGGGTTGATCGCAAACTTTGTGAATACTTACTTCTTCAATATTACTTAAAATTTCATTTTTGTTATGATATTTATATTTGAATAATTCATTTACCCTCATCCATGGATGTCTTCTATAGGTGCTAACATACAAAGAAGAGTCAATTGAATAATTGATAGACATTGGGTTAAGTATGGGTTGGGAGTAGGGACGACAGGTGCAAGGGGAGTCATCTTTGACTTCAAAGGAAATAAGACTATTGGGTTTTCATGGGGGCTAGGTCACACTACATATAATCAAGCAGAGGCCCTTGTCATATATATGGGACTGCATCTCATTCCAATAGATAATTAAGCTAGAATAGTTGCCATTGGTGATTTTGATTTAATTTTCAAAGGGATTCAAAAAATATTTAAAAAGGATGATCCCAACCTTATGTGGATACCACAAAATCAGGACGATGGAGTAAAAAATTAATTATGTAAGCTATCACCACATTTATAGAACCCATAATGGGAAAGTAGAATCCTTGGCCAAGGAAGTAAATCAATTTGAACAAATCACCCTAAGAATCAATGAGGAATATTCTCAAATTTATTTACCTTAAGTTATATATGTTCCTTTTGTAAAAAATTCAACTCCCTCAAGGAGAATTGTCGGTCCAAGAAAATAAATGTTGAACTGAAAGGAATGGGAGGGGACGTGACTCCATGTCCCTTCATCTCACGAGTTTCTATCATCACTCAGATTCATATAGCATTAAGAAGACCTACCATACCAAAGACAGGAGGAAATAAATTCACATCACACATGAAATCTCCTCTCCATTTGATGCTTTTTAAACCAACCTCATGTGAATTGATGGATCCGTGTGGAAACTTCCCCTCAGTTAAGGTTCTTTTGCAAACAATCATCCCCCTTTGTCTTGTAAGAGTCATTGTCTATATAGGAACTACAACACAATCAATAGACTCGACATTGAAGATGTTATTCACCTCATCATTTCATTATATAGTGTTGTCCTTTCCCTACTAGGATTCGACATCAAAATTGCACGAGGAATTCACTTTGGGTAGCGATTGGGCATTAAATGGATTATGGAAGTATTAGAATCACATAATCAACATCAAATTCTCAGGATTGTATTGGAATTCCCATTTTTTGAAGAATCCACTTTGCATATTATTTGTCCTAATTATGTGGCAGCAGAGTAGTCTTCCCTACAATTGCATCAAATGTAAATTGGAGAGGATTAGGAGAAATTACAATCACAAAAAACAGAAATAGAAACTCTGAGAAATTCAAATGATCAACTAACTCACAATTTCAAGAACAAGAGGCCAATAAAAATGAAGAATTATCTCTGGTTCTCCGTGTTGGAATATTAAGAGGTGGGGGGGTGAATCAGTATTACCCCTTTTTCACAATTAGCAGTTACTTTTTATATTTTATTGATTACCACAATAAATCAACAATGAATTGTATGAAAAATCAATTATATAAATATATTTAGTAGGAATTGCAAATTTTTATAAAGAATAGTGAAGGACACCAATCCTTTTTAGAGAACCAACTATAGGAGACACAAATCCCCTTCTTCAGGGCACCAACCCTAGGAAGCACCAACTCCATTGTATTTAGGGCACCAACCCTAGGAAGCACTGACTCCCTTATATTTAGGGCACTAACCCTAGGAAGCATCGACTCCCTTGTATTTAGGGAACCAACCCTAGGAAGCTATGACTCCCTTATCTTTTACAATTTTCTTAGTAAGGATATGAATCCTTCCATGCTCCTCCCTTCCACCCTCACTTCATAAGAACCAACAGTTCTTCTTCTTGGAATCTGCTTCTATTTTGATATTCTTATTTGCACTGCAGAGACACTTTCTTCTCACCACTCTTTCTCATTTATATACTCTTCAAACTAGTGTGAGCTATGAAACATTGTGTCCCTTTGTTTGTACCATCACATCTCTTCATTAACAATAATCTCATTTGTTTTTATTTATTCAAATATTATCGAGAAGCCTTTTCAATTTAATGAAAAAAAAATTCATTAATTGATCACAGGTATGGATCGATTTCATTTAAATCAATTTCATGTCTCTGCAAATATTGTAGAAATCAAATTATGTAGAGGTGCTTCCTTCAAACCATTTACATATGACCATAGGCGCAGAACCACAGGCTTATTAATTTAAGTGCTGCCTCTTTTTTCGCCCTTATTTTCTTGATTCCATATGATCGTAGGTGGTGACCATGTGTTAGGCCAAGCGAGTGCTTGATCACTTATCACAATCAATGATCATGTTTTAATGTCACGATGAGATGGACGGTTCTCATTTACTTCAGAACTTCGGCTATTTGTGGCTCCTGGACTCTGGAGTAGCAATTCCTCTTAAGTGATTACCTACTGAATAAGTCATAAATAGGTGGTGATGGATTGTTGTTGGTTAACACCTCCACTTACACTATCCTTCCACTATGCTTGATCATCGGTTGAGAGCACTCCTGAATTATATCAACGGTTAGCGTTAACTTTGGCCTTCGACGCTTCAAGCAGTTTAGAAACTGGTTTCCCCCGAAGTTCATACTCCCGAAGTGACATAACTTGCTGACTTGGCACTTGCCTATTAGCTTCCACGTGTAACTTATATTCGTGACTTACACATACTTGAAATGAAAATTTCATCTTGACACTTGTCACCATTTGATTGTGCCATGTGTCCTTGCTGACGTGGTCTATTGATGTGGATCTACTGATGTGTGTGCTGCGTGTCTTCCCTTCTGGATCTAAAGGTCATCATGTATTCTCTAGATTTGACGGTCCTTCTTTATGGCTTACTCTATCCTTCCACTCAACTTGATCCAATTGTCGAGAATTCTCCCAGAGTAGATCAACGATCAAGGATTATTACGGTGTCCCAACTAGCACGACGTTTAAAACTATCGTCGAGCTCTTCAATGGAAACTGCTTGTTGGTAGTGGAACCGATGCCAACCGTAGATCTATCAGCGGGTGACCATAGATGGTTAGTGTGTATTGTGGAACCGTAAATTGCGCGTGGTTTATCCCGTCGCCCAAAACCTACAATTGAAGTTGTGCGATTGTTGGTGGATCAACCACAATTCTCGATCTTTGAATTGATGAGATCTGATGGTCTAGACTAATTGCGGGATTGGAAATAACGTGTTGTTTAATTCTCCATTCACGCTCCGAAATCAATCCCTATCCTTGATCTAGTTCTTATGTATCCAATGGTCATGACTTGATATGATTGTTGACCAGTCCTCCAATGGTCCTTCTCTTGTAATCTGACGATCTAGACTAATTGCGGGATTGGAATTAATGTGTTGTTTAATTCTCCCTTCGCACTCCGCAATAAATCCCTTCCCTTGATATGATTCTTGTGTATCCAACAATCATGAATTGATATAATCATTGACCAGTCTTCCAATGGTCCTTCTCTTGTAATATGACGGTCCTAGTTTGTCCCAAAATCTACATCAGTGGACATGATCCTTCCTCGATTATTTTGTAGTTTTACTGTGGGGATTTCAATCTTGATTGTGTTTCTACAATGCGCTTTCCCTTCTGAGCTTCATGTGCATAATATCTTTATACCATATCATCATTATAATGTAATGACATTGGTTTTTGACATCAATGACAATATGTCCAACAATATCCCCCTTTGACATTGAGGGAAACACACTAACTTCATACACAAACTCTCCCTGTGATGATGTTTTTCTCCTGTGAAGTTACTCTCCCCCTTTGACATCAATGATAGAGGGGATATTTCTTCTCTCCCCCTATGGTAATGATCCCCCTGACCATTTGATTTTTAATGAGGTTCTTGAATTACTCCTAATTTATGTCATATATTTTCAAAAGTACTCCTAGGCAGAGGTTTTGTGAAAATGTCTACAATTTGTTCTTTGGTGTCGAGATACACTATTTTAGCTATTTTTTGGGTGACCTGATCTCTTAGGAAATGGTATTTAATTGGGATGTGTTTCATTTTTGAATGCATGACTGGATTTTTAGAGATACTTATGGCACTAATGTTGTCACAGTTAATGGTAATATGATCATTATATTTTATTTGTAGGTCTTCTAGATTTTGCTTCATCCAAAAAACTTGTGTGCAGCAGGATGAAGCAACAATGCATTCTTCCTCTGCTATAGAGAGTAATGTGGATGTTTGTTTCTTGCTTGACCACGCTACCAGACTTTTTCCTAAGAAAAATGCTCCTCCACTAGTTCTTTTCCTATCATCTATGCTACCTGCCCAATATGCATCAGTATATGTGGTTAGATTGAAGTCTTTATCTTTTGGATACCATAATCCTAGTTATAGGGTGCCTTGAAGGTATCTGAATATTATTTTTACTACTTTTAAGTGGGTTTCTTTAGGTGCAGATTGAAATATCCTCACGAGTTCTATAGCCTCCATGATGTCAAGTATTGTTGTTGTTGAATAGATAAAACTTCCAACCACAGATATATACATCATTTGGTCTACTTTTGGTGAGTCATCTTCTAGACGTAGTTTACATCCAGTGATCATTGGAGTACCCATAGGTTTATTGTCTTCCATATGGAATTTCTTCATCATTTACTGGATATATCTAGTTTGGGAAATAAATATTCCATTTTATGGTTGATTTAATTGTAAACCTAAGAAGAATGATAGTTCTCCCAGCATAGACATTTCAAACTCTTCTTGCATTTTGGTTGCAAATTTTATGCTTAGTGTAGTGAGATTACTCCCAAATATGATGTCATCTACATATACTACCACAACAATCATGTTTTTATGCTCAATTTTGATATATAAGTTGTTGTCAGTAGTCCCTCTCTTGTATCCCTATTTTTGTAGATATTGATCAAGCCTAGAGAACCATGCTCTGGGGGATTATTTAAGACCATATAGAGCCTTTTTAAGTTTGCACACATAGTCCTGGTTTTCTGATAACATGAAACCTTTTGGTTTCTCAACGTAGAATTCTTCTTCTATTGTTCCATTAATGAATGTTGATTTGACATCCATATGATAGATTTTGAAATTTCTTAAGCATGCAGATGCTAGGAACATTTTGATTTCCTCAAGTCCTGCTACTGGAGAAATTTTTTCTTCAAAATCAATACCTTCTACTTGAGAATATCCTTTGCAGACTAATATGGCTTTGTTCTTCATAATTTCCCCATTTTCATTTAATTTGTTCTTGAAGATCCACTTAGTTCCTATCACATTCTTGTTCTTGGGTCTTGGAACTAGTTCCCAAGTCTGTTTCTTCTCTATTTGATCTAGTTCTTCATTCATTTATTTTATACAATCTTTATTTTTGAAAGCTTATTTAACTAATTTAGGTTCAATTAGGGATATCATTGCTTGTTCTAATTCAAAATCTAGTTTCCTTCTTGTTTCCACTCTTGCACTTTTATCTCCAATGATATGGCTTTTAGGATGATTCTTCTGAACTCTTTTTGATGGAGCTCTTGGAAAGGGCATTTCTTCATTGTCTTCTTCATCTGTGTGAGGTTCATTTTCTTGTGTTTCATCATCATCCTCTTGTTGAGATTTTATATCAAGGCCTTGGGATATTCCTTTTATTAGGTCATCTATTTTTACATTTGCACTTTCCACTATTTTTAGTAGTTTGAGATTATAACATCTGTATGCCTTTTTATCGATGAGTATCCTAATAATATTCCTTCATCAGATATTGGGTCAAACTTTCCTAGGTTATATTCATCATTCTTTATGTAACATTTACTTCCAAAAATTCTAAAGTATTTTACAGAGGTTGGCCTCCCAAACCATAGTTCATAAGGGGTTTTGTCATGGTTGGGTCTCAACTGAGCTCTATTAAGTATGTGAACTGCTATGTGGATTGCATATCTCCAAAAAAATTATGTAATTTTGGCTTCATTTAGCATAGTTCTTGCAACTTCTTGAACTATTATGTTTTTCCTTTCTACCACTCCATTCTATTGAGGAGTCCTAGGAGATGAAAACTATCTTTTGATACCATGGTTTTCACATAATTGAGTGAACTCTTTAGAGGTGAATTCTCCTCCATTGTCTGATCTTAAACACTTAATTTTTAGTTTTGTTTCATTTTCTACAAGAGCTTTATATATTTTAAATTTCTCAAAGGCTTCTGATTTGTCTTTTAAAAAGAAAACCCAGGTCACTCTTTTGTAATCATCAACAATCAACATAAAATAATGTTCATCATAAGTGATTTTGGTTCTGGTAGGTCCACATAGATCTGTGTGAATAAGCTCTAATGGTTTAGTTGTGGAATGCTCTTTTGTTTTGAACCTAACTCATGTTTTCTTTCCTATTTGAAAATGTTTATAAATAGGATCAGAAGGGTTAATCACTTTTGGCAGGTCCCTAACTGCCTCCTTTTCGTTGTCTTTGATCAAGTTGTCAAATCTTAAATGCCCCAACCTTCTATGCCATAGCCAACTTTCATCTACTTGGTTTAAGAAACATTTTTCTTTAGGAGTTTTCATGTCTTGAGTTTGATCTACTTTATATGCATAGCTTTGATTATTATATTCCTTATTATAAGTTTTACCCACCAATCTCCTATTATTAACTTCATCAATTTCAGGAGCAATGTTTTCATCATCTTTCTCATTTGGTACTTCAGATTTTATTTTGCATGTGTTCCTATTATGTTTGTTAAGGTTTCCTATTTTTAGGGATTGCATTGGTAATCTACATTCTCTAGTTTTATGACCATAGTTGTTGCATTTTTTACATTCAATATTGAAGTTTTGCAAAGGAGTAAATGAGTTGCAGTTTCTCTTCTTTGTATTGTACCTATTGTTCTTATATCTTTGGAAATTTATGTTATTGTATTGTCCATAATATTTGCAGTGTACTGCCTTATGTCCAAAATTATTGCAAGAGTAACAATATCCAATGAATAGATATTTATTATCGAGATTCCTTCTGGTGATTCTATTCTTCCTGTCATTTTTTACTTTAGTAGGGAATGTTGATTTTTGTTTATGTGGAACAATGTTCAATGGTATCATATTTTCCTTATTATGTTCTCTTCTTAAGGAGCCCTTTAGAGCATCTGTATAACTAATTGGTCTTTTGACAGATCCTCGTGATGTAGAAGTTGAGTCTTGGGTGTATCCCAAACCAGTCTTTTTGTTTGGTGACCTTTGACTACTGAGAATTTCATCCAAGATCTTTAAACTATATCCAAAGTTTGATCTCTTCTTTTCTTTCTCAAGTTCACTTTTTAGCGGCTTAATCTCAGCTTCTAGTTTCTCACATGCATTTTTTTTTATCACTAAGTTGTTTTAAAATGATTTCTTCAGTTTTATTGGCTTCTAGGAGCCGTGACTTCAAATCATTGATGGTTTGTTCTGACTCCTTGAGGGTTTTGGAAACTTCCCTCTCTCTTGATTTAGTAGCTTCTTTAATTTTTAGAAGCTCTCTTCTTGGTACCCTATTTTGTTTCTTAGCTTTTCCTAGATCTTCAATTACCCTATGGATTTCTTCTTCGAAGTTCCCTTCTTGTTCATGTTCTGGATGTTTATCATCTTGAGTTTTCATTCCCATAAACAAAAGCTACGAATCTTCATCCTCACTTATGTATGAAGAGTTGATGTCTTCTTTAGAGTAGAAGTTTTTATTTTTCTTATAAACTTTATTCTTGTATTGCTTTTCCTAGTTGTGAACTTCTTCATCATTTTCCTCCTGTATGGGATAGGGACACTTGTTAGCAAAGTGTCTAATTCTTCCATAGTTGAAACATTTGAAAGGTGAATTTCCTTTATATTTTCTAGAGTTTCTTTATAAAGTTGGCCTCTTCTACATCTGATATATCTGATGACTTATCATTGGTATTTTTCTCTTCCCTCATCTTTTTCTTAGATGCTTTGAAGGTTTTTTCATCTTTTGTCGATTTATCATTCCCTGTTCTCATTTCATATGCTGTAAAAATTCCATGAATCTGATCAACTATGAGTGTGTTTAGATCAAATCTATCTTCAATTGTAGAAATCTTTGCATCATATCTCATAGATAATGACTTTAGTAATTTTTGCACAATAGGTTTATCTGTAACTTCTTCTCCTATTGCTCTGATTGAATTAACCAATTCATCTACTCTATGAAGGTACTCAACAATATTTTCTTCTTCTTTCATTCTCATATCCTCAAACTGAGTTCTATAGGTCTGTAGTTTGGCTTCCCTAACTTTTTCATCTCCTTCTTATAAAACCTCCATTTTGTCCTAGATTTATTTGGCCAATTTACAATGCATAACTTTTACACAGATATAATTTTTCAACTCTCCTAGAGTTGCATTAATTTCTCTTGAGTTGTTATTGCGGATTTTATTTCCTGCAGTATCTTTGGGTGGAGTAGTTGGTGCAGTGTAACCATCTTCAACAGATTGCTAGACATCAAAATCAAGAGCCAACATGAATTTTTTCATTCTTATTTTCCATAGAGCATAGCCTCCTCCATTGAACAATGGTTCTTTGTTGTTAAACATTCCCTCTTGTTGAACCATCTTCGGGATCTACCTTCCAGTTTTTATACTGTGCTGAAGGCACCCGCTCTGATACCAATTGTTGGAATATTGAGAAGGGGTCAGGTGAATCAATATTACCCCTTTTTCACAATTAGCAGTTACTTTTTATATTTTATTGATTACCACAATAAATCAACAATGAATTGTATGCAAAATCAATTAAATAAATATATTTAATAGGAATTACAAGTTTTTATAAAGAATAATGAAGGACACCGATCCTTTTTAGAGAACCAACTCTAGGATACATATATCCCCTTCTTCAGTGCACCAACCCTATGAGGCACCAACTCCCTCGTATTTAGGGAACCAACCCTAGGAAGCACCAACTCCCTTGTATTTAGGTCACCAACCCTAGGAAGCAAAAACTCCCTTGTATTTAGGGAACCAACCCTAGGAAGCTCCGACTCCCTTATATTTTACATTTTTCTTAGTAAGTATATGAATCCTTCCATGCTCCTCCCTTCCACCCTCACTTCATAAGAACCAACAATTCTTCTTCTTGGACTCTGCTTCTATTTTGATCTTCCTATTTGGATTGCAAAGACACTTTCTTCTCATCTGATCCGTCAGGATTTTTCGAAATGACTATGGTTGAGTTTTATTTGCATGCATTTATTAACCATTGGGAAACTTAACGAAGAGCGAGAAAAGCAAATGCATTATACAGCCATTAA
>JZKD02S0157124.1:329158-342766 GCA_000966675.3 Picea glauca
GACACTTGTGTAATCTCATATGTGGGTCCATGATGGCCAGAGGGATTTCTACGACATAGATGGAGGAACAGGGGAGATGAGGCAAAGGGAGGAGAACTGGAGAGATTCCTACAAAAAATGTAGGTCAACCTGTCTCGTTTGACACAGAGGATTCCTATGGTTCAAGTAGAGGATCTACCTGAATCCATGCAGTGACAGGTGGTTGGTGTACCTAGAGCATGGGTATGACTCTTTCAGCGTCTTGCAAACGTCATGGTTTTCTACCATGACACACATCCGGCGCCACAAGCGTAGATGTCGTGGGATATGTATACCGACTGTATATGTGTATTAAGGGTTTCAACCCTAATTTTGTAATATAAACACCATATTTTGAAATATATAAAAAGGGATCTTCGACTTTACTTATATCTTACAATGTGTACATTGATTTAATCATTTTCTTTTCTTTATTAATGTGACAAATGCCAATCTAAAATGTAATTAGCGTAGGCATTGGATACATGATTAGAACTCCTAGGAATGTGATAATATGTAATAAAATCAAATTGTCGTTCTAAAATATGTACCCGCAAGAATCGATGGAGTAAAGTAGGATCACGCACATGGTAACGACCATTCAACCGACATAATACTAACTGGGAATACATGAAAACTTCTAAAGAGTGAATACCATGCGAGATAGCATCACACAAAATTTCTATGATGGTGCTATATTTGGCCACATTATTCGTGGATGGCCCTAGGCATACGCCACCTGAAGACACCAGCATACCCTCATATGAGTAAACCACCCAAGCGGTGGAAGCTAAGTTCTGTGTATGATGACTGGCTCCGTCTGCGAATCCTAGGTGGACCAAAGACTTCGTTGACATCTGCCAACAAAGGGAAAACTCGATAAGAAAGATAAAGAAAAAAGAAAAGGGGGAAAGAGATGTATATACACTAAATTTACATTAGTATACAAAGAGTTCTGCCCAAGCCTAGGGCTCAAGTGTAGTAATTTTTCAAGTAGAGTTGATTTCTGGGCTCGGCCAATTTATTCCCTTCATAATATTCTAACTCGTAGGATCCTTTTTCTAGAACACATCGCACGATGTAAGGACCGTGCCACATGGGTTTAAACTTGCCTACCCCTAGAGGTTCTTTGGCTTGGTCATACAAGAGGACCAAGTCACCCTCAGCATACAATTGGGGATAGACAAACTTGTCGTACTAAATCTTAACACGTTTCTTGTTTTCCTCGATAGTCGTAAAGGAATTCCAATGATGCTTGTCAACACTCTCTAGGTGCACAAGGCATCACTCTAAGTCTGAAGTGTCAGGTAGGAGCTTGACTGCCAACTTGAGAGAAGGGATTTTGCATTCAACAGGAAGGATCAACTCCACACCGTGCACTAACTGAAAAGGGGAAAAACCGGTGGCAGTATTAACCGAGGTTCGATATGCCCAGAGTGTGGGATATAGCATGATGTGCCAATTGGAATTACTCTGACTGATAGTTTTTTGCAAAATGTTCTTGAGAGACTTGTTGACAGCCTCTACTTGCCTATTTTATTGCGGGTAATAAGGGGATGAATGACCATGTCTAAACCCCACCTTAGATGCTAGTTCTACCATCATTTCATTCTGAAAGTGACTGCCATGATCAATGATAATATCACTCGGGATATTGAACTGGGCGATAATTTGGTTGAACACGAAGAAGGTTGCAGTCATCCCATCGGAGTTTATGGTAGGCATGGCCTCAGCCCACTTAGTAAAGTATTCAACGACCATGATAAAATCTACCCCCCAGTTGGTGAAGGGACCAACGGTAATGACTAGGTGAAGAGGGGCTGGATGCGAGCGCATTTTCTGAGTGAACACCTGGCAGGGGTGACACCTCTTAACTGCTTCGATACAATCTTTAAATATAGTAGGCCAGAAATAGTCGGCTCACAGGATTTTTTGGGTTGTCGCAAGCCCGGATAGGTGACCACCACAAGCCCCTTTGTGGCAATCGTTTATGAATGACTTGGCTTCCTTGTGATTTAAGAAACAATGCAATATATTATCAACTCCTCGGCGATACAAAGTGTCATCGACGATGGTATACTTTTTGGCTTGGTATCTAACATGTCGTTGATCATCTCGTGAGAGATGTTGAGTGAACTTCAAGGTTTGAAGATATAAAACAATGTCTCCATACCTGGGGTCGGGCGACGAGACAAGGAAAATGTGTTCGTCTACGAATGAATCAACATGGATAACATCCTCGTCTAATCGTGGAAAATCGAATATTAACTCTGCAAGAACTAGCGATTTCTTGGACTTGCCGAAGAAAAGTCGAGATCGAACTCTTGTAAGATGAAAATCCATTTATTATATTTACCCCCTATGATACACCTAGTAAGGACGTATTGAAATGGATTAACATCAGCAACCACATTAGTCTTGCAAAGAAATATATAGTGACATAAATGTTGGACTACGTGAACGACATCCAAAGATAGCTTCTCAACGTGAGAGTAATTAAGCTTAGGACCGACTAAATTTTGACTAAGATAGTAGATGACGTGCTCATGGAGCTCATCATCCTTTTGAACTAGAACCATACAAATCGTCTCTGTAGACGTGACAATATATAGCAAGTAATCTCTACTGTAATCAGGGGATTTTAGCAGAGGGATCGATACCAAGGCTTTCTTCAAAGCATCGAAATACTCTTGGGATCGCTCATCCTAAATAAAATTTATGTCCTTCTTCAAGAGGCGCATGAAACCCTTGGTGATATTGGCATAATTGACTATGAACCGACGTAGACAGCTAGCTTTCCCCTCTAAAACTTGAAGTTGTCTAATCATGCGTGGGGTAGGAAACTAAAGTATTGGCTCAACCTTAAGAGGATCTACCATGATCCTGGTCTTGGAAACTAAAAATCCTAAGAGACGACGAGACTTAACGCAAAAGATGCATTTATGAGGGTTTAACCAGATTCTATAGTAACGAAATCTTTCAAAAACTAGTCAAAGGTGTATAACATGATCCACTCTCTTGCGAGAGTGAGCAAAAAGATCATCAAGGTAGGCTTTGACTATGTGCTTGAGATCTTGAAAAGTGGAAGTCATGGCCCGTTGGAAGGTTTCTCCAGCGTTTTTAAGGCCGAAAGGCATTTTCCTTTATGCAAAAGTACCCCAAGGACATATAAATGTCATCTTGTGTTGGTCCTCAGGTTTGATCTAGATTTGGTTATAGCCTAAAAATCCGTCCATAAAAGAAAATATCTTGCTTCTTGCACACTCATCGAGAATCTGATCAATGAAAGGCATGGGGAAGCTATCTTTAGAACAAGCCTTGTTCAAGTCATGAAATTTCATACACACATGGATGGTTCCTTTCTTTTTATTCACAGGAATGGGGTTGGATACCTATTCGTTCAAGGGAACTGGGTATATGAAGCCAGTGTTAAGTGGCTTCTCCACCTCTGCCTTAATAGCAGGGGCCTTCTTAGGATTTACAACTCTAAGACATTTTCGAATAAGTTTATCATCCAGCTAAGTTTGAATCTCATGTTCGACAATACGAGGGTTTATCCCTCACATCTCTTCATATGACCAAGTGAATACATATCGAAATTCTTTGAAGAGTTCGGTGTAGATCAGAATTTCTTCTGGAGAAAAATTTGCACCTATATTTATGTTCTCAATCTTGTCAGGGGTACGAGAGATATCGATCGAGATAGTAGTATAAATACTCACCATATTTCCTTCGGCATAAATGTTGTGCGTATCAAGTGGAACTACGACATGACCGACTATCTCACTCAAGGTAGACCGAAAGTCATCTTGCTCGATTCTTTCAAGACTTGGGAGAAAATAAGATCAATGATGCATATCATCCCAAGGTCTCTCGGAACCATTCATGGCTTCGAGGATGGCTTCATCTGAAGGAAAAGTCTCATCTAAGGAATCATGGAAACAATAGAACGAGGTGTCCCATACAGGCCTATGAACAGGATCCTCCTCATTCATCTGCGAGGTAACAGGATCGGGATCGGTGAAAGAGTCAAGAACAACTTGATACACAATATCTATTGCCGATAGTGGCATAGACATGCCAGCAAGCAATTGACCTTAACTCAAAAATTCGTAGAAGGTAGGGTCCATGGATCACTGAGATAGGAAGTGCAAAAAGCAATGGACCTCCCTGCTAAAGAAGGCCTACTAGACATGGTGTAAACATGGTGAATCGGTGTCAAGAAGTTGAAGGTACCCATGAGGGAAGAATACATTCTGACATCGATATTCTCAGTTGTTGGCTGAGAATTGTTGATCACAGGGATCGACGGTCCAAAAGATGTGTTAGGACTAGTGTACGCAAAGGATAACTGGTCGACAGCCACGATCTCCCCTTCATGAGGAAAACAAAGTGTACGAAAGATGAACGATACGTCAATGACCATAGCATAGGTCCAATTGTGACCTAGTAATAGGTTATAATCAAGAGGTGCATCAACTACCTCTACCTCCACCTCTACCATATTCCCACCTAACTGGACCGGAAAGTCAGGGAGAATACTGTGAGGGCGAAAGGAATGACCTTCAAATGCAGTCAACATGTTCGATGACTTGGAAAGGGTCAGAGAACCGAGATATTTCCAATAGACCAGGGACATCATGCAGGTGGCAACACCTTCATTAATGATTGCTCGTTTGATAGTATGCCTAGAATAATCCACATGGATTTGGAAAGCCACATGGTAGGGTAAGCGAGGCTTCACATCCGTGATGTCAAAATTAATAAATTTCGAGCCACTAGGTTCTAGAGCTCCTAAGGCAGAGAGTAAGGCATTCCTCTATGATGGAAACATATGTAGCACCTCCAAAGATGAAATCGCACAAGGGGTTTGGCCCAGATCCTCAACAATAGAGTAGTTATAGGAAGCTCTAGCATTAGGGTTGTGAGTAGAGCGCTTGAGTACTCCTTTCGGAATATGAGGCAGTGGCTCTAGTTTCTCAATCTGTAGGTTCATCTATGGAGGGGGAGGAGGATATTCTAGACCAGTGGCTATAATCTCGAGAGCAGGTGGCTATATCAATTTTTGCGTCGACCATATTGATACAAACACGGTCGCCATCTTGCGATGGTGGGTTTTGACTTCCACTGGGTGCATTTTCGACGTTCAAAGAGCTCGAGGCTAAGTGTTGGTTGTGTGGGAATGGATTCATCAGCACAGCGGGTGGTATATTTAAAAGCCTCATAGCCTCCACGAGTTTGGGGCATAAATGTGTAAGGTGGTCATTGGTACAAAGTTTACAAGGAAACTTCACCTTACGTTTCTCTTTCTTTCCCTCTCCAGCATTATCATTTTGCTTCCCATTATTATCTTTGTCCTTGGGCTTGTTACCATTTTTCCCACTCTTACGATTGTTTCGACCTTTCCTTTTATTCCCATTTGGTTGATGGTCACCATTTGGGTTTTGTTGCCATAGGGCCAGACCTAGGGTTCAACACTACAACAACACACCAAAAAATCCCTAACTACCAACCCTTTAGGCAACACCTGTGAAGCAAATGAAGTCTCACCCGAGGTAGAGGCAGGGGTGGTTGTAGGACTTAGATGTCTGCAACCTTAGCTGGGAAATAGATCTATGATTCTAGTATTTAATAGAGCACTTAGCAGTAAACATTCATCAACATTCAGTTCTTGGTAACAGTGTAGACAAACCCTGATTACAGAGCATCACAGTATTAAACCAGATCCACATATAATAACAGTTAGCATAAAAGGAACATATTAGATCTAGTAGATTCAAGCACTAAGAATACTCACATAGGTCAGATCTAACATTCATTCTCTTTTATAAGCACAAAGAAACATCAGTTCTATCTAACATTCATCTATATCATAGAAAATCACACATAAACACATCAAGACATCGCACAAAGTAGAGCAACACAACATATACATGGTTCACCCCCCCCTTGGGGCTATGTCCACCAACTCTTCTCTTCTTCTATTATCTTTGGTTAATCAGTTACATACACAAAGCCTAAAAAACCCTACTCCGCATAAGACAAGAGATCTACACGCACCTCTCCAGATCTTCCTTCACTGAGCTAGGTTACATCACTAAGCCTTATACAGTCACTTGCACTCAGCTCTGCAAGCTTCACACAGTATGCACAGATCAGTTACAATCCTTCGATCACATAGATTGATCACTAGCACTTATCACATTGGCCTAACATCACATAGATGCCCCTCCTTACATTTCCTAGAAGTTTTTTTATACTTTACAACATAGGCCTAAACATGGATAAACCCATGGTTCGACATCCCATACCCATTACATAATCCAAAACCCCAAAAATCCCTAAAAATGGGCCAAGATCCCGTGATCTCCTCTCAGTCTTTTGCTTCGTCTTCGACAGGATGTCAAAGTCCCAAAATAGTTCAAACTTGACCATGGATCTCCCAAAACTTTGTCAAGGGCCAACATGCCCCCAACACTCACCTATGACTCATCCTTGAAATCCTCGAAATCTGGGTAGTTCTGCTTCGAAATCCTCGATCTTGGCTCACGTTGCTTCGACTTGTTGTTGTGCCACAACCTCCTGTTCAACAAACTCTTGGATGACTGCCTCGTTCATGGGTCTTTCTAGGCACTGTTCTTCTACAGCAACAACTTGCTCCAGTTTTGCTCCTCGACCTTCAATATATGTGAACAATTGGTAAGCCTCATCTTGTACAGGTTGGAGATTCTGAGTCACTTCCATGACTTTTCTCTGAATGGTATGGACCTGCTGCTGGGCAGTGCGCTACTCCTGGGATCATTTCATTCTTTCAATAGCTGATAGGGGCTTCAACTATGCCTGCATTGTCTCTTCTTGATACTTCTCTTCTTGGAGTTGTGACTCTAGTACCTTCAACTCTGGATTCTCAGTGCGTTTCTCATAAGTCTGGGCACTGCGATCACTAAGTTGCTTACATTCCATGGAAAGAGCCTTTATTCTCTCGATTGTGCTCCTGGCAGTTACTTCTCTTTGATCTCTTACATCCTGCGGAGTGTTGGGCACTGTGCGGAGCTCTAAATATGTTATTCTTTGTTGTAGTTTCTGGATGGCTTCCACAAGCTTCTCTACTTGATTCTCAACCTAGTCTTCTATCTGGGGCTCACAGCCTGTCACAGAGCGAAGTGCTCTATTGACTGCTTCTTTTACCTCAAGTTTCCCTGCGAGCAACTATTCCTTTTCTTCCTGCATTTGCGCTTTCTCCTCGTCAAACTTTGTTTGGAGAGAAATCTTCTCCTGTTCTGCAACTCGAAGGTGTTCTACAAGTACTCCTTGTACTTGATTCAAATCCTGGGTGGCTTGTTTTGTTTCTTATTATGCTCATCGAAGAAGAGCTTCAGTTGCATTAGCTAGTCGACGGATTTGGGATGGCTCATCTCCCAATTCTCGTTCTCCCTATGGTAGGGATGCAGTGGAGACTGTGCGACTAGATTGAAGAGCCTAATGTACCCCTCGAAGCCCGACCTCAATTATATCATACATTTCCTCCAACTTTTCTCCTTTTTTCTCTGTGAATTCTAGTGAAGTGTTGTTTAGAGATGCTATGATGAAGTCAAAGTCATCAGGAGTAAGTGTATTCTACATCTTGGTCATGGTGGCTCTTGATTTCTTCCAAGAAGAATGTTTCAGGGGAGAAACCTTCCTCTTGTTCAAGGGGTCAGCCTCATCTCTGGGAGATGTTACTTTTCCTTTCTTTTGTTCATCTTCTATGTCCTTCATCTCTTCTACATCGCCATCACCTCCTCACTCAGGTGATATGGAAGCAGTCTTCCCTGAGGTGATGCTTAATTGTTGGACCTCCTTAGTCTTCTTTATTCTGTTGGTTCTAGGTGTGTCCTGTTGTTTGTTAGTGGTCTCTAGGCTATCCAGTTCAGGGTCAGACATCTATGTAGGGTCAATGGGGATAAGGAGATCTACAGACCAATCTTTAGTGATCTCCTCCAGGTCCTCTTCCATAAGCTTGTAGTATGACTACAGTTGCTCCTTATGTTCATCGGCTCGTGCTGTAATGTAAATGAAATGTCGATTTGCGCTAAACTTTATCAAGGGTCAGAATCTTTGTAAGGTGTTTGGAGTCATGCGAGGCTCAGTTTCGATGGCTCTCTTTAGCTGAAGGTAGTATGTATGAAAAATAGCGTTTGACTGCCATTATTTGTTCATATCTCTTGAGTACCAAAGAGTAGCGAACTTCATGACATGCAGCTGAAATGGCTCGATGTTTGGGAAGGTCACACCTTCTGACATCTCCCAGGAAAAAAAGGCGATAAGGATCAGGAACTAGCTGAAATGGAACTCATAGCCCTGATCCTAGGCTTCACGATAGTCTAGTTTGAGCTGACTGACTAGGTACTTCACCCATTTCATCTGTAAGCCTTCTACACACTTCCCCGCGAGGTCAACAACAAAGCCTGTGACCTATGTGGTTTGGTTCTTGTGTACCATATTTCCAACTATTAACTAACATGCTAGGCACACTGCGCCATTCTGGATGGAGGTTACCTTGTAGCCTCACGTCCCCTTCTTGACATCGTCGTATGTGTCCTTAATATTCTGTGCTAGTTCACAATATGTGCCCTTTCTTGGGTAGAACTCCTATGGGTCAGGTCCTTTCATACGCAACCCTATCATTCTATGGATCAGCGTTGGATTGACTATAATATAGCAGTCTATCCATAAATAACCACCATGGTAACACGAGAGAAATAGCTTGACATGGTGTCTTCCAAAATGTGGAATCTTCATTACGTTTAATAGGGTGGTCTATGCGAGGTTCATCGTCCATGGCTGAGGGATGATCCTTGAGTTCTTCCCCTTCGTTCTGGTCAGGTACTTATATGGGGTGAGCATACTGTAGTTTTTGAGATCTCCAAGGTTGAAGTCATTGAACTTTGGCGCTGTGATCTTATCCTGCTGTGCACAAACTGTGTGTATCCTCTTCAGGAGGTACGCGACAATTATGGTGTACTTGAATTCCCTTGGCACACTATCTCGACTCACTGCCCCGGCCAGAGGTGGGATATAATCGGGCAATATGGACGGGATCAGCTTCGCATTGGCTAGGTCGTCTATGTGTTTAGTTCTCTTTTCTGTTGATGGTTGGGATGATCCGGCTCCACGAGCAGTCGACGGAGAGGCTTGCAGTCCTCTCATTGATGATGCTTGAATACTTGTAGACATCGCTCTTTTAGACATTACCCTTTCAGTCATTAGGTCAATAAGAACTTCCTCGACAATTTTCTCTGCAATGCTAAGCTCGTCTGAAATGCACGTTCATGGTTGAATGTCTCGAGTTCAGAGAGTAACAGGTTAACACAACAGGCTAGATGGCACTAACACGGTGATCATTGTGAAAAATCAACTATGTTGTGGGCTCAAATTCACGGTTAGCAAAAGTGTTCTCAGTGTGTGGTGCGATAGGATAAATGGATACTTGGTAACATATCTCTTGCAATGGGTAAGAATCCGTCATTGACTCAGTTCTATCCATTATGGTGCGGTCCCAATGGTCTGGTGGTGAGATATCTGACCATTAATGCCTTTCTTCCCATTCAGGGCATCAATTTAATGGATATATTTCTCCCAACGGTTATATTGCTTTGCCATGGCGATGTGACGTTGTTCTGATATTCTGGTGAAGCTCAAATTCTATAAATTTTCCTTTTGCGAAGTTCCCTCAGGAACCTTCTATGACTTTTCAATCTTAGCTCTCTTCTTACTTAGTTTTCTAGCCTTCTTTCTGGTGATCTTCGTCTCAGAATTCCTTTTTCCATTCTGATTCTTATCTTCTTTTGGCATAGCAAATTCGCGTTGTTGATATTCTTTCCTAGAAATCAGGGGTAATACTTAATCTGTATCTGGAATAGGCACTGCAATCTTCTGGGATTCCTCTGGTATTTTTGCAAATTCGACATCCAATTCTTTGGTTTCAATTGGCTTCGATCTATTCTCCTGTTCTTTAATCAAGTGTGTGATCTTCCTAGTCATGAAATCTTTTAGCTCTTGCTTATTTTTCTCTAAGACTTATTTTTCTTTCCTTCTGGCCTGATCTTTTTCAATCCAAGGTTTTCTAAGCAACATAGTAAATGGAGCACTGTCCTCAATAAATTTAACAACTTCAAATTCTTCCTTTGTCAAAGTTCCATTTCCACTCATAGATATCTGGGTAAGCTTTCCACATAGGTTTACCAACTTTCCTCTGAATAATCCTATTCCTCCCAATGAAGGAATCATAACAGGCCTTCCTATAGCTTCCCAAGTTCTTTCTGTCATGATATTCACCTGTGTTTCCTCATCCAGAGCACAGTCAATGTCGAAGTCTCCTGTTATTACTTCAATACATTATTTTTCTTTGAATATCTCTGATAAGATGATATGTCAGTGGTCATTCAGGGTTCTTTGCATCTGTAGTAATACTTTTTATGATCCTTTCTGAGGTTCTGTCATAATCTCAGTTTCTGGATCTGCCTTAGGGTTTTCTTGGTTCATATTCATTCTTTCAATCTTAGCAATCATTCTCGGGAAATCCAATACTTCATGGTCCATAACTTTGCAATAGAGGCAACTAGGTTTCTTTCCAGGGCATTCCTTAGCCAGATGTCCTGGTCTTCTGCAATTTTAACAAAGGGTTAATCCTCTCTTTCTCTTAAATGATCCCTAGCCCTTCCTGTACTGCGCACTAGGATCATAGTAGCTAACCTGCAAAAAAATATTTCTAGGATCCTGCATCCATTCGTTAGTCCAAACATTCTTTCTATGCATAGGTATAACATATATTTCTTTATTCTTATAAGATCTACTCATATCAAATATTCTTTCTTCTATCAGTGCCCTAGTTTTCAAGCTAGGATAAATATTATTAAACATACCTAGATCCATACTTTAAAAACAAAAATTTCCATTAATCTTACTTCAGCAGAGCACAAAGCTTCCAACCCTTAAAAAATTTCACTATTCTTACCTTTATCAAAGAACAAAGCGTTCAGATCTTACTGCTTTTCTTCAGATCAGACTTCTTTTCTTTAGCACAGAGCTTCACAAACCAAGTAGAGTACTGCATGCTAGAGCAATAGATCTACGCACAGAGCTTTCACAATTTCAGGTCAGATCTTTGCACAAAGCTTCTTCTTTCTCAATTCCCAGCAATCACAGTTTCAGGTCCCAGCAACGAAAGCATTTGTTGGCACAAGGGAAAACCCAGGGTACAACACTACAACAACACACCAAAAAAACACTAACTATCGGCCCTTTCAGAAAAACCTACAAATCATATGAAGTCTCACCTGAGGTAGAGGCAGGGGTGGTTGCAGGACTCATATGTCTGCAACCTTAGTTGGGACACAGATCTGTGATTCTAATATTTAATAGAGCACTTAGTAGTAAACATTCATCAACATTCAGTTCTTGGTAACATGGAAGACAAACCCTAATTACAGAGCATCGCGGTATTCAACCAGATCCACATCTAATACCACTTATCATAAAAGGAACATATTAGATCTAGTAGATTCAATCACTAAGCATACTCACATAGGTCAGATCTAACATTCATTCTCTTTTATAAGCACAAAGCAACATCAATTCTATCTAAAATTCATCTATATCATATCAAATCACACATAAACACATCAATACATCGCACAAAGTAGAGAAACACAACATATATGTGGTTCACCCCCCCTTAGGGATACGTCCACCAACTCTTCTTCTCTTCTATTATCTTCTGTTAATTAGTTACATGCATAGAGCCTCAAAAACCCTACTCCGCATAGGACAGGAGATCTATGTGCACCTCATTAGATCCTCCTTCCTTGAGCTAGGTTACAACACTAAGCCTTCTACAGTCACTTGTACTCAGCTTTGCAAGCTTCACACAGGTTGCACAGAGCACTTACAATCGTTCGATCACATAGATCGATCACTATCACTTAGTACATTGGCCTAACATCACATAGATGCCCCTCCTTACATTGCCTAGACATTTATTTATACTTTACAACATAGGTCTAAACATGGGTAAACCCATGGGCCAACATCCCACACCCATTACATAATCCGAACCCCCAAAAATCCCTAAAAAGGGGTTGATATCTCACAATCTCCTCTTCGTATTTTGCTCCTTCTTCGACAGGATTTTGAAGTCACAAAATAGGTCAAACTTGACCAAGGATCTCCAAAAACTTGGTCAAGGGCCAACAGTTTTTTCAACGATTAGACGGATTGTACATCCACCGACTGGGTGGGTTTGGAGGATACAGATGAAGCTGATTCTCTAGCAAACTTCATAGTCGAGTCTATGGACTTTACATTAGTGGACCCTACAATTCCATCGGCATGAGGTCCAGGTTTTTTCCTAGGATTGTAATTTTACCGCGGTGCTTCTAGAAGAAGGTGATATAACATCCCAGACTGAGCATATATTAAATCTAAATGTTGGGCTCTAAAGATAGTGTTTTCCTCGTTGGAGACCCTGGAAGTAGAAATTTCCTTTGAGATAGGAGGGTGCAAAGACTTTAGGAACCATTCTAGGAGAAAGGTCAGGGGTATAGGAGTCTTAAGCAACTGCCTCCGTCTACTCCACTCCTGGATATGATATGAGATGTGGGTGGCGGTGTCCTGACGCAAAGTTGAAAAAAGTTCGAGGCCAACATCATAATGAATGTGCAATTGAAAGTGGTTGAAAAAGTCCACCACCAACTGATTAAATGACCCATATGTCCCCCTAGGTAGATCAATATACCATTGTGAAGAAACTCCAATGAGAGTGAGTTGAAACAATCATAATCTAATAGAATCATGGTTTAGGTAATTCGATGAGAACCAAAGGTGAATGGTAGTGACGTGTTCACCAGGGTCCTCTCCATTCTTACCCTCAAACTTTGGAATGTCTGAAGGAAGTTTGGTGAGGATGGGGGACCATGTGGCACCATGACTCACTGGGTCATTCATTAACTTAGACAAGTCTGGCAGATTGAGCATGGCTAGAAAAGGTTGACAGGGTTGCAACATATGGCCCCATCCTCCCGCGAAAGAATGTGTGTTGGGAACTGCATTCCACCTAGGATTCTAAGGCCCTCCTCCAGGCTGATTCGTATAGGGTGGGTTGGGCATCATTCCAATAGGAATTTTCTGATAAGGATTGTGAAAATTTCCCCTATCCAGATTGGGTCCAGGTTGGGGGTTTCCCAAAGTGTGAGACTGACCTCCACTAGGTGGGAACCTGAAGGATTGAAGTGGATTCATAATGCCAAAAATATTGGTTAGAATCGACACCGAGGAGGTAGGGATATAGGGAGGAACTTGTCCGCCACTTGGTTTGTTCCATCCAACCATAGAAGGATTAGACCCGAGGTTAAGAATAGGGACACTTCCTACATTAGGATTCATTTGGGGGATATGAGAACCACCAAACAGGAAAGGAGTGTAAGGATTTGTAATGCCATGTTAGGGTCCTAACCCACACATAGGTAGAACAATATATTCAGATGTAATAAAGGTCAATATTAATAAGGCCTTGCAATAAAATAGAATAAGTTGAATGTAAGAAGACCTAAT
>JZKD02S0157124.1:342816-355322 GCA_000966675.3 Picea glauca
AGAAGCTTCTACTTCTAGAAGGATCTTCCTCTAGATGCTTCTTTTGATAGACATATTTAGTATAAATAGGAGTCGAGGGTATGAGAACCCTAGCTTGGAGATTATTGTAATAGAGCTCTTCTCTACTGGAGGTTGCCCCCTCAAAGAGGCTCGTGAATATTGCTCTCAGAATCAAAGTGTTGTTTTTGTTCTAATTCTTATATCATTTCAGTGCTATTGTGGTGACTGTTCTAGTTATATTGTTGTTATTTATCCATTTCTAGCATTTTATTTCTATTCTGCATACTTTTTATATCTGGTAAATTACAAGTGGTATCATAGCACTTTCCTTGGCAGAAATTGTGGGTAAATTTTTTTCCAAGGTAGAGACATATTTTGGCGTCTTTAAGCCACAGAGAGATTTCATTACACACATAAACCCGCGGTTGAGGGATTCATACACGCAGGAAATACAAGTGGTTCTTAAGCGCACATCTGTTGGCCACCCTTGTAACCCCTGTTGGTAACCCTTCGAGTGGTAGTGCATAAGACATCACCTGTGTATGGATTGACCTACATTTCCTGAAGCCCTCTTTAGATAAATTGATCAGCCACCTGATTGTTATAGTTCCACCAAGAACAACACTCGGGAAGATACTCTCTAGTACCTAGGTAGTCAGGTAGTACGGCTAATGGTACAGTTTATCCTCCTTAGTTAGTGCCCTGAGATATTGGGTCGAGTACTACTGTTGGAACCCGCATGTATATCAGAGAGCTATAGCATAGGGAAAACCCTTGTCTATAGAACCCTTGAATACCTAACCCTTGGGGACAGAAACATAAACAAATTAAAACATACAAGATCTATTGTTGCGCAATTGTGTTCGGGTTGCCAAGTAACTACACATTTCTTCCTGGTTAAGCATTTGGACATTTCATCAATGCAATATTCTTTAGACCGGAGTATAACTCCACAGGTGTAACAAAAAATAAATAAATAAAATAAAAATTAAAAATTACCATTATTTGAGACCTATTCCATTGGATTCATCTCTTCGCCCTTATCACATTCATACATATCATTTTTTCACAAAATTTTTGACCCAACCTACCCCTTTTTGGTTCCCTCGTCCTCATGGCCCATACCCGTATCCAAGACTTGGAAACTCGCTTCAATACCTTGCAATATAGTCTCCCCAAGACCCAACAAGAAGTGAAACAACTCAGTGCCAATGTTGTCGCCATCAATACAACCATGCAGTCCTCAATGGAGGAAATCAAACAAGACCTGACCATCCAGCTTGAATTTGTCTTTTCAACACTCTGCACCAAGATGCATATCCCTACAGATAACCCTTCCTCTGACTCACCTCCACATACTGAAGGTGAACATTCCTCTCATTCCCATAACTTTCAACACCATCATTTTCAATGTGACCTATGCCTTCCGGGGGTGGATGTGACCAAATTTGATGGCTTGGATCCCACTGGTTGGGTAACCCAAATGGAACATTATTTCTCTTTATACGACATTACAGATGACTTGGCCAAACTCCGGTATGGTGTTCTTCATCTAGATCAAGAACGTTGGCAATGGTGTCAATGGAGAAAAACTTCCCGTCAAGGGTATATTGCTTGGACACACTTTCTGGCAGAGCTTTATGAACGCTTTGACACTGACACCAACCATTTGGGCCATTTGACAAAGTTGAAACAATTAGGAACAATGGAAGACTTTATAGATGCCTTTGAGTGCCTGGATTTTTGGACAGAGGGCATGTCTGATGCCTTTTTTTGAGAGTGTTTTATTAGTGGCCTCAAGGATGAGATTTGGGCCCATGTCCTCATGGCTCAGCCTCAGAGTTGGGTGGAAAGAAGAACAATAGGTTGTATCTTCTCAAAACCGAAAACCCTCCTTTATCCCTCACCCTAAACTAGTAAATCCCACTATTCTCTCTACTCCACTAAAGATCCAAAAATTGACTAGGGATGAAATGGTTGAACGCCAACTCAAAGGCCTGTGTTATAATTGTGATGACAAATATTTCTCGGGCCATAAGTGTAAGGAACAAAATATTTTTATGGCCATTTCTGAGGATATTTCGGAAGAGGATGTTGAAACTCCCCTTGTGTTTGAGTCACCTGAAACCACTGACATAACCCCTCCCTCAAACCCACCTGAAATAGAACCAGTCGTTTCCCTCAATGCTCTCACTGGCTTCTTCGCTCCCCAAACCATCAAGTTAATCAGTTACATCAAGCATCGAAAGGTCATCATTCTGGTTCATAGTGGAAGCACCCATAATTTTATTCATTGCCGCATTTCCCAAGAAACTCATTGCTACATCCATGCCATCAATAATTTCCAAATCATGATTTCCAATGGTGGATCCATGAAATGTGGAGGGTGTTGTGAAAATGTGTGTCTCCAAATTGGTGACTACCACCTGAAATATCATATGTTTTCTATCAACATGGGCGGTTGTGACATTGTGTTAGGTGCAGACTGGCTAAGGAATTTGGGTCCCATTCTCATGGATTTTAAGGAATTAACCATGCAATTTGACCAGAAGGGCCACCAATATAAGTTCCAAGGTATACCATAGAGAGGTAATCCTCCATAAATACTGGGATGGAAGTCAAAAACTACAAAGTGAAGTTAGGCATACCATAAGAAAATGGACTAGAAGCCATAGGGATGGACTGAACATTGTAACTCGACAAGTGACTAAAACCCCCAAAAGGGTTTGAGGCAAGGGATGAAGAATTAACCACAGGCCGATCCATAGTACCGGTGTAAGCCTCTGACACTGCAACTGTAGCGGCTGTAGGAGTCAAAGGGGTGCCATTAACTATAGTGGGTATGGGAGTCGAAGAACTCCCAGTGTTCTGGAGACTAGACTTAGTACTCATCCTTGTGGAACCACAAGTCTGAAAGGTGGATGAGTGTGTACCACTTCTAAAAACTCTATGCCTTTTAGAAGGCAAGAACCCGAAATCCGATGGTAAGTGTAAAAAACAACGGGATCGGTGGGGATGTTGGTCTGACTCCATGATGACTTATGACTTGACAAAATAAAAATATTCTAAGGCCAACTAGTAGTCAAAGAACATACCAAAAAGGCAAACGATCAATATGCATGCAAACGGGCTAAAGTGGCTAAGTGGCCTCCCTTGCTGAAGAAGGTATGTCTCATCCAAGAGGGACTTAAGACTCCTTGCTAAAGTTTGGAGGTAACAGAATCAGTTATAGGGTCCCTCGTGGGCTTAAAAACTAGTCGGTCAAATCCCCCCGGAGAGGTAATCCTCCGTAAAGGTTGTGTGTTGTCTAACCCCTATCTGACCCATGTTACAAGATGAATAACCACTGCAAGTAACCTATGAGATACCTAAGTCAAGAAAATAATAAACTATTGTATAACTAATGCATAGGCAAGCAGTTGTAAGTCTGGATCACCGTATGGGCAAGGTAGCAAAGCCCGAAACCTTGAAATCATGGCCTCTCACAGAGGTATGGGTACTAGCAAGATCCCCAAATACAAATAAATCCACAGAAATATCTCTGACACTAGGTGAGTATCCATAGGTTATCCCTTCAACTAACTTCGCGCGACCTTGTGATTAACTCTGGTGTGAATGGAACCTCCTGATCTTACCAATTATACAATGGACTTCTCAACTCCATGTCTCAGACACATATGTTGATTTAATTTCCTTGGAGAAGTTTACTCACAAAATCCTATTCCAAGGCACTAAATCCTAGACTAGCTTGTGCACCCTAAAAATAAAATCATGACTAATCAATTTTAGTTTAAAGCGTAAATTTTATTGGCCGCAATTACTCAAAAGGGTATGGAAGTGAAACTCATGATGTTATGACTCTGCAAGAAGATAAATATGAATATAATGCAAAGTCTATCTTTAACTTTTCAATGAATGATATGCTAATAAAAACAATGAAATTTTCAATTTCAACTCTGCAATTCAGAAGTAAAATGAAATCTTTCGCTAAATGCACTAAGCTAATGATAAAGGTTCAAAGACAAAAATGCTAACCAATGCAAAATGCCTATTTTTTTGTATTTTCAATATATTAAAGAGAAAATGCATGGACTGAAAAGCAACCTGATATATAAATTCTACTATGTATAAATGAAATAACTCGAGCAGAATACCAAGCAGCTAAGAAAAAATACCATGGTTCAAGGAAAAATCAAAAATGAAAAACAATGAGAAAGACTATGCCCATAAATTCAACTCCCAACAGGTTTCATGTCGACCCAGAGAATCTCAATAGGCAGTACAAAGACCTAAGAAGGCTCAACAAACATCAAATCCTACCCAACATTCACTAAACCAAGCAAGGGAAAGTGGTATACGCGACTGTTCAGGATAAAAATGTGTATATACACAGCTTGCAGTGAGGTAGCACGCATGTATACGCGACTATCAAAGCAAAAGGATTGTACAGGCTTTAAAACAAGGCCAGGCAAGGGAAAAAAGGTTGAAAACTCAGACTCAGAGTGAACAGAATCTGTCAAGCAGTGATACGACAAGAAGCACAAAGGAAAAAGAGCAATGCAAGAAGAAAAAATACTTCAACCCTTAGAAGGAAGATCTCTCCCCAATGGAGTCGCCAATTTTGTTATGAGGGAAAATATCTCTATGGCCAAGGGTAAACCACAACAGAAAGTTATGACTGCAGAAATCAACTCAATTCCATTGTATGCTATGTAAACTAATGTGCAAGATAAGAAATAGGCCTACTTCAATCCAACATTTGATGATGTTCCACCATTGAGCACTTTGACCCAAAGCTTTATACCTGCAACAAGTTATCAGCAAACATGCATAGAAAGTACATGGTGATAGTATAAAGGGGTTAGCACATTAGATAACATAATCCATTAATAAACATTACAAACATGCCCATGGATAATAATCATATATTTTCATGATACCAATAGGACGGGAAAGGAGTATTTCTATTAATAATTGATCATCAGAAGTGACAACATTACAGACTTATGTGTCGACATGGTTCGAAACCAAGGAACTAAGTTCCTTCCAATTGGGCCTCCACCAAAGGCAAGCTCATAGGAGAGAGAAAATGAGGTTCTCTCAACAATAGGAAAAGAGCTTGGGGGCTAAACAGTGTGTTCAGACTTGAGGGACAAAGGGATGCAGACTCAATATGAAGTAATTTCTCCAGAGTAACTTTTCTCTCAAATTTGAATGCTTTCTCCTCCTTTTCCATAGCTCGGAATTGTTCTTTTATAGTCTTCAAAATGCAATTGAAGGGATGAGCCAGAATATTTCCAGTATGTGAAAGGCCAAGGATCAGAGATCTCCTGTCATGACATGGAAACCCGATTCCATTTTTGTATTTTCTGGCACAAATTCCGATGTACATGGGTTGTAGTGGATCAACCTGCGTATATGCATGTTGTATAGCTTATAGGGCATGTATATGTAAAAAATGTGTATTTTTGTCTCTGGATTCATCAAAAATGGATGACAAGTTTGCATATGGAAATGGAAAAAGGCCCTCTGTGCAAGATAGCAATGGTGAGGAAAATCTTTCTATAACAAATGCCTCCTAATGTGTGAGATCATAGGAGTATCTGTGATGGATGAAATACATTATAAATAACCCAGGAGTGGAGTGGTAGAGACCTAGTTGGATGAACTCGATTGCTCATTACATTCTGTACTAAATTTCCATACATGGCTTCCAAGAATAAAATGCAGATCCATGTGGAAAATATACCAAATAAGTGTTTGTGATCATGAATAGGACAACACAAATGCAGTTATATGCCAAAATTTGTCATAGTCATGAACAAGGCCGAGTGAAACCAGTCTCAAAAATCAATCTGAAGATATCTATATACCATGGACTACAATCTGATCTCCCATGATCACTTATTTTCTTCTCCTCCTGAAGCTTGGCCTAAAGCTCTGCTTTCTCTCTTTCATAGGCAACTACACTATCCTACACTATTGGTAACTTTACTAGGACTTTTTCTTTCTCCTTTTTCAAGGCTTCTGTAGCCTTCTCCTTCTTTTCGTGAGCTCTCTGGAACCGATCTTTTGTTGCATAAACAAGCCTTCTTAGTTTGGCTGCTTTTTCAGTGGTCATTTCTCTATGTTCCCTTCTGTATGCCTTCAAACCTGCCTCCAATAATTCAACCTATTTTGGAGGTATTCCTTTAAGGTTAACCTCAACATCCAATTTGGGGCTAGCCTGTAGTGTTGTGGGGGTGGGAAACTTGATGCTATACTGAGGGAGGGTGATCCAAATCCCTAGTTCACCCTACGGAGTTGGTTCGTCCCCCAAGTCTGCGATCTGTGATGAGGAAGGATTAGACGGTGCAGTAGGCACTACGCGAACCAAGTGAACATCCTTCTACACTTCCTTCAACTCCCTCTCAATCCTTTCATATAAGTCCACATGTTTCTCTTCGTGTCTTTGCAACATTTCTTCAGATACGTCCTCCATAGCTCCGTGGACCAGACTAATGTCATCGTCAGTGAGAGTGGCTTCCAATTGTGGCTTATTGGAGTGCATTTTCTTCCTTGCTGAAGGTTTCTTCAGAGTAACTTTCCTCTTTTGTGGGGTCATTGTCACAACAAGGGGATCTTCAGGTGGTGGGGTGCTAGTTGTAGCTTCACCTCCTCCTTGCTCTTCTTCTCCTTTATCTTCTCCTCCATTTCCTTCTACTTCACCTTCTCCTCCTCCTGGCAAGCTAGACCCGCTATCTCTAGAGGTTTCCTCTTCTTCCTCTTCATCACTCTCTATGTCCTGGACTTAAACCTACTTTTTTCATTCCCTCTTCTTCTTTGTCCCATTGGAATTTCCAACATGTTCATCTCACATAACCATCAGTCTTCCTATAGTATCAGTGTCATATAACTCCGCATCAACGACAGGTACAAGAAATTCTTTTGGCCAATCCTTTATAATATGTTCCATATCTACATCCATGAGCTTATAGTATGATTGCAATCTTTCCCGGTGCTCATCTCTTCACGCGGTGATGTAAATAAAGTGAGGATCAGAGTGAAACTTCTCTATGGGTTAGTATTGATATAGGGTACACGGTGTCATACGAGGGAATGCTTCAATGGAGACTTTCAACTACTGATAATATCTCTGAAGCACGGCATTAGACTGCCACTACTTCGTCATGTCATTGGTATACCCCAAGGTGGAAACTTGAGCGGCTAAGGGCTTTGTAGGTTCAATCTCTAGGAAACTAGCTCCTTCAGGCATCTTCCAAGCCACAAATGCAATTAGGATGATCAACCAACTGTAGTGAAACTCATATCCTAAGTTCTGGGCTTCGTGTAAATAATTTTCTAACTCGTTGATGAGGTAGTTCACCCAGTTCATCTGCAGGCCCTCCACACACTTTCCTATGAGGTCCACCACAAACTCGGTGACCTATGTGGGGTGGTTCTTCCTCACTAGCTTTCCGGCTAAGAGTTGACAAGCAAGGTGCACTACGCCATCCTGTATGGAGGCTACCTTGTAACCTCGCTTCCCTTTTTCTACCTCTCCATAGGCTTCTTTGATGCATTGTGCTAAAGAATGGTTTGAGGTCTTCCCTAGGTAGAACTGTTGTGGGTCAGGACCCTTCAATATTAAACCTATGATCTGGTAGATCAGCGTCGGAGCCACAGTAATTCTTCTGTCAAGCCATAGATATCTGCCATGATAGCACGACAAAAGGAGTTTAACGCAAGCGTTAACCTCCTGGTCGCGGCCAAAATGCAGAATCTTCATTACGTTGAATATGGTTGATTGCGCCAACTCCTTGATCCATGGATGCGAGACAAAGTGAGGTTTTCTTCCGGTTGTATTCATTAAATAACAATGAGGAGCTAGCGTGGCGTAGTTCTTTCGGTCTCCTAAGTTGAAGTCACTATGATTCAACAATGGGATCTTCCCTAACTGACTCCCTACTATGCGAATTCCTTTCAGAATATACGAAGTGAACATGGAGTACTCGAAATCACGAGGGATACTATTGTGGTTAACGGCGCCAGCCAGAGTTGTAATATACTCAGGTAGTATCGATGGGATCTGCTTCACGTTAGCCAGATCACTGTGGTGCTTGCTTCTTTGTTCAGTTAGGGGGTTGATGTGGGTGGAACGATGTTCGATCGAAGGGGAAGCCTACAGTCCCTTAGTCGATGATGCTTGAATACCTTCAAATACAGGTCGGTCAACCATGAGTTTCCTAACAACTTCCTCAATAGACTTCACAAAGTCGTTGGGTTCACCCGACATTCTAGTTTTTAAAAGACAACAGATAGACAAAGAGATAGGTGGGGTATACTTTCAGATAACGATAGGAAACACAGTTCGACACTTGGATAGTTCTTGACTTAGCTCAGTCAATCACAGGTAGAAAAAATTCGTCCCAGTGCCACGATTGACGAGTTAAATAAGCAGGGCAGTGTGATGTATCTTCCAACGGACAGGAACTAGAGTTAAATGATTCCATTAATGTAAATCTAGTCATTATGGTGCAGTCTCAACATTCAAAATCAGTCTATAAACCCATAAATTCGTTTCCTAACCGTTCTGGAGTGTCATTCTAACGGTCGGGGCACCTCCAACGGTTATATAACTTCTCCAGGGTGAAGTCCAAATCTACGTGGACCTATTGTTCCAACGAGGTTCAAACCCTACGAACCTGCCTCCTGTGAGGTTCCGGTTTGAGAAGTCTTCCATCTAATTTCCTTAACTTCTTTTACCTTTTCCAACTTAGCCTTCTTTGTATTGAGATTCCTTGCCTTCTTTCCTGTTATCTGAGTCTCTTTAACTGTTTCTGGGATCCTCTTTCCATTTTTATTCTTATCTTCCCCTAGCATAGTGGCTTCGCACTATTGAGGTACCCTCAAAGGTTCTGAAGTTAATATCCCTTTTCTTAACACTTCTTGAGTGGGCACACTTCTCTATTGGATAGATAGGTCCTTCAAGCCTTCTTGCTGCATTCTTTCAACCTTGATAACTAATTATTTTTCTTTCTTTCCCTCCTGCGTTGTTACTTTTCTCTATTGCTTCGACTTATCCTCTCGTTCTTCTCTTAGTTGGTCTATTTTCCTAGCTATGAGATCCCTTAATTCTTTCTTTTTCTTTTCTATAGCTTCTTCCTCTACTTTCCTTCTAATTTGATCCTTCTCAATCCAAGTCTTACCTAACAAAAGTGGGAAAGGGGCTTTGTCCTCAACAAACCTAATGAATTCAAATTCTTCTTTAGTTGATGTTCCATGAACAATAATAGGTACAGTAGTTACTCTTCCACATAAAGTTATCATCTTTCCCTTAAACAAGCCTATCCTTCCTAAAGAAGGTACAACAGTAGGCTTTCCCAAAACTTCCCAAGTTTCTTCTGTCATAATATTCACTTGTGTTTCTTCATCCAAGACTATATAGTCTATGTAAAATTCTTTTATTCTTGCACTTATGTGTTTTTTTTCTTTCAGGATTTATGTTAAACTGACATCTTTATGAACATGCATCATTTCTTTGAACTGTAATAACATAGTCTGAACTTCCTATGACCTTTTTTCTTTATGAATTTCTAACATACCCTTAGTCTCTTGAATCTTTTCATAATTTTCTTGTCTTATGTCCCTCTCTTCAACTTTAGCAATAATCCTTGGACAATCCTCAACCTTGTGACCAACAACCTTACAAAAAATACCAATAGGGCCTACCTTAGGGCATTCCTTAGCAAGATGTCCCGACCTTCTGCAATTATAACACAAAGTCAATCCTCGTTTTCTCTTAAATGTTCCCCAATCTTTTCTATGCTTCCCACTTCCCCTAGGATCATAGTGTTTGGACCTGCAATCTGCAAAAATTATTTATAGGTTCTTGCATCCACTTATTAGTCCAAAAACTCTTTCTATGCATTTGAATAACATATATTTTTCATTTCCATTAAATTTACTCAAATCAACTCTTTCTTTCAACTACACCCTAGCCTTCAGACTAGGACAAAATCTATTAAACATACTTAAATTCATGCTTTCAAAACAAAAAATTTCACTTATCTTTCTCTTACCAAAGCACAGAGCTTACCTCTTTTAGAATCTTACCTCTTTTCTTCAGAACAACTTTCTTTCTTAGCACAAAGCTTCACAAGTTAAGTAGAGTATTGCGTGCTTCAGCAATAGACCTATGCATATAGATTTTCTTTTTCTTTACTTCAGTTCCCAACAATCACAATTTCAGGTCTCGGCAACAGAACCATTTTTTAGTATAGGGGCAGACCCAGGGTTCAACACTTAACAACGCACCAACAAAACCCCAACTGCCGACCCTTTCAGCAACACCTATGAAGAAGGTGAAGTCTCACCCGAGGTAGAAGAAGGAGGGGTTACAAGATGGAGGTGTCTATAACCAGGCTGGGACACGATTTTGTGATAAGAGTACTTCGCAGAATATTTTTTAACGCTTAGGAAGTGAATATGCATTAGTTTATTAACCTCATTAACACCGAAGAGCATAATCAAAGACAGATAAGTGCAGTAAAAACAAGTGATTATGTACCTTGAGCACTTATCACTTAACACTGTGAGTTAAGTCTAGCATTCATTTACCCTTTAGCATAAGTAAAGTACTTAAGCAACAAAATATATATTCATTACACATCATAATCAAAGCACTAAGAAAATGAATAACATAAATGATACTGCACAAAGAAAACCATGAGACACAAGATATATGTGGTTCACCCCAGGGTGGGGCTATGTCCAAAAACTGCTTCATCTCTTTATTATTCACCAAAATATTACATTCAGTCACTCCTGTGCACTATTCCACAAAGTCAAAATTCACAAAAGATAGGAGATCTATGCACTAAGAACTAAATCCTCCTTCTTTACCTTCCAAAACTAGGTCAAATGCACAGAGCCAAATCTCTTATCACGACACTTAGCACCTGCTCCACACTGAGCATCACAAGCACTAAGCATAGTCTACAAAATCACAGTCGAGCACAAATCCTTGACCACATACATTCCTTCGCACACAAAACTATTGCTTCTACAATACATTCCTTTCATTTATACTTTACAAAATCTTACAATAAGGCCTAAACATCGGGAAAACCCATGGGCCGATATCCCATAAACCCGTTACAAAACCCAGAGGACCCTTTACTGGGCCCACATAACCCTCAAAATAGGTGAGATCCACGATATCAGCTCCGCCTGGGCGCTCCTACTTCGACCAACGTGTTGAAGTCCAAAAGTGGGACAAAACCTCCAAAACTGACCAAAGTAGACAAGTGGAAAGTGGGTTAGCCCTAAAATAATAAAGTTAATGGAGAACTTACTAATTGTGGAAAGTGGTTAAGTTAAGTGGACAAGTGGTTAGAAGTGGGTTAGCCCTAAAATAAGGAAAGTGGGTTAAGATGATTAGAAGGAAAAATTATTTAAATAATAAAGTTAATGGAGAAATTACTAATTGTGGAAAGTGGTTAAGTTAAGTGGAAAAGTGGTTAGAAGTGGGTTAGCCCTAAAATAAGGAAAGTGGTTTAAGATGGTTAGAAGGTAACCTCTTGAGAAAGATACATAAAATATAAATAAGAGGCAAGGGTTTCTCATCTTAATCACACTTGAGAATATTGAATATCTATAAGTGACTAAGGTAAACAAAGGATATCTAAAAAGAATTTCAAATGGAAGGTGAAGTAAAGAAGGCCAAAATTCAAGGGAGGATAAATTCTTTTGATGATGTTTTCTAAGGTATGTTATTTGCAGGTCATGTCACCATTTTCTGAATAATTTTTTTTCTAGAATGATTCAGATAGAAAAATATGGAGGTTGTTGAGGAAACATATCCAAGTAGTTGTAATCAAAATTTCATCTTGTGGGTCATTATATTTTTGGATTTACACTTCATGGAAAATAGGGTTTGTGGCTAGTCTTGAAACTAGTCTAAAACATGTGTTTCGGGTAAAAACGTCATAGCTTATTCATAATAGATCCAAATTCAATAAGACCAAATGTATTAGTTATAGTATAGTCTGTATTATTTTGTGTACCATTTTCATATCCATACAACAAATATTCCGTGCGGGACATTCTCTACAAGTTCTCTCTTTAGAATAAGCCAGAATTCAACAAGGTATGTCATTTTTGCTATAACTCATTTTCTGAGAGGTTCCAAGTAGTGAAACCTAGAGGAATTGCATAAAAGACATTGAAGAACATTGTGTACTATTTTCATATCTTTATTCATTACAGGTACATAGTTATGATTATTTCAAGTTAGGGTTGTTGACTAATCCAAAATTAGTGATGTGAGACTAAATTAAAGTTTGATGAAAATGCTAGTCTATTGTTGTTAAAGTTAAGGAAGGTTTGCATGTATCTGATCATATACACTAGTTCTATTACAGAGTTACAAATCAGATTTGGATGATGAAATTGATGAGGGATTTTGGTTGAGGTACATGTTGGGTACATGGTTGAGACAAGTAGTTAATGAGTTGGCACATACA
>JZKD02S0157125.1:0-19129 GCA_000966675.3 Picea glauca
GGGCTATAACAGGTGGATTAGTTGGGAAACTTTCAATAGCCTGTGAATTTCAATGAATTCCTTGCGACTTTTTATTTTTTGCAACTTTTGCAAGCATACGCGAGATATAATGGTGTAACATGCATATGTACGCGAGCTGTAGTGGTGCAAAAATCATATGTATGTGGGATGAAATGGTGCAGGGCACGTACATCTTCCAAAAAATGTTTTTTTAAGAAGAGCTTCTCAACAATGCTTTGGAAAAATATGCAAGTAAGAGGGCCAAGGCCATGTATGCATGAGTAGGGGAATTTAGGGATGTAACAATTGGAAAGAAGATAAATCCACTCGAATGATCTATTGCATCTTTTTGACGTAACCTAACTTCCCCTGTATGGTGTTTTGATTGCGGTGGCTAGCACGACTAGATTGGTCGAACTCGACTTCCACTCCGCAATCTTGTGTCACATGTCCATCATCAACATCCTATGTGTGAAAATGATGTCCATATGCCCACATAGATGTGAACAATTGAAACTATAAAAAAGTGAACAAATCACAGTGTCAATATGTGTCTAATAACCTGACCACTAAAATATAAAATAACATATATGTACTTATAATTCAATTGTGCATTACGAAGTTAAAAATTATGTACACAAAGAGAATATTACCGAGTTGTTGCAACCAATCCCTATGTTTAGTGCATCCTCTTATTCACGCGGGTAATGACTGGATGCACCATATTTATCTCTGAATTGGTCAACAACCCAACTATTGGGGAATATCATTGGAATATTTTCTTTTAAATGATTAGGATAAGACATACTTCTACCATTCAATTGTCTGAATTATTTCATGTCACTTCCCATTTCCTCCTCTTTTTTTCATACAATGCGACCCACAAATGTGTTTCCTCCGAATTGTAAATAATGAACTTATTGATGACAACAATTTCTAAATTCCCTGATGTAATCATGAAATGAAACCAACATATAGTACATATGAGATCATGATCAAAATATACATTGAGTTCAGTGTGAATAGTTACTGTGTATAAATTTGACAAACGATAAGTCACTTACTCAACTTTTTCCATTCGTTTGGAGAATCTCCCCTGAATCTCTTTTGTCTTCATCCCTTTTGCCATCCCAAACCACTGCACATGGTGCGTTTTCTCGAGGTTGAAAAATATTTGGAGGACCTGGTCCAAGAAAATGACCAAGGAATTTACAATGAGGAGGGTTTAAAGAACCTCAAGAATTTGGAATCTTTGTGATCTAATTTACCTCCAAAAAAGGAATTGGAATGGCAAATGAAAATTCGATCCACTTGGCTTGAATTTGGAGACCATAACATGAAATCCTTCCAAAATTTTGCTAACCATAGGAAACTCATTAACACCATATGGGATATTACCAACACTAAAGGTAATAAGGTGAGAGGTTTCATGGAGTTGGTAGATATAGGGATATAAAATTTCAAGGGAATCTTTGAGGAACCTCCTAGTGAAAACATCAGGGAAATATTGAAGGTCATTTCACTATTTCCTAGGATGGTAAATGAAGAGGATAATGACATGATGTTCAGGACTATCACAAAGGAGGAATTATTATATGTATTGTCCACTTTTAAAAAGGGAAAGAGTTTGGGTCCGGAGGGATGTACAATTGAATTCTTTCTTGATTTGTTTGACTTGTTGGGAGAGGATCAACTTCAAGCGGCTAAAGAAGTCAGAAGGTTGAGGAAGGTCCCTGCCAACATTAATACAATCTTTATTGCACTTATTCCTAAGGTGGACTACCTTAAAACCTTTGAATGATTTAGGCCTATTTCTTTGTGCAATTGTCTTTATAAGATCATCTTTAAGGTGCTGGTAGTAAGTCTTAAAACATTGGTCTCCAGTTTCATCTCAACAAAACAATTTGGGTTCCTCGAGGGAAAGAAGATTCATGAAGAAATTGATAAAGCACAATAAGAAATTCATTCTATCAATCTTTCAAATGATCTAGTTGTTGTTTTCAAACTTGATTTGTCTAAGGCATATGACAGGGTCTCCCAACTCTATCTAATATTACTATTAATTCATATTGGTTTTTTTCTCCCCATAGTCAAGTGGATTATGACATGTGTAACCTTTGTCTCCTTTGTATTTTTATTTAATGGTGTTGCCTCTAGGTTTTGTAGGTCCTCTAGGGGGTTGAGACAAGGTTTTCCTCTACCCCCCTACCTTTTTCTTCTTGTGGAAAAAGGTCTTGGAAAATATTTGGTTGATGCTAAAAGGAGGAGAATTGTGTAAGGTATAAGGATTTTAAGGCACGAGAGACTTACCCATATTCTGTTCATAGATGAGGTTTTTATTTTTTGTTTTGGTTCAAATCTAGAACTCAATGCCTATTGGGAAATTCTCCTTCTTTATAAAAAAATCCATGGGAATGGAATTCAATGAGACTAAATCTTCTCTTTATCCATATAATATCAATGATGGACTTGTTGTAGTTGTTGTTAGATATATTCCCTTCCAGACTTTAAACATCAATGCAGGGGTAAAGTATTTGGGTTTCCATATTAAACCAAACAATTATGTGAAGAATGATTAGTATTGGTTGACCAGCAAGGTGGAAAAAATAATTTCACAATGATGCAATAGATCACTATAAAGAGGAGGTCATTTATTTATGATCAAGTCTGAATTAGAGGATATTCCTATATACTGGCACACTCTCACCCATATCCCAAAAGGAATCTTATAGAATATTAGGAAGTATTGTTTCAACTTCTTGTGGCAGTGTAGTAGTGAATAAAAGGGTACCCATTGGGTAAATTAAAGAAAGATTGTAGCCCTAAAGGCATTGGGAGGGTGGGGTCCAAAGGATATACATCTATTTGAATAGTCCCTAGCTGCAAATTCATTATGGAATATGATCACTAAAGAGAGTCTATGGAGAAGGACTTTAATTCAAAATTACATCACTCTTGATACAACGATGGATTGAATTAAGAGGGAAAGAAAAAGTATTCAAAATGTTTCAAACCAATGGAAAGCTCTAACCTTGGATTTTATTGATATTGGATCCTTCTTATCCTGGAAAGTTGGCAATGGGTCAAAATTAGGAGTCGGTGTTGATGCTACAATGGGTTGTGATAGAAGTACATTTCTTTCTGAAGAATTGATTTACCATTTTTGAATGTTTGGGAAAGTTTTATTAAATTCAATGTCAAGTCTAGAAATCTCCACCATCTGGTCACAAGGTTGATTGAGTGTTGCTGATTTAAATTTGACAAGTGAGTGGGCTAGTGATTGGAATAAATACATAACCACTCTTCAAAGGGAACATATTATACTTGTTCCATAGGATGAACTTATTTGGGGGAGAAAAATGGTTGGAGGAATTTATTCAGATAAACTAGGTTATGAGGCCCTATTTGGTCCAAGGATAAATAATGAAGCTTGGTGGTGGAAAAAACTTTGGAAAGACAAAGGTTCCCCAAAAACCATTTTATGTGTGTGCCTTGCTCTTAATAATAAGGTATTGTTATGGAAGAGTTTGAGGAAAAGTGGTGCGATTCGTGACCCTCACGGTCCAACCACTCTCACTAGGACCTTCTTCTTCTCCGTCCGAAGAGCTGTATTGCCCCTCAAATCCCATATCAGGACCTTTCTTCACCCACAGTGTACTCTGTTGATCTCCCGACTGTTTTCTCGGGAAATTGGGTTTCGCGATATCGCGAAACTTGTGGGCATGTTCACGTGCTTCTCAAAACCCTGAACCCCGATAGGTCAAGGGGTCAACGCTTCTATTCTTATCGGGGATTTACCTATCAGGAAATCGACACCTGTGATGTCGCGATTCACTCACCCCGCAAATCTCTGAACTTCGAACTCCAATGGCATGTGAACTACCTCCCTATCACGTCACCTCTCGCTCCGTTATATCGGGGATCGCGGGATCGTGATTTCACCGGTTGCAATTCCTTTGCATTAGAAAACCCCGAACGTCGAACCCCGACTTCCCCGGATCCTATACCACGTGTCCCCTGGCGATCAACGACTCCAGTTATATCAGGGAATCGCTAATCGCGATTTCAACGAGTGACAAAATTTTACCTCCACAAACATCGAAGACCGAATCCCGATGGTCTCTCATTTCTCCTTGTGCCTAAGGGTTAAATCCCTCGCAACTTCTCAAGATCTGACGGTCAGTGGGATTTCGCGAATCTATCATGCGAACCTTGGCCGTTGATTCTCCTCCTCGAGGATTTCTTCAGCTTCACCGCTTCTACCGGTTCGAACCTCCTCCTGGCTCCTTCTTCCAGGAATCACGAAGGAACTATCCCTCTTGAGCTTTGAAAACTCTGACTCCCTCAGGGACTTTTGCGTGTGCTTTCCACGCTTGACCCTCAACAAATCTCGAAGTGTTGAGTCTTCCAGAACTTGTGCACTTCCTGTAACAGCAGTCCCTAGCTCTCTCTGCTCAGATTCACAACTGAAACCTCAATTTCATCCTGCACTTCTCCTGCACGGCTCTACCAACTTGCACCGACTTCTGGGTGAATGAGAAAAAGAGTTTAACTGTCTAGCCTCATCAACACATTCTATGCGGATGAATTCAACTGCACTCTATGCAGCAATCTCCCGGCTCAGACAGAGAAACAATTGAAACTCATTCTCTTCTCTCTCAGACTTCAAATCAACTCTGAAATCACATGCACAACATATTCAAAAGCAAATGCATACAAGGAAAACATACATTCAAGGAAATATGATCATCATACACAGAGAAACAACACCAAGCATGAAATTGAATCACAGACTCTTCTATTAATTCAAAAACATCTGTACATGGGTGTTCTTCACAAATTCTCTACTGCTCTTCTCTTCTTGCTCTCTGAATGCTTCTGAATAATGTTACAATGTACAAAGGAGGGTGTCTATATCCCGTTCCCTCTCGAACTATACAACTATCAAATCTACAATTAAATTCCTATCTAACAGCATTAAATCTAATAAATACCTTCCTATCTACTAAGGACGAGATCTTATCTGCTCAAGGTCCATTTACAATATAAGTGTGCTTCTTTATGAATGCCTTCATTAAAGAGTGGCGCAACAATTTCCAAGTATTTCAAAATTTTGTAGTGCTGTCCAGCTATCTTTTCTGCTCGATGTGCTGGCTCGCTTGATGAGTGAGCGATGCTCCTGCATCATACTCCTCGACTCGAAAAAATTTCATGGGCTCCTGTCCATGAGCTCCTGCATGGTCTGTCCATGCTTCTGTATGACTGCTTCTATCTCCCAGCTGGAATCCTCCACTGGGTGATTCTTCCATTTGACCAAGTACTCAAAATATTGCTTTCTCCTGGTCTTCTTTCCCACTCGTTTGTCCAGTATGCATTCCATCTGCAGCTTCTCTGCAATTGGTAACTGCTTCTGCCACTGGATCACTGGTTCCTGAGTTCCAGTCCCTATTTCTTCAGCCTTGTATGGGTATAAATCCAAAATATTGAATATCGGAGATATCCCGATGCCCTCTGGTAACTCAATTTCATATGCATTCTCCCCGAATTTCTTCAGGACTTTGCATGACCCAATCTTTTTCATATTGAGTTTATTATATGTCCCCCTTGGGAACCTTTCCTTCCTCAAGTGCACTAGAACCATATCACCAAATTCAAACTGAAGTTGTCTCTTCTGCTGATCGGCTCTACGCTTGTATTCCTGGTTTGATTTCATCAGTCACTGCTTCACCTGGTTGTGAAGTTCCTGCATCGCCTCAGCAAACTCTTCAGCGTTAGCACTGCTAGTCGCACCCTGTTCTGACTCCCTGAGCTCAGAAACTCCTCTCGGCTGTGTCCCATATAAAATTTGGAATGGAGTTTTTCCTGTGCTCCGATTCACCGAGTCATTGTACGCGAACTCTGCCTGTGGTAATATCTGGTCCCAACTGCTATGGTGCTCTGTCACCAGGCTTCTCAGCAAGTCTCCAAGACTTCTGTTGACCACCTCGGTCTGCCCATCTGTCTGTGGATGATATGCTGAACTAAATGCCAAGTTAGTTCCCAGATTATTCCATAGTGTCCTCCAAAAATGACCTATGAATTTGGTATCCCTGTCTGAGACTATGCTTCTCAGCAATCCATGAAGTCTGGCAATCTCTTTGAAAAACAAGTTTGTGATGTGGGTTGCATCGCTGGTCTTCTGAAACGGAATAAAATGTGCCATCTTCGAAAACCTGTCTACCACCACAAAGATGGAATCAACTCCTCTCTGTGTCCTCGACAGTCCTAACACAAAATCCATGCTAATTGCCTCCCATGGTCTCTTGGGTATGGGAAATGGCTGGTAAAAACCTGCATTCTGCTTTCTCCCTTTCGAATGCTGACAAATCCTGCATCTGTCAAAAAATATTTTAACATCTTCTCGCATGCCTGGCCAAAAATACGATTCGCTCAACTTGGAAAATGTTTTGTCATGACCAAAGTGCCCCGCTAAACCACCACTGTGCTTCTCTTTCAACAGGTTCTCCCTCATGGAGAAATTCGGAATGCACAGTTGATTTCCTCTGAACAACAATCCCTCCTGAATCATATAATCTATCCAGGGGCTCTGATCCCTGAGAATTGGATTCTCATCTGCTTCATACGCTTCTCTGAAGTCTGCATCTCCTTCGTACATGTCCTTCAGATTCTCAAAACCCAAAGTTTTGACTCGGAACTCCTGCAACAACAAACATTTCCTGCTCAAAGCATCAACCACTTTTTTAGTAGTCCCTGAAATGTGTTTAATTACAAATGTAAAATTCTGCATGTACTCTACCCATTTCGCATGTTTCTGATTCAAATTCTGTTATTGAATCACAAACTGCAATGCATGATTATCACTATATAGAACAAATTCCTTGGGTATCAAGTAATGCCTCCACTTCTTTAATGCATGTATGATGGCATAAAATTCCTTATCATACGTGGAGTATTTCAAATTTGCGTCATCCATCTTCTCGCTGAAATATGCAACAGGTCTGTCATCTTGACTCAAGACCGCTCCTATGGCATAGCCACTTGCATCACACTTCACCTGAAATGTCTTCTGGAAATCAGGAAACACCAGAATTGGTTGCTCTGTGATCTTCTGCTTCAACAGATTGAAGCTCCTCTCAGCCTCCGCTGTCCAATGAAAATTTTTATGCCGCTTCTTCACTATGTCCATCATTGCTACGCTAATTCCACTGAAATTCCGAATAAATTTTCTGTAGAAACTTGCCAATCCATGGAAACTTGTCACCTCGAAAATATTTCTCGGTGATGGTCAATTCTTAATCACTTCTACCTTCTTAGGATCCATCTTCAACTCATTAGCCGAAATCACAAAACCCAAGTAAATGAGCTCTGTTTTCATGAAAGAACACTTCTTCATGTTGACCAACAGCTTCTCCTGCTGTAATCTTCTCATCACAATGGCCAAATGTCTCAAATGTTCAACCTTCATTTTACTGAAAATCAGTATGTCGTCCAGATATACGACCACAAACTTTCTAATGAACTCCCTCAAGACTTCATTCATCAGTCTCATGAATGTGCTAGGTGTGTTTGTCAAACCAAACGACATGACCAGCCATTTGTACAAACCTTCATTTGTTTTGAATGCTGTCTTCCATTCATCTCCTTCTCTCATGCGAATCTGGTGATATCCGCTCTTCAAATCAATTTTCGAAAAATAATTTGTCCCACTTAGGTAATCCATCAGATCATCCATTCTCGGTAGGGGAAATATGTACCTGATGGTAATTTTGTTGATTGCTCTGGAGTCTGTACACATCCTCCAACCTCCATCCTTCTTCGGACTCAGTACTGTTGGAATAGCACATGGAATCAGACTCTCTCTGGCCAATCCTTTTTCCAGCAGATCCTGTACCTACCTTTTGACTTCCTCATTCTCCTGAGGCGTCAATCTGTACGCGACTTTGTTCGAAAAACTTGCTCCAGGTATGAGGTCTATGTGGTGACTCACACTCCTCATCGGTGGCAATGAACGAGGTAGTTCATCCACGATGATATCAACGAACTCTCCCAGCAGTTCCTGAATCTCTTTTGGCAAGTCGTCCGCTCTTGTGCTAGTCAGGACAATTCTCGGTTTCCTGTCCACAAAGAATTATGGATCTTCCTTCTTCTCCATCTCTGTGATAAGTTCCGTCCCACTCATGAGAAGTATGGTACTACTTACTTCTGGCTTTACCTCCTTATCCTTTATCGGAAGTAATGTGTGTGTCATCCTATCCTTCTCCAGAGTATATGTGTTCATCCTCTCGTCATGAACAACATTCCTATCATATTGCCATGGTCTACCCAACAATACATGATAGACATCCATGGGAATAACATCACACAGGAATTTATCCCTATATTCACCCATTTTGAAATCAACTAAACATTGTTTATTGACACTCACCTGATGTCCTTTTTGTAGCCATGATACTTTGTATGGACTCGGGTGATCAGTCGTTTCCAGCTCTAATTTTTCCACCATCTCGGTTGAAACGAGATTATCGGTGCTTCCACTGTGCACGATGACCTTGCATTTCCAGCCCTTGGTCTTGCATGTGGTCTTGAATAGTCTATTTCTTTGAGCTGTGTCCTCCACCTCCTTCTCAGGTGTCAAAAGAACTTTATGCACCGTTAGTGACTTTCCACTTCCAGTGTCCTCATCCTCAACATCACGCCTCTGTGCCTTAGCGATGTGAGCTTCTCCTCTATCCATTTTCCTGTCTGGACAATCAACAACTTTATTTCCATCCTTCCCACATGTGAAACATGTGATGATTCCTCCTCTGCCTCTTCCCCTACCTCTGGTACGAGGAAAAGCGTTAGCGTCAGCATAACTGCCACCCTGCTTTGCATGCTGCCTCCTTGGCTTAGCATATTTTTGTCTTTGTGAGGTTCCACCTCTCTCAATCTTACCCTAAGGTTTCTTCCATTCCTCCTTGGGCTTCTGGGTTTTTTCTTGGGAAACTGCCTTGCCTCTGGGATGACTCCTGCCTTGCCCTCACTGTCCCTGCTTGCGGCTCAGATTCTCCTCGGCTTTCAGAGCCAATTGGTAAGCATCTTCCACTGTCCTGATGGTTAGCATGCTTAACTCATCCTGAATGTCATACCTCAGCCCATTCAGGTATCTCGCCACCTTTTCATCATCTCTCTCCCGATGACCTGCTTTGATATTGAGTCTGTAAAACTCCTTGGTGTACTCCTTCACCGTCATCATCTTCTGCCTCCGGTTCTACATTCGCCTGAACAGAGTGATCTGATAATATCTGGGGATGAATTTCACTTTCATCTTCACGATCATCCTGTCCCAGCTTTTGATTTTCTATTTTCCTCTGGAACGTCTATCCGCCTGTAGCTCGTCCCACCATAAGGCTGCATGTCCTTTCAACTTGGTAACAACATGCCTTACCTTCTTATCCTCTTCTATATCTTCATAATTGAAGTAGGTGTCAAGAGATCGGATCCAATCCATCAATTCTTCTGCATCTAGATTCCCCTCATAGACGGGAATGTCCATTTTCATCTTGGAACTCATCCTGGCAATGGCCTTGATTAATCGCTCGGTTGACGCATCCTCTGCTGTGACCTCTCCTTCATCATGTCCATCTTCCTCTTCCACCTCGGAATCACTGAAATCTACAGTGCTGACTCCGCGTCTCTGCGCTGTCTCCATCTCCTCAAGCCTTGCTCGGAGATCTTGCATCTGTCTCTCCATTTCTAGATTCCCTACTGGCCTACCTCTTCTCCTCACCTCCTTGTCTTCTCGATCAGGTGACTGCCTTTCTCTTCTAGGCGGCATGGTGAATCTGTCTCTGCTACAGAAAGAAAAGATATATCCGCTCTGATACCACTTGGTGCGAGTCGTGACCCTCACGATCCAACCACTCTCACCAGGAGCTTCTTCTTCTATGTTCGAAGAGATCTATTGCGCCTCAGATCCCGTATCGGGACCTTTCTTCACCCACAGGGTACTCTGTTGATCTCCCGACTGTTTTCTCAGGAAATCGGGTTTCACGATATCGTGAAACTTGTGGGCACGTTCACGTGCTTCTTAAAACCCCAAAACCCGATAGGTCAAGGGGTCAACGCTTCTATTCTTATCGGGGATTTCCCTATCGGGAAATCGGCACCTGTGATGTCGCGATTCACTCACCCCGCAAATCTTCGAACTCCGAACTCCGATGGCATGTGCACTACCTTCCTGTCACGTCACCTCTCCCTCCATTATATCAGGGATCGTGGGATCGTGATTTCACCGGTCGCAATTCCTTTGCATTAGAAAACCCCGAATGCTGAACCCCGACTTCCACAGATCCTATGCCACGTGTCCCCTGGCGATCAATGGCTCCGGTTATATCAGGGAATCGCTAATCGCGATTTCAATGAGTGCAAAATTTTTACCTCCACAAACGCCGAAGACCGAATCCCGATGGTCTCTCATTTCTCCTTGCACCTAAGGGTTAAATCCCTCGCAACTTCTCAAGATCTGACGATCAGCGGGATTTCGCGAATCTATCCTGCGAACCCTGGCCATTGATTCTCCTCCTCAAGGATTTCTTCAGCTTCACCGCCTCTCCTGGTTCGAACCTCCTCCTGGCTCCTTCTTCCAGGAATCACGAAGGAACTGTCCCTCCTGAGCTTTGACAACTTTGACTCCCTCAGGGACTTTCGCGCGTGCTTTCCACGCTCGAACCTCAATAACTCTCGAAGTGTTGAGTCTTCCAGAACCTGTGCACTTCCTGCAATAGTAGTCCCTAGATCTGTCTGCTCAGATTCACAACTGAAACCTCAATTTCAGCCTGCACTTCTCCTGCACGGCTCTACCAACTTGCACCAACTTCTGGGCGAATGAGAAAAATAGTTTAACTGTCTAGCCTCATCAACGCACTCTATGCGGATGAATTCAACTGCACTCTATGCAGGAATCTCCTGGCTCAGACAGAGAAACAATTGAAACTCATTCTCTTCTCTCTCAGACTTCAAATCAACTCTGAAATCACATGCATAGCATATTCAAAATCAAATTCATACAAGGAAAACATACATTCAAGAACATATGAGCATCATACACAGAGAAACAACACCAAGCATGAAATTGAATCACAAACTCTTCTATTAATTCAAAAGCATCTGTACATGGGTGTTCTTAAAAAATTCTCCGCTGCTCTTCTCTTCTTGTTCTCTGAATGCTTCTGAATAATGTTACAATGTACAAAGGAGGGTGTCTATATCTCGTTCCCTCTCGAACTCTACAACTATCAAATATACAATTAAATTCCTATCTAACAACATTAAATCTAATAAATGCCTTCCTATATACTAAGGACGTGAGCTTATCTGCTCAAGGTCCATTTACAATATAAGTGCGCTTCTTTATGAATGCCTTCATTAAAGAGCGGCGCAACAATTTCCAAGTATTTCAAAATTTTGTAGCACTGTCCAACTGTCTTTTCTGCTCGATGTGCTGGCTCGCTTGATGAGTGAGCGATGCTCCTGCATCATACTCCTCGGCTCGAAAAAATTTCATGGGCTCCTGTCCATGAGCTCCTGCATGGTCTGTCCATGCTTCTGTATGACTTCTTTTGTCTCCCAGCTGGCATCATCCACTGGGTGATTCTTCCATTTCACCAGGTACTCAAAATACTGCTTTCTCTTGGTCTTGTTTCCCACTCGTTTTTCCAGTATGCATTCCATCTGCGACTTCTCTGCAACTGGTAACTGCTTCTGCCACTGGATCACTGGTTTTTGAGTTCCAGTCCCTATTTCTTCAGCCCTGTATGGGTATAAATCCGAAATATTGAATATCGGAGATATCCCGATGCCCTCTGGAAACTCAATTTCATATGCATTCTCCCTGAATTTCTTCAGGACTTTGCATGGCCCAATATTTTTCATCTTGAGTTTATTATATGTCCCCCTTGGGAACCTTTCCTTCCTCAAGTGTGCTAGAACCATATCACCAAATTCAAACTGAAGTTGTCTCTTCCGCTGATCGGCTCTACACTTTTATTCTTGGTTTGATTTCATCAGTCGCTGCTTCACGTGGCTGTGAAGTTCCTGCATCGCCTCAACAAACTCTTCAGCGTTAGCACTACTAGTCGCACCCTGTTCTAACTCCCTGATCTCAGAAACTCCTCTCGGCTGTGTCCCATATAAAATCTGAAATGGACTTTTTCCTGTGCTCCAATTCACTGAGTCGTTGTACGCGAACTCTGCCTGTGGTAATATCTGGTCCCAACTGCTGTGGTGCTCTGTCACCAGGCTTCTCAGCAAGTCTCCAATACTTCTGTTGACCACCTCGGTCTGCCCATCTGTCTATGGATGATATGCTGAACTAAATTCCAATTTAGTTCCCAGCTTCTTCCATAGTGTCCTCCAAAAATGACCTATGAATTTGGTATCCCTGTCCGAGACTATGCTTCTCGGCAATCCATGAAGTCTGACAATCTCTTTGAAAAACAAGTTTGCGATGTGGGTCGCATCGCTGGTCTTCTGACATGGAATAAAATGTGCCATATTCAAAAACCTGTCTACCACCACAAAGATGGAATCAACTCCTCTCTGCGTCCTCGACAGTCCTAACAAAAAATCCATGCTAATTGCCTCCCATGGTCTCTCGGGTATGGGCAATGGATGGTAAAAACCTGCATTCTGCTTTCTCCCTTTCGAATGCTGACAAATCATGCATCTATCAACAAATATTTTAACATCTTCTCACATGCCTAGCCAAAAATACGATTCGCTCAACTTGGAAAATGTTTTGTCATGACCAAAGTGCCCCGCTAAACCACCACTGTGCTTCTCTTTCAACAGGTTCTCCCTCATGGAGAAATTCAGAATGCACAGTTGATTACCTCTGAACAACAATCCCTCCTGAATCATATAATCTATCCAGGGGCTCTGATCCCTGAGAACTGGATTCTCAGCCGCTTCATACGCTTCTCTGAAGTCTGCATCTCCTGCGTACATGTCCTTCAGATTCTCAAAACCCAAAGTTTTGACTCGGAACTCCTGCAACAACAAACATTTCCTGCTCAAAGCATCAACCACTTTGTTAGTAGTCCCTGAAATGTGTTTAATTACAAATGTAAAATTCTGCATGTACTCTACCCATTTCGCATGTTTCTGATTCAACTTCTGTTGTTGACTCACAAACTGCAATGCATGATTATCACTATATAGAACAAATTCCTTGGGTATCAAGTAATGCCTCCACTTCTTTAATGCCTGTATGATGGCATAAAATTCCTTATCATACGTGGAGTATTTCAACTTTGCGTCATCCAGCTTCTCGCTGAAATATGCAACATGCCTGTCATCTTGACTCAAGACCGCTCCTATGGCATAGCCACTTGCATCACACTTCACCTGAAATGTCTTCTGGAAATCAGGCAACACCAGAATTGGTTTCTCTGTGATCTTCCGCTTTAACAAATTGAAGCTCCTCTCATCCTCCACTGTCCAGTGAAAAATTTTATACCGCTTCTTCACTATGTCCATCATTGTTGCGCTAATTCCACTGAAATTGCGAATGAATTTTCTGTAGAAACTTGCCAATCCATGGAAACTTCTCACCTCGAAAATATTTCTCGGTGATGGCCAATTCTTAATCACTTCTACCTTCTCAGGATCCATCTTCAACTCATTAGATGAAATCAAAAAACCCAAGTAAATGAGCTCTGTTTTCATGAAATAACACTTCTTCATGTTGACCAACAACTTCTCCTACTGCAATCTTCTCATCACAATGGCCAAATGTCTCAAATGTTCAGCCTTTGTTTTACTGAAAATTAGTATGTCGTCTAGATATACGACCACAAACTTTCCGATGAACTCCCTCAAGACTTCATTCATCAATCTCATGAATGTGCTAGGTGCGTTCGTCAAGCCAAATGGCATGACCAACCATTCATACAAACCTTCATTTGTTTTGAATGCTGTCTTCCATTCATCTCCTTCTCTCATGCGAATCTGGTGATATCCGCTCTTCAAATCAATTTTCGAAAAATAATTTTCCCCACTCAGGCAATCCATCAGATCATCCATTCTTGGCAGGGGAAATTTGTACCTGATGGTAATTTTGTTGATTGCTCTAGAGTCTGTACACATCCTCCAGCCTCCATCCTTCTTCGAACTCAGTACTGTTGGAACAACACATGGACTCAGACTCTCTCTGACCAATCCTTTGTCTAGCAGATCCTGTACCTGCCTTTTGACTTCCTCATTCTCCTGAGGCGTCAATATGTACGGGGCTTTGTTCGACAAACTTGCTCCAGGTATGAGGTCTATGTGGTGACTCACACTCCTCATTGGTGGCAACGAACGAGGTAGTTTTTCCACGATGATATCAACGAACTCTCCCAACAGTTCTTGAATCTCTTCTACCAAGTCATCCACTCTTGTGCTAGTCAGGACAATTCTCGGTTTCCTGACCACAAAGAATTGTGGATCTTCCTTCTTCTCCATCTCTGTGAGAAGTTCCTTCCCACTCATGAGAAGTTTGGTACTGCTTACTTCTGGCTTTACCTCCTTATCCTTTATCGGAAGTAATGTGTGTGTTATCCAATCCTTCTCCAGAGTATATGTGTTCATCCTCCCATCATGAACAACATTCCTGTCATATTTCCATGGTCTACCCAACAATACATGACAAACATCCATGGGAATAACATCACACAGGACTTTATCCCTATATTCACCCATTTTGAAATCAACTAAACATTGTTTAGTGACACTCACCTGATGTCCTTTTTGTAGCCATGATACTTTGTATGGACTCGGGTGATCAGTCCACTATAATTGTTGCATTAAAATCAACCATGGATATAATAACCAACATTAAGAGTCCAACTCCCATTGTACCCAGCAAAAAGAAAGTTTGAATGAGGTAAAGTTCCATGAGGGGAACTAACTATGTCTACCATTCATCTTGAGAAACATGAAGAACGTTGGGTGGCTGCGCAATTAGGCAAGTGGAAATGGACATGAGGGTTAATACACAAGAAAATTTGGGTCATTTTGTGATGGCTATTTTGATGCTATTGCAACATTGTGTCCTTGATATTGCAACGAATCTTGAGTCTCTGAAACGTTGTTTTATGGCACGTGGAAATTTTGACGAACTTGAATTAACGTCGCAAGGGCGACGACCCTAGGGAACTTCTCTTTGCGACAAAAAAATAAATATCATCGCCAATATGATAATATAGGAAAACTAAGTGAAACCAACAGTTTGTCTCAATTGCGACGACCATTGCGACGAAAATTTTCGTTGTCTATATAACAAATGTGTCGCAACAATTTTTATTGTCGTCTCACTTGCGATGACAACATTTTTTGTTTTATATAGCGAATTCGTCACAGGAACGACAACATTTATTTGATTTTATAGAAAATGTGTCGCAACAATTTTTGTTGTCGTCGCACTTGTGAAGACTATTTTTTTTTGTTTATATAGTGAATGCATCGCAAGAACGACAATTTTTTTTTGTTTATATAGAAAATGTGTCGCAACAATTTTATTGTCATCTCACTTGCGACAACAAATTTTTTTTGTTGATATAGAAAATGCGTCGCAAGAACGCCAATATTTTTTTGTTTATATAGAAAATGCATTGCAACAATTTTTGTTGTCGTCGCACTTGTGACGAAAACATTTTTTTTTGTTTATATAACGAATTCGTCACAGGTATATTATTGTCGTCGAAATTGCGACGAAAAATATTTATTTAAAAATAAATAAATTTAGGTGGAAATATTAATATTAATATTACCATATTAATAACTATCAATAGAAAACGTTGACATTATTTATTATTTATATTAATAACTTCTTTTGCATGGGGACTTGGTGTTTTTTCCAACAACTAAGAAAAATCTTACGCACTTTGGAAAGGATTAAAAATTTCTAAAGGTTCATGTGCTCAATCATTGGTTGTAGTGAGAGATTCAAATATAATCATTCACCATATGTAATTTTTTGTGCACTAATATAGTCTCATTCAAGGTTACAAGGTTACATATAAAATAAATAATGCAATATAGAAGATGAAATACTCAAAGAAAATGTGTCTAAACTGAAATATTTGCTCGGGTGGTAAAACAACTATTTGATAATACTTATTTCAATAGGTCAATAATGACAATGTATGGCTTTGATGTAAGAGTTTCACATGGTGTATTTTACAAATACAAAACACAATCTTAAGACTCTAACACAACACTAATGACNCAAGTCATCCACTCTTGTGCTAGTCAGGACAATTCTCGGTTTCCTGACCACAAAGAATTGTGGATCTTCCTTCTTCTCCATCTCTGTGAGAAGTTCCTTCCCACTCATGAGAAGTTTGGTACTGCTTACTTCTGGCTTTACCTCCTTATCCTTTATCGGAAGTAATGTGTGTGTTATCCAATCCTTCTCCAGAGTATATGTGTTCATCCTCCCATCATGAACAACATTCCTGTCATATTTCCATGGTCTACCCAACAATACATGACAAACATCCATGGGAATAACATCACACAGGACTTTATCCCTATATTCACCCATTTTGAAATCAACTAAACATTGTTTAGTGACACTCACCTGATGTCCTTTTTGTAGCCATGATACTTTGTATGGACTCGGGTGATCAGTCCACTATAATTGTTGCATTAAAATCAACCATGGATATAATAACCAACATTAAGAGTCCAACTCCCATTGTACCCAGCAAAAAGAAAGTTTGAATGAGGTAAAGTGCCATGAGGGGAACTAACTGTGTCTACCATTCGTCTTGAGAAACATGAAGAACGTTGGGTGGCTGCGCAATTAGGCAAGTGGAAATGGACATGAGGGTTAATACACAAGAAAATTTGGGTCATTTTTTGATGGCTATTTTGATGCTATTGCAACATTGTGTCCTTGATATTGCGACGAATCTTGAGTCTCTGAAACGTTGTTTTATGGCACGTGGAAATTTCGACGAACTTGAATTAACGTCGCAAGGGCGATGACCCTAGGGAACTTCTCTTTGCGAAAAAAAAATAAATATCATCGCCAATATGATAATATAGGAAAACTAAGTGAAACCAACAGTTTGTCTCAATTGCGACGACCATTGCGACGAAAATTTTCGTTGTCTATATAGCAAATGCGTCGCAACAATTTTTATTGTCGTCTCACTTGCGATGACAACATTTTTTGTTTTATATAGCGAATTCATCGCAGGAACGACAACATTTATTTGATTTTATAGAAAATGTGTCGCAACAATTTTTGTTGGCGTCGCACTTGTGAAGAATATTTTTTTTTGTTTATATAGTGAATGCATCGCAAGAACGACAATTTTTTTTTGTTTATATAGAAAATGTGTCGCAACAATTTTATTGTCATCTCACTTGCGACAACAATTTTTTTTTGTTGATATAGCAAATGCGTCGTAAGAACGCCAATATTTTTTTGTTTATATAGAAAATGCATTGCAACAATTTTTGTTGTCGTCTCACTTGTGACGAAAACATTTTTTTTTGTTTATATAGCGAATTCGTCACAGGTATATTATTGTCGTCGAAATTGCGACGAAAAATATTTATTTAAAAATAAATAAATTTAGGTGNTTCACTCAAATAGTTAAATAGTAACTATGCCTTCCAAGTGCTTCAATGTATGGTGATGCAATCCACCATAGAAAACACATGAAGGAATGAGAGGCACTATGATTCAACTATAGGGGAAGATGAAAGGGGACCTATGGGAAAATAAATCCTCTATCTCCAAGGTCATTCTCAGAACTCATATTCTTCTACAATGTGCCTTAACTGAAGCCATATACCTTCTTTGACTTATCAACCAATCCTTGAATCTATGTAAGAGGTTGGTGGGGAAAGTATTTTCACATAATAATGGGAGCATGGGTTGGGTACGGTCTTCATGCCATGGTAAATGTAAGAGTCCTACATTCTGCTAGTTATAGGTAATGTCATCCATCATTTCCACCAATGATATCATTTTCATTCACTCTAACATTGTGGGAAGCACTCTAACATTAATTCTCTACATATTTCATGTTTTATTCTCCATTTCCAACCCATACCAATTTGGAAATGAACCAAAATCAACATCAAGAAGAGGCAAATTGTAGACTTTGGATGAAATATAGTGGTTGTAGGTGTGAATGTAGGATAGGGAAGATAACAATTCATCATTCACTATCCATTATATACTCTTTATATCCTTGAGAGACAAATATAGTTCTTTTAGGAAATTCTTAGAAAGAATAAAATAAATCAAGCACTTTCTATCCACACTAAAGAGAACTACAAAGAATAATATATCTAAGGGACCATGAAGTACATCAAGCGAATATATTCCTTATGTTGCATGTTGTAGTGGAAGAGAGTTCCTTATCTATCGCAGGATGAATCAGATTCTTGTAATGCTTTGTGTTGAGAAGGTTAGGTAAGAATGTGAGTATAAAGGTTGGGATGAGAAATATAGAATCTTATTTCTTGGTTTTTTCACCATGTTGGCCTCATACCCTAGGTTGGTGGTGGTATCTACACTAGATGGTTGTGGTTCAATGTAAATTGTCTCTTACAGGACCAATCTCATGGACCAATTTTTGTTAAAAGATAAGTCTCATGTTTATGAATATGAAAAATTACTATTACTCTCAGTCATAAAAAAATTATGTGTTATGCATGCTATGTGTCATTTTTTTTTTCTATTTTGAATTTAAGTGTACAAGGAAATGAGGAAAAATTTCATGACGCAAGAGAAGAAAATGATCTATACCTTTTTTGAAATGTGTTTTGGATCGTGGAGGTGACCACCCTTCAAACATTCATTTTTCAAAGACATTAAAAGGTTAAATGACTGAATAATAGATAAACATCTATGAGGAAATAACCATGTACAAGTGCAAAGGAAGTCTACTAGGTGGGCTTGACACAAGAGAACTCTTAGCTCACACATACACAATACATAAGATAAGACGCCATGTAAAACTCAAGTGCAAGAAGATTAGATATGAAGTCTACCAAATAAAATATCATCCCATGCTTGAGCACCCCATGCATAATCAAAATCCATCTTAACCATATGTATCTAGTGCATTGTCTACCATACAAG
>JZKD02S0157136.1:0-23426 GCA_000966675.3 Picea glauca
GGTTTATGGAGGAATTGGGAAAGAAGCAAGAGAATAGTAGGTTGTACTGTGATAGTGAGAGTGCCATTCATCTTGCAAAGAACTCATCCTTCCATTCAAAGACTAATAATATATATTTGAGGTACCACTTCATATTATCTTCTTTGGAAGATGGACATTTGAAGTTGGAAAAGATACACACTAGCCAGAATCCTGCAGACATGTTAACAAAGGGAGTAACCTGGTAGAAACTGAGTTCCTTCTCAGTTTCAGTTGGTCTTCAAGAATGAAGATGAAGATGAGAAATTTTCTAGGTCCAAGAAGGTTTAGATTCCATCATATACAACAGTGGTGGAGTTGTTGAGATCAGTCTCCAAGTGGGAGATTGTTGGTTGTGGAGCCTGATTATCTTCATGATTCAGAGGTCTTTTACTTTCAGCCGTGTATATACCCCATGAAGTATTTACACCCCAGAAGTATGTACACGCTTCCACGCAGGGGAGTGCAGAGGGGGGGTACCCCCTTTGTGGGGTCCGAGGGGGATATCCCCCCGGCTGGGGGGTCTAGGGGCAAGCGGGCCCCCGAAGGAAAAATTGCCTTGTAAATGTATATTGTAATTTCATTGTAAATATGGACTGTTCATTTAAAGGTCGCATATCTAACGGTAGAGATTATGTTAGGGTTTTTTTCCCTAGAAGGCAACCCTCTTTTATGAGGGAAATGTATTGTGTCTATGGTTGATGGTGAATATTGTATTCTGAGATAGGAGACTGTGAGAGAAAGAATAGGAAGTTACAACGGGTTTGTTGTAGGTTGTATCCCTTCATATGTTGGATAATAATAAAGGAAGGACCTGGAAATTTCTCTGGTGGATGTAGCCCACACTGGGTGAACCACGTAAATATGTGTCTCTATTGTATTGTGTATCTTTTGTGTTTTGTTTCCGCATTTGTTTTATTTTATTGCTCCATGGTCCTGTTTTTCTAACACCGGATTCCATATCCCAGTGTCAAATAGCGAAGAGGTGCTTTCCTACCCGTAAATCATGCCTATCCCTTATCAAATTGTCCACTCAGTAGGATATATTGTTCATAGTCCTTCTTCCACTTCTCCCACTCTAATTCAAAATAGTTGGACATTGCATTGGCTTCCTTAGTTTCCCTTTCACACTAATAGAAATAATTGCTCAAGACTCTCATTTCCTCTAGAATTGAATAACAACAATATACATGAGCCATTATCACTACAGTTCTTTGTATCTATTCCCACTAGATCTCCTGAGGCACTAAATGGTACCTAGGGGGGCTAAGGACTAGAATTTCTAGAAACCACTCCTCACTTTCCTAACAATTAAGTTTACAAACTAAATATAGGGAGGTATGCTCGTCCATTTTCCTTTCACACCATTTAACCAAATCACGTTCACCAATTTCTAAGATGGATGAAACAAGATTTAAATCCATTACTGGATGACAGAGTTCACATGCATGATGATCAATAAAAAATCACCTCCTCGTTAAGGATTCAATGCTAATGGGGAGGGTTCAAATGGATTTCTCTAATCCAACCTATGCATTGCATGCATGCAGCATGATACATGGAGGGAGGTCCCCCCCCCACTTCCCCCCACTCTCCCTCCTTTTAATTCCTAATCTGCCACCTTTTGGGGGATGCAAAACCTTAGTGGTAGGAACAATGATCAATGGATTGGGTGAAAGGATTCCCTTCTCCCCCAAACACACTCGCCTTTATTCATAGTATATCTCTTGTTCAACATCTTATGCATCTCTAAGTTGAGCTCTCGAAAGACCTAGAAGTAGGAGATGGAGAAAATATTTCAAGCAAGGGAGAGATCCCTTTGGATAATTTTTGCTAGTCTTGGATCTTTGGGTAGTTTTTTTATCCTTAGGGATCCTACAATGGATTAATCCCCTGTGAACGTTGTCTCTTTGATTTCAAATTAAGGGAGTACCATGACTCTTTTGAGGGAAGTGAAGGCCTCTGCAACCTATTGTTAGATGTGATGCCAAGGCCCGATGCTAGTTCAATTACTTGATTTACTTTAGGATCAAGAAGGATCTCCCACGCACTTGCCACCCTAAAACAATTGTGTCCATAGTGGGTCGCAAAGTTTAGTGTCTTGTTGTAAGGATGACAAGAGAGTAGGCTTTGATCTACATGTGTGCATGGGCCATGATATCATTTAATGTAATCCCTCTAGGTGAAACCACACATTCAACTATTGTTTGAACACTAACTATGGGTACCATGTGAGAAACTCAAAAGTCAATCCCTCTCATGTTCCATAAAAATATTATCCACCACTGGGGATAAGGAAGACCCCATGGTTGTACCTTCAATTTTCACATAGCAAACCCCTTTGGAGGTAAATAAAGTAGAAGAGAGACAAATATCAATGACGTTAAGAGTTTTAGGGTTAATAAGATTGAAGATCAAGTCTAGGGATTCAGAGATAGATATTTTAGTAAAAAGACAAACGACATCGAAGATAACCATGATGTGAGGTTCATCAAGGTGAAAGTTTTGAGTTTTTTGGATAAAGTGAGAGGAATATTTAATAAAGGAGAAGGTTTGACTGGTAAAGGGTTGAAGTTTTTTAGCTATAAAATGAGCAAGAACATGGGTGGGGGGAACCTATAGCTCTAACTATAGGTCTAAGGGGAATGCCATTTTTATGAATTTTAGGTTTCCCATAGATAATGGGGATGAGAGGGTTGTGAGGAATAAGATGTTTTTAAATGGAAGGGTCCAAGGAATAATATTTGATGTCTTTGGTGACCACATTAGTAATGTTATTAATAGGGTTTTTAGTAAGTGATTTATAAGAGGAGGAAGAGAGACGATCAAGAAGCTTAGATTCATAGTCGGAAGTATTCATGATAATCGTAGCATTTCCTTTATCTGCTTTTAGGATAATGATATTAGGGTTATCTTTGAGGTGATGAATGAAGTGAAATTATTCTTTAGTTAATTTGGGTGGAGGGGGGCTTGGAATGTCAGAGGATTCTACCACATACTTTCCTGATTTCTTCGGCTTCATGAGTGGGAAGGTGATGTGTTATATATTCAGTGGAGCAAATGATGTCTTCCATCTCTATTGTCTTGGTCTTTTTCCCTACTCTGGAATCTTCTTGGAGTCTAATTCTTTCTATTCCAACATTTCCTTCCCTTCCTAGAATAACATAATCTCTTTAATTTCTTTAAATACCTTTGTTTATCAAAATCATATTCTCCCTCTCATTTTCAAACCTTATTCCAAAATCGTTTTAAACCTTATTATAATATCATTTTCAAATATAATAGTTTTCTCTATTATATTAATTTTTCGCTTAATATTTCTCTTTTCTCTTCACAATCAACATATTTTAATATCTTTTCAATACCTTACTCTTAATATTGTTTTTAGATTACCTTTTTCATTATTTTATTATTTTTATTTTTTATTTTTGTTAATTCTATTTTCTTCTCCTCAACGATCATCTCCTAATATTTTTTTAAATGCTAATATGTAGCACTCTTTTCTAACATATTAGAGCTTCAATTGTCCACTAGAAAAGTTGGACATTTCAAAACTTCTCACAATGTTTTTCCAAAAAGCTCATACAATTTAAATATTTTTAAACTATAATTTACATTTTTATAAATATTTAGTTTACCATAATAATTGAAATATGAGATTCATAATATCATAAAAGAAAAATAAAATAAAATATGAAATACAGTATTTTAAATAATATCAAATATTAAAGATTAAAGATTAATAAAAATAAATTCATTATTATTGTTATTTGAGTATAATTTTTTTTTTTAAATGGAGCTCGTCACTTCACTCAATCATCACTTCACTTAATCAAAGGGTCACTCAATCGTCACTTCACTCAATCAAAGGGGATTCTACTATCTAAATCGATTCAAGCACAAAGACTTTATCACAGTCACTACAAGATGGATCTTTGGTGAAGATCTAAATTTAGAAGCGAAATTGCTACCGACCTAACATTGTTACATCAACTCCTTGCGAAACTCTTGTGTTAGACTTTCAAATCAATAATACCTACTTATCGGGTCCTTCATCTTAGAAGGGAATTACTCTCCTAAACAAGGATACATATCACAATTTCAGGTAGGTGAACATGAAGCCCCCCAGGTGGAGGAAACCCCTCTAGAAATTCAAATTTCCTCCAAAATCAAAGTTATTCATGTGGATTCTCTTAAAAAATAAGGCACCAACTTGGGAAAACCTGTGGAAGCGATCCTTCACAGGTCCAATCTGATGTTCTCTATGTAAAATAGAGGAGGAATCTAGTCTACGTCTATTCCTACATTGCCCCTTGACATCATCTATTTGGAGAGAGATTAGTAGCTCACTCTGACCATATTTTATCTGGAATGGCCTCAACATATTAGATGCACTTCAAAATTGGTTGGTTGATCAAAAAAATCATGATTACAAGGCTCTCTATTGGAGAATTTGGATAGCTTGAAATAACACCATATTTGAAGAAAAATCTTCTTCGATAGCTCAAATAGCCATCCAATGCCTCAATATCTTCTCAGCCTATCCACAAAAAATAACATCTTCTTCATCTACAAGAATCACAACACCTCCAACCATCAACATAAAAGTTCCATGGGCTTTCTTTGATGGTGCAACCCAACGCTCCCCCTCTGTTGGAGGAGCGGGGGGAATACTTCATATTTCACAAAGGCATTCCTTTGCCTTCTTTTCTAGACTAGGGGAGGCCACAAATAATTACAGTGAACTCATGGCACTGTATCTTCTACTACTTCTATTCGTTGAAAACAACATCAACCACTTGAATATCTTTGGAGATTCATTATTTGTTATCTAAGTTATGAAAGGTGCACACATTCTTCATCCATACACATTGGTCCCATTATTGGAGGAAATAAAACGAATCACCACAAGGTTCACTCATATCACATTTTCACATGTATACAAGAATCACAATCAACAATCGAACCAACTCTGAAAAGTTGGCCTGGACCTGGACAAAGGAAGTTGGAAAATCAAAGAAGAAGGCTCAAATGGCTTCGAGGAATATCTTCACAACCCTTGGGTCAATCTATGATTAATCTTTACATCCTTTATTTTTTTAAATGTATAAGAATGTAGATCTGATATTGGCACTAGTTCAAGCTCAGCCAGATAAATATGGCTCTCGATGTATATATGGATGCGACAGGCACTATACAGACTATCTCTGGACTCTTAAAAAGATTTTTTTGTAAATTTTGAACAGTTTGTTGTAGTACTCCACTGAAAAACATGCACTACACATGAATGCATTGTTGGAATACTGAGTGGGGGGTGGGTGAATCAATATGAGAACTTTTATTACTTTTAACCATAATATGTAGTTTAACTTTATGAGCAGTTCATCAATAACATTCAAAACATCATGAGCAGTATAAATAAACAGTGAACAATGATCAACCACACAAGTACATAGCACACCATCATTTTATGTAGAAACCAAATGTGAGAGAAAACCACGAAATTATTTTCTTATATGTTAGAAGAAATACATTCATAGGAAGCATCAACTTCCTTGCTTTCTAGCTACAACTGGAAGGAGGCTACAACCCCCTAGTTTCTTAGGCTCCAACCTGAAGGAAGCTACAACTCCCTTAGTTTTTTGGCACCAACCAGAAGAAGGCTACAACCCCCTTTCCTTGCCCTGCCCTTCTGCCCTAAATTATAAATGGATAACAACTGTCACTACCAAATCGTGTCACTGTAAAACTTGTCACTGTAAAACATGTCATTGTAGAACCTATCACTGTAAAACATGTCACTACATTCTCATCAACCAATCAGATTTGGTCACATAGATCATATGCCAAGATCACCACAAACAACTCTCAACCATATCAACAAATTCCTCAAACAAATACCATATTATATACCTCAACCGTGTACCACAAGATATGCCATAAACCATGTACTAAACAAGTACCAAAACTCTCAAGATGTGCATCAAGCATAAACCATAATCTCCAAAATATCACCGAGTCATGCCACCAATATGAGCCATAACATTACCAAGATATAACCCTCAAAACCTACACAATGACATACCTCATAACCTGTGACAACCCTGCAGCATAATCATACCTTTTTACAACCTGGAACAAGCATCCCCTTTACTTTACCTCGTCATTGCTACCTCATATTCGCCAATAGACCAAGTGTTCACTAGATAGATATTCAATGAACTTGTGTGTGTGTGAATGAGAGACTCTTGATGTGTATTTATACTATTCCATTTAACTGCTTTTCAACCAATTTATCCTTAATTAATTTCTTGTTGTAACCACTTTACCCTTAATTAATTTCTTGTTACAACTATTTTAACAGTTTTCCTAATTTTAGGGTAATAATTGTTTTACCCTTTTTCCTAATTTTAGGGTCATAATTGTTTTAGATTTTTTTTCCTAATTTTAGGGTCATAAATGTTTTACCCTTTTTCCTAATTTTAGGTTCATAACTATTTTACCCATTTTCCTCATTTTAGGGTCATAACTATTTTACCCTTTTTCTTAATTTTAGGGTCAACGTGTACTCTCTTGTTGCAACTACTTTATCCATAATTAGTAAATTCATAATTTCTTTGTTACAACTACTTTACCCATAATTAACTTCTTGTTGCAACTACTTTGACTAGCAAACGTCTTGAAGAATTTCTAGAGGCGTCTAGAATATTTGACTTCTTGTTGACCTTCTAGGAAATTCTAGATTATTCTTGAGGGTCCTCCAATATTTACAAATCCATATCTCCTCAACCGTAAGGAGCCACATGACATACCACCTATCAATGGAAACATAATGATGTATACTATCCATATATGATAGTATTATTTGAAAATACACTAGCCTTCATGTCTTTATTCCTTGATCAACTGTGGGTTCCATGACCATACCTTCAAGGCTACCAGAATTTGTTGTCAGACTTGCTTCAAGGGTTGGCATCAATGAAAACCAACTCAATCTTTCAACAATATCCCCCTTTGGCATTGATGAAAACACTATGATGCAACACTGATGGCATGGAAACACTTATGTTCATGCTCCCTCTATAACCATCACTTCCCTTGTAATCATGCCTCTATTCTTTCTCTCCATTTACATGCCTCTGATTACTCTCTCTATCTCCCCCTTTGACATCAATGACAAAGAGTAACTTACCTTTGGGGCTTCTCCCCCTGTCTAAACTTTCCTTTAGGTATCTCCCCCTGTCTACACTATCGTTTGGGATGCTCCCCCTATCTGCAAGCTTCAAATATTTCTACTGCACTTCTTATTTTCATGGTGCTTCCTCATGTAAATCCATGACATATATGAAAAGCATTCAAAAATTAATTGTGGGGTAGAAACTATTCCCAGTTTCTATCAAATATACTCAAAGGTCTCCCTTGGGAGAGGTTTGGTGAAGATATCTTCAATCTACTCTTTTGTCCCAATATACTCGACCATGATGTTCTTCCCTGCAACATGTTCTCATAGAAAATGAAACTTGATTGGAATATGTTTCATCTTGGAGTGCATCAATGGATTCTTTGAGATACTTATGGCGCTGGTGTTATCACAAAATATCAAAATGGGATCATTATATTCAACATGTATATACTTCAAAGTTTGTTTCATCCATAGAACTTGAGTACAACATGTTGTTTCTGCAATATACTATGCGTATGATGTAAGATATCGATGACTATTTCTTTCTCAACCATGATACCGAGAACTCACCCAAGTAGAAAGTTGATCTACTTGTACTTCTTCTATCATCAATGCAACCTACCCAATCTACATATGTATAGGAAACAAGAGACATATCTTTCCCTTTTGGATACCATAATCCAAACACTTATGTGCCTTTGAGATATTTGAATATCCTCTTCATTGTCATAACATGTGATTCATTTGGTGTTGCTTGAAACCTTGCAACCTGTCCAACTTCCTACATCACATCCGGTCTAGAAGCTGTCACATAGAGTAAGTTGTCAATCATTGATATGTACTGTCTCTAGTCTGCATCCTTAGAATCATCATCCTTACTTAACTTACAACTAGTCTCCATAGGATTACTGATTGGTTTGCAATCTTCAATTCCAAACCTTTTTAGCATTTCTATGATAATATACTTGGTCTAAGATATGAAGATACCTTTGTTTCTCTGACATATATGTAGTCCCAAAAAGAAAGAAAACTCTCCAAGTAATGACATATCGAACTCATTCTGCATGTCTTTGGAAAATGTCTTACTCATCGTGTCATCATCACTTCCAAAAATAATATCATCAACATAAACTTCAATTATCAGGATACTATCTTGATTTACATTTATGTAGATATTGGTGTTTTCATTTCCTTTCCCAAACCCTTGCTATTGTAATTATCTGTCGAGTCTCGAATACCATGCTCCGAGGGATTGTTTGAGACCATATAGTGCCTTCTTCAACCTGCAAACATAACTTTCCTTTTCTGACAATTGGAATTCTTATGGTTTCTCAATGTATACTTCTTCCTCTAACTATCCATTTAGAAAGGATGACTTTACATCCATCTGATACACCTTGATATTTTTGGAACACACATAAGCTTGAATCAACCTGATTGCTTCCATTCTAACAATTGGGGAAAATGTATCTTCAAAATTTATACCTTCAATATGAGCATATCCTTTACATACCAATCTTTCTTTATTCCTGGTAACTTGTCCATCCTCATTCAATTTGTTTATAAATACCCACTTTGTACCAACCACGTTTTTGTTCTTCGACCTTGGAATAAGTTCCCATGTATCATCCTTCTCTATCTAATCCAATTATTCATTCATAGCTTTGATCAAATACTCATCCTTGTTGTATTCTTTAAAAATTCTTCGCTCAATTATGGATATCAGTGCTAGATGTTGTTATTCTAGTGAACATATTTTTCTTCGGGTTTCAAATCCTACATCTTTATTTCCAATGATCTATTCTCATGGATGATTTTTCTGCACTCGTTTGCTAGGTGTCTTTGGAGGTTCTTGAAGATCTTTTTGTTCTTGCTATGCTTCTGAATGCTCTTCTTCTTCATCTACTTCTTCTTCTTTCAAATCTTCTTCGTGATCCAATTCCACTGAATCTTTGCTTCCTTTTTTGTCCTTCGTCCATATGTTTCATAAATTGTCAAATTTATTCTTTCCACTATTCTATTGAGTCTCAAATTCAAGCATTTGTATGCTTTTCTTTTGTTTGAGTACCCAACCAGTATGCCTTTATCAAATCTAGAGTCAAATTTTCCAATCCCGCCATCTTCTCTTTTGATACAACATTTTCTTTTGAACACTCTGAAATGCTTCACATTTGTTGGTTTTCCTTTCCATATCTCGTAGGGAGTTTTATCACTATTATTTATGAGCATTCCTCTATTCTGGATATGAATTTTTGTATGTACTTCTTGTACCCAAAAGACGTCCTTCAACTTGGAATCTTTCAACATGGTTCTGGTCATTTCTTGTATTGTTTTCTTCTTCCTTTCAACAACTCCATTTTGCTGAGGTGTCCTGACTACTAAGAATTGTCTCTTTATCCCATGTTTTCTATAGAAATCTATGAATTCCTTTGATGTAAACTATCCTCCATTTTCTTATCTCAATCACTTGATTTTCTATTCTGTCTCAGTTTCAACCATTTCCTTGTATATATTGAAGTGTTCAAATTCCTTTGACTTCTTCTTGAGAAAGAAAATTGTAGTCATCCTTGTGTAGTCATCAACGAGTATCATAAAGTATTGTTTTCAATTCAATCACTTTGTTCTTGTCGGTCCACATAGATATGTATGTACAATCTCTAGCGATTTTTTTGTGGAGTACTCCTTTGATTTGAACTTGGTATTGTTTTTTTTTCCCTGTAGACAATTCTTGCATAGAGTATTTATTGGCTTCAAGATCTCAGGAATTTCTCTTATTGTTTCCTTTCTACTAATTTTGACAATATTTTCAAAGTTTATATGACCCATTCTTCTTTTCCGGAGCCAACTTTCATCATCCATTCCTAGGAAATATATTCTTTTCCAATTCCATTTAGTACATATATGTTGCTTGGGGTTCTTACAACTATAACCACCAACTTTCCTGATCCTTCTTTCCTTATCTCACATTTTTCTGATTCAAACATAAGTCTGTGTCCTTGATCACACATCTGACTTACATTTAGAATATTGTTTCATGTCTTCAACTAGTAGAACATTTTCTTCCCTGAGATCCTTGTTTCCAAGCTTGACTGTGCCTCTTCCTATTATTTTGGCTGAGTTGTCATTCCCAAATGAAATTGGTCCATCTATTTCCTTCTTCAATGTTAGAAACCTATGCTTATCACCTGTCGTATGCTTTGAGCAACCACTTTCAACATATCATCCACGTTTCTTGTGTTGAGCTTGCAAGACAAGTGTTCATTCTCCAGTGTTGAATTGATCCTACTTCTTTATCCATATCCTTTGTGGTTCATGTCTATGTTTGTTGATATTTTGTTGTGATTCTCTAGGAGGAACAATCAATCTACAATATTTGGCCATGTGTCCAAATTTGTTGCACTTGTATCATTCTACTTCATCACTCTAGGATTCAAATCTGTTGTAGCTTATATTACGTGCTTCATGAGACCTTATTGGATAACCATTTCTTGTGTAGATTTCATATTTTCTTTTGTTCTTGCTATTGGCTCTACAATTCACTGCTTTGTGCTAAAAATTATTACATGAATAACATAAAACAAGAAAAATAGTTTGATATGTGAGGGTGGAAGATCTTCTGAATGACACTACTCTTCTGAATCCTTCTTCTTCTCGGGGTCTCTCTATTGTTGACTGTTGTTGATTATAAATTTTGAATATTGTAGGTGGTGCAGTGTCTCTGTAATATTATTCTTGGTTCCTCTTACCTTCTTCCTTCTTACGAGAGCCTATGATTGTTTCTACATAGATTTTTTGTTATGTTGTCTTGGATATTGAGTCGTTCTCTGTCTGGTTATAGCATAGTCTTGATCTGTCATGGTATGGCCTTTGACTGCTAATGATCTCATCTAGTACTTTGGTGTTGTTCTGCTTCATGTCCTTCTGAAGATCTTTTCTTCGAGTGACTATTTTTTCTTCCAAGCCTTTGATCATCTTGTCATCCTTTTCATCTAATTGTCCTCTGTGTGCTTCTTTAATTATTTTTTCTTCTTCTACTTTTATTTTTAACTTTGCGATCATCTGCTCAACTTCTTCAGAGTTGGAATTCTGAGATCCTTCCTTCCCTTTTAGTTCTACATTGAGTGACTTGATTTTCTTTATTTCAATCCTTAGCTCTTCTAGTACACTAATTAATTCTTCTCTAAGATCAACTTATCCTTCTTCTTCAAAATATTCTTTGAAATATTCTATTTCCATGAAGAGTACTCTTTCTGTATCACTTTCACTATCTTCATCCTCATCTGATGATGAACTGTTTTCTTGAGTGAAAAGACTTTTCTTGAATAATTTATTTTTGTTTCTTCTACCCTTTTGATTTTTCTTTTTATTTTTAGGGTCTTATTCTTCATCACTTTCCTTATATTCTTATGAGGATATTTATAAGAAAAATGACCAATACCACCACAATAAAAACATTTCAATGGAAGCATACCTTTGTATTTTCCAGTTCCTCTTTTCAAATTTTTGATGAATTTTTCTATTTCTTCATCTTCCTCTGAATCACCTTTGAAACTACAATATGACTTTGGCTTTTGCTTCTTCTTCTTCTTTTTCTTCTTGGATGCCTTAAATGATTCTTCCTTCATGATTGGGTTATCTTGCTCTATCCTCATCACATAAGATGTGAGTATCCCATGTAACTCGTCCATGGTCAATGTATCTAGGTCCACCCTTTCTTCTAGAGTTGAAATCTTCAAATCAAGTCTCATTGGTAGAGATATAAGTACCTTTTGAACAACAACCTATTCTTTCATCTCATCTCCCAAACCTTTGATACCATTCACTACTTCATCGACTCGTAGAAAGTAAGCTACAATGTCTTCATCTTCTTTCATCTTCAATTGCTCGAACTTGGCTCTGAGGGTTTGAAGTTTAGCTCCCTTAACTTTAGAGTCTCGTTTGTAGATGTTCTAAATTTTGTCCCAAATTTATTTTGTGGATTCACAATGTATAACCTTGACATGCATTGATTTACTCAAACCATTCATAATAGAATTTCTAGCCATTGAATAATTTTCTTCAAGTTTATTTCCATATTTATCCATTAGGGGAGTGTCTGGTGCTTTGTATCCATCTACTACTTCTATCCATACATCAAATCCATGTGCCTGCACATAAGTTTTCATCCTTCTGCTCCAGAAGGCATAGTCCTAGCCGTCAAACTATGGTACCCCAATCTTAGCGTAACCCGTGATCTCCTTCTAGTGGTTAGAATTCCTCTTCAAGGACCTTCTCTGATACCAATTGTTGGAATATTGAGAAGAGGGGTGAATCAATATGAGTACTTTTATTACTTTTAACCACAATATGTATTGTTTAACTTTTATGAGTAGGTCATCAATAACATTCAAAACATCATGAGAAGTATAAATAAACAGTGAACAATGAGAAACCATACAAGTACACAGTACACCGGAGTTTTACATGGAAACCCAATGTGAGAGAAAACCACAAAATCCTTTTCTTATATGTCAAAAGAAAAACATTCATAGGAAGCACCAACTTCATTTTTTTCCAGCTACAATCGGAAGGAGGCTACAACCCCCTAGTTCCTCAAGCTCCAACATGAAGGAAGCTTAAACTCCCTTAGTTTTCTGGCACCAACGAGAAGGAGGCTACAACCCCCTTTCCTTGCCCCATCTTGCTGCCATGAAATATAAATGGAAACAAATTGTCACTACCACAAACTTTGTCATTCATGTCACTGTAGAACTTGTCATTGTAAAACCTGTTACTACAATCTCATCAATCAATTAGTTATGGCCCCATAGATCATATACCAAGATCACCACAAACAACTCTCAACCATATCAACAAATCCCTCAAACAAATACAATATGATATACCTCAACCATGTACCACAAGATATACCATAAACCATGTACTAAACAAGTACCAAAACTCTCAAGATGTGCATCAAGCATAAACCATAATCTCCAAAATATCACCAAGCCATGCCACTAATATGAGCCATAACATTACCAAGATATAACCCTCAAAACCTACACAATGAAATACCTCATAACATGTGACAACCCTGTTGCATAATCATACCTTGCTACAACCTGGAACAAGCATCCCTTTTACTTTACCTCATCCTTGCTACCTCATATTCTCCAATAGATCGAGTGTTCACTAGATAGATATTCAATGAACTTGTGTGTGTGAATGATGTGTATTTATAATCTTCCATTTAACTGCTTTTAAACCACTTTACCCTTAATTAATTTATTGTTGTAACTACTTTACCCTTAATTAATTTATTGTTAGAACTATTTTACCCTTTTTCCTAATTTTAGGGTATAATTGTTTTACCCTTTTTCCTAATTTTAGGGTCATAATTGTTTTACTTTTTTTCCCTAATTTTAGGTTCATAATTGTTTTACCCTTTTTCCCTATTTTAGTGTCATAACTATTTTACCCTTTTTCCTCATTTTAGGGTCATAATGTTTTTACCCTTTTTCTTAATTTTAGGGTCAACCTGTACTTTCTTGTTGCAACTACTTTACTCATAATTAGTAAACTCATAATTTCTTTGTTACAACTACTTTACCCATAATTAAATTATTGTTGCAACATCTTTGACTAGAAAAATTCTTGAATATTTTCTAGAGGCTTCTAGAATAATTGACTTCTTGTTGACCTTCAAGAAGATTCTAGATTATTCTTGAGGGTCCTCCAATATTTAAAAAGACATATCTCCTCAACCATAAGGAGCCACATTACGTACCACCTATCTTCGGAAAGGACATGATGTGTACTATCCATATATGATAGTCTTAGTTGCAAATGCACTGACTTTCATGTCTTTATTCCTCAATCAACTATGGGTTCCATGACCATACCTTCAGGGCTACCAGAATTCGTTGTTGAACTTGCTTCAAGGGTTGGCATCAATGAAACCAACTCAATCTTTCAACATGCATATCAAATATAAATATGTAATTGTATTTCCTTATAAATAAAACTACAAAAATTTTCCTCGGGAAAAAAAAAATCTTTTTTAAACCAGTGCTAGGAAATATTATATTAAAAAGTTGTAGCAGATTTAATAGAAAGCTTACAAAAAGAATTGCTATGGATTTTCAAACAAAATTTGCAACTTTCAAAATATACATAATATAGTTTGTCCATGTTTGTAATTATCACATCTCAACTATTTATGTAGGTGTACTACTTAATAAAAACACCCAAATTGTAACAACTTTGAAAAACATAAATATTAACTAAATACGTGATGGTTGGTGGCCACCTCCTGGCCCAATATTGAAGGGGAGGGAGGTCTGTTGATCAATGTCCATGTCCTCTTTTGACTGGTGAACAATCGCATTCTCTTTGAAATCAACTTGAGTTGAATTTATTGACAATCGATGGTTAGAGGTAGTGGAGAGAGAATCCTTCTAAAGAATTAGAACCAAGTTTTTGAGCATGCCACATTATACTTCAAGGACATCCAATTTATATCTTTACTAGACAAGAATATTCAAGATAGTCACGTTCTTAGATGCACAATGCTATTCATTTTCATGAATCTTAGTGGTCACCGAGAAAAAGACCTTTGATTTATTTGGATAGTATCTTCATGCCGATGAAGAACACTTCAAACCTCTTGTAAATCCATGAAATTCAAAACTTCTAATTCCTCTTCATTTTTGCTTACATGTGATAGAGTCAAGTGGGGGGCAAATTAACCATAACTAGCACTAGCACACTGAATAAATTATGAATTTCACACACCAAGAACCACCTCTAATTCACTAAATGTTGTGGCCATAACATCCCCCTTTTATTTTTATTTTATAAGAAAAAAGAAACCCCCCACCACCAAGTGTTTTAGCTTTAATTCCTAATCTATTACTACTATGATCTTATTCTATATTCTTTGACTACCTACAGGATTAGGGGTTTGGATATTTAATGATTGTTTATCTTTGATGAAGTTTTCATTGCTCAATATATATTTTATGATTATACATTGTTTGTTGATCTTCGATAGGTCTTTGGTTTCAATGCTCCTTCTATCCTTTGGCATACTTCTTGTAAATGTTTCTTTGGAACTCTTGTACCTCTTGATCATATGTATTGAATATTTTGAGCTTATGTTTGATTGATCTTTAACTTGTCTATTTCTATATTTCCTTCTTGATTTATCTTATACCTTGGTTTGAAGTGGTGTTATTGAATCCATAAAGGCACTGATTTTATCAAAGAAGATCAAAGAGTTGCTACAGTTGAGTCAAAATACAAAGATATCAATACATGGTATTGCTGAGAAAATATGATTAAAGGTTGGTCTTATAGTGTGATCGTGATATTAAGGCATCCTAAAAGTCTAGTATGAGTAGCCTAGGATGACCCCTATAATGTACTAATACTCCTCATCTAGCAAACCTGGGTAGCATTCCATTGAAGCTCTTAGGATCATCTATGATACTAATTGGTTTTTTAGAGTTAAAGTTTGATCATTCAATCATTCTTACTATTTCCATGAGCAGGTGGTGGAAGTAGTCCAAACTTGATCTTATACAAATTTCCCACTACAATCTAATCCAATTCTTACACATTATTATGTTTTCACTTTGATTTCATCCTTCTTCTCATCTCTTATGTTGCAAGAAATATGACAAGATGTCCTCTGACTTGGTTAAATATTTGAATGTATTATTGATCCAATATTAAAGCATAGTTTAATGCTCTATTTTGTGACTTGAAGAGAATTTGATTTTAAGGATATGTTGTTTTCTTGTGCATTGGCTTGTACTATCATCTCACTATATCATTGAGAAGTGAATGATTGGCATATTGTTTCTTTGTATCTTGTAACTGCCGCCCTCATATTCATGCTCAAGCTCTCACATGTTAATGATATTCCTCAGTTTAAAATCCATAACTAGAATCACAGGATCTTTAATCTTTTCCAAGAGTTGATATTTCATGAAATTGGTTTGCAACAACATATTGTTCATAAGAGGTTAAGATCATGGATTATTTCTTATAAATAATTATTTCTTTTCATTTCCTCGTTATTGAACAAGCCCATCTCTTTTTCGTAGATTTTCTAGTAAAATGACAAGGGGAAATAACGTAAATTTTATAACGTAATAGCAATATCTTCTTCCTTATGTAACAAAGGATATTATTTCCGTGGTTGTATTAACAGGGTTGTAGAGTCACTTCCTTTACAAGATACTTATGTGTTTTCAAGTCCTCAAGAGAATCATGCCGAAACAAAAGGTCATGTGCATTTGGACATAGAAGTCAAGAAGCTCAAGAGCAGGGCCTCCAATTGATAAAAAGTGATGGAAACCTCAAGCGTGCCTTGGGAGATGCCATATTTATTTACCTATCCACGTCAAATTTGAAATGCATATCATGGGAATACCTTATTATTGTTCCTCTTGACTAAACTTTTCTCTAATCAAATCTTGATTAACATTGAATCCAACATTCAAAATTAAGTTTGTTTTTTTTGGAACCCCATTTGAATTTTCTTTTATCACCATGTATGTTTTCTATTATTTTTTATTCTAGATTTTAATTTCATTGTATTTTATTATTTTACTGGAACCCTGACCCACAAGTAGAACCTTGACCCATATCAGGATATAACCATCGGACTTACCTTAGCAGACTCTCCCCATCGGGGAGATAATTTACCTTGCTTATAGTTTTTCCTGATACCTATGACCCACAAGCCTATCGTGTTTGCCTATTCAATATTTCCCTTTCGAATTTCCATGGAAACTCTTTTCATTGATTTTTGTGAAGATCGCATCCCTCAATTCTATTGGGATCACCTTATCAGGTTGACATATCGTGTGCTTTCCCAACCATTGGAGTTCATCCATCGGGTCTTCGGGCTATCAAGTTATTTTGTGTGCATTGTTTCTTAGTTTTCCTGACCATCAAATCCTGTAATCCTATTTGACTCATATCATCGGGTTTGACTCATCAAAATTCCTCCATCAGGGTTTTACTTATTGAATCATCTTCCTGAATCTTTCCTTCTGAACTCTCCCTTCCCGCAACACCTTCGGAAAATTTCATTTTAGAAGTCTTGTATTTATTTGTTTGAAATATTTTGTTGTGGGCATTTACCTACAAGCCTACCAGATTCCATTTCCCACCTACCTTTTCGAACATCTAATTGTGGATTATTTTTTTATTATTTGGATCTCAGATATGCTATGTGTCAAGTCCTAAAGGTTATCATGTGCACCATGGTCCATGTTGTTGGTGGTTTCACACATAAATTACATGGGGAATATTAAACCATATAAACCCTTCACAATAAAATCCCCTAGTGCATGTGGGATAAATCCCTGAACTCACAAATCAATGGTCAATATTTACCTAGAAAGCATATTGTTGAGCACTAACTTTAGAGGGCCATATATCAAGTTCCAGGAGGTCAAATTAGGCTTGATATGGTTCATTGGAAAGTTGGAGTAGTGAAGAATATGTTGGTAGGGTCCTTTTTTCTAGGTTGAGATAAAAAATGCCCAAAAAATTCAAGAAAAATAAGAGGATATAGCTAAGCAAGGTTGAAGCAATTTCCAAGAACTATGAATCATGGACTTCCTACAGAGAGAATTTGACTACTTAAGAGTCTTATTAAAAAAAATTAAGAGTGTTTGTATATCAATTAATGAAGATGTATAAGAAGTTTGAGTTATATGATAGGACAAAAGAAGTCATTCGAAGCAATATAATTGTAACGATTGGCAGTTACAAAATATGAAAGGTCTTCCTTATTTTATAAAAGGAATACCATTGCATGAAAGAGGGATGTTTTCCCATTGTGACATCAATGATACTATTATCATTGATACCATCATGAATGTGATTAAGGAAGAAGAGATTCCATTCAAGGAGACTTTTATTGAAAATGATTCTCTTTCTAGAGAAGCATTTCATTTTCTTACTTATACCAATTACTCTTTGTATCCTGATCTTTTTTATGGTTTGATATTGCATAAAGTACTCACCCATGATCGTACTCAAAGAAATTATGTAGGGAAAAACCCTTATGAATTACTTGATGGTGGTAATATACATGTATAAGATAGAGAGGATAAGACCTATTACCATGAACTTATTAATTTTCTAACTTATCAACATTTTAAATGGGATGAAGAAAATGATATAGCAAACATATATCAGAATATATCTTCTTTTGATTGAATTTCATTTTTTATTAATAGAGAGTATTGTTGTACAAGTAACCAATTAGTTGAGACAGATGATATTAGTGGCTGCCACCATATCCTTAATGATGTTCCTTATACCATGGTGGAGGGTAGTCCATGCATATTAGTAGATCCTACTAATTTATCTCAAGTTGTTGGTTATTTGAAGTATGAGCTCAAGGAGGTTTGCTAAGACAATGAAGCACTTCGGTCTAGACCAATGGTTATGTCAGACCCTCATTATTTTGACTTGTCTTCTATAATTTATAATTATATTAGTACTAAGACACTCTCACCAAGTGAGGCTTGCTAAGACAATGAAGCACTTCGGTCTAGACTGATGGTTATGCCAGGCCCTCATTATTTTGACTTGTCTTCTACAAGTTATAATTATATCAGTACTATGAATATCTCATCAAGTACTAGTCATGATTATTTCATGTATGGTTCTCATCAGGTGTGCCACTCAATTTTTAACTCCCTCCATCAATTCTATGATAGTCATGGAAAATTTTATGATAGAATTGAAGTATGGTTGGAGGGATCTTACTCATATAGATTTCCCATGAATAATAACAATATCATATTTTGCATGATGAATAGAGGTTTGCATAATTTAATTTTTCCTATTTTTAGTCTCTTACTACTCCAATGTCTGCTACTATTTTTTTATGAACATGTAATTGGAGGTTTGGAGTTACATGGATGGATACATTGGCATTATGGTTTCACATAGTCCATTTTCAGCCAATGTAGTGTAGGATGGTAGGATAGATTAGGCTAGTTTCTTTTCTCCGTATAGTTGTTTACTGTAGTATTGATTTTTTGGTAACTTCAACTATAAAGAATTATCTAACCTTATGGGTAAGGATGTTGGATTACTGAGAAGGGGGGTGAATCANGTTTCCAGCACCAACTGGATGGAAGCACCAACTTCCAATCATACGGGCACCAACCTGTATAACAGAGAACAAGAGTTCTCCCTTGCACCACCCTGCCACCCTGGTTTCTCTGGCTACAACCAGATTGAAGCTACAACTCCCTGTGTTCAAGCACCCACTTGAACCTTTGAGGACAACAATCCTCCCTAGCACCTCCCAACCTCCATGGAATATAAATCTTTGCTACTGAAACTTATTACAGTGACATAATGTTCAACAATGGCTTACTAGACTCATCACTGTTATGCTGCATTTCGTTGCTTTGTCTGCTTCACTACCTTCCTGCACACATGACTTGCGCTATCTCTTCTTCTGCTTTTTATGCTCTGTGCGCCATGTCCATTCACTGCACAGTTCCTCTTCTGTGCAATTCAGCTACTGCACTCTCCTCCTTCTTCACACATGGATCACTTTAACCAACAACAACCACAACAAACTCCAACAACAACCGCCACCGCAACTCTTCTTTGTACCGTGTATTTATGGCTTATGTGCCTCTTGTGCATGCAATATTCTCCATTCCTCTGCATGCTCATACCGNACTACTTGTCTCAACCATGTACTCAACATGTACCTCAACCAAAAGCCCTCATCAATTTCATCATCCAAATCTGATTTGTATCTCTGTAATAGACCTAGTGTATATGATCACATTCGTACAAACCTTCCTTAACTTTAAAAACAAGAGACTAGCATTTTCATCAAACTTTTCTTTAGTCTCACATGCCTAGTTTTGGATTAGTCAACAACCCTAACTTGAAGTAATCATAACTTTGAGCCTGTAATGTATAAATATCTGAAACTGATATACAATGTTCTTCAGTGTGTTTTATTTAATTCCTCCAAGTGGAACTACTTGGAACCTCTCGGAAAATGAGTTATAGCAAAAATGGCATACCTTTCTGAATTCTGGCTTATTCTAGAGAGAGACCTTGTATAGCGTGCCCCTCACAACATATTTCATGAAATTATATGATACTATTACATAGAATACTAAATACCGTACCCTAACCAACACAATTGGTCTCACTGAATTTGGATCTTTTATGAGGAAGTTATGACGTTTTTACCTGAAACACATGATTTTGACTAGTTTCAAGACTGGCCACAAACCCTATTTTCCACAGAGTGTAACTCCCACAATACAACGACCCACAAGCTAAATGTTTATCCAAATATACTTGGATATGTTTTCTCACTTGCATAGAAATTTCAGGATCTGAATCATTATAGAAAAAAAATTATAGAAAAAATGGTGGGATGACCTGAAAATAACATACCTTAGAAAGCACCATCGAAAGAATTTATCCTTCCTTGCATTTCGGCCTTCGTTTCTTCACTTTCCTCAAAATTTCGGCTTAGATATCATTTGTATACCTCATAAACCTATATATATTCAATATTCTCAAGTGTGTTTCAAATTAGAGAGCCTTGCCTCTTATTTATACTCTCCAAGTAGCTTCCTTAAAAACATCTTGTAGGTCACTTGGCCCCACTTTCCTTATTTTAGGGTTGGGTCCACTTCTAATTNATAACTTTGAACCTGTAATGAATAAAGATCTAAAACTGATACACAATGTTCTTTAGTGTGTCTTATGAAATTCCTCCAAGTGGAACTACTTGGAACCTCTCATAAAAGGAGTTATAGCAAAAATGACATACCTTTCTGAATTTTGGCTTATTCTAGAGAGCGACCTTGTAGAGCGTGCCCCGCACAAAATATTTGATGAAATGATCTGAAACTATTCCAAATCATACTAAAGACTGTACCCTAACCAACACAATTGGTATCACTGAATTTGGATCTATTATGAAGAAGTTATGATGTTTTTACCCGAAACACATGATTTTGACTAGTTTCAAGACTGGCCACAAACCCTATTTTCCACAGAGTGTAACTCCCAAAATACAACGACGCACAAGATAAATTTTTAACCACAGATACTTGGATATGTTTTCTCACTTGCATAGAAATTTCAAGATATAAATCATTATATAAAAATAAAAAAGTTATAGCGAAAATGGTGAGATGACCTGAAAATAACATACCTTACAAAGCACCATCAAAAGAATTTATCCGTCCTTGCATTTCGGCCTTCTTTTCTTCACTTTCCTCAGAATTTCGGCTTAGATATCATTTGTATACCTCATACACCTATAGATATTCAATATTCTCAAGTTTGTTTCAAATTAGAGAGCCTTGCTTCTTATTTATACTCTCCAAGTAGCTTCCTTAAAAACATCTTCTAGGTCACTTGGCCCCACTTTCCTTATTTTAGGGTTGGGTCCACTTCTAATTNCTGCGTTTTCTTGATATTATGAGATTCATTACGGTCATTTCTTTCACTATGTTCTCCTTTTTGTCATTTAATCTATCTGTATTTTTATCAACTGAGTTAAAATCTGTCTGGAATTCATTTTACATGCTCCTTTCACAGAGTTTATAAGATTTCTCTTTTCAATGGTGACTGGTCAGAATTCACTCCAGATAAGTGCTTTGTATCTAGCCATCAGCCTTCAATTTTTTCTTCCAAAGTCATAGTGGAAATTCATCCCTGATAGATTCTTTCACTGTGATGGTCCTTTCCTTTTCTTTTTCTGTTGTTATATCATGATTATTTATAGTTGAAAGATGGACTTACTTTGCCTCATTTTCTGCAAGTAATGTGATCCCTGTTATGATCTCCTTTCTGTGGTTTTCACTTGACTCCATGCCCAATGGACTGTTTTCCTGGATCAACCCCCAACCTGATTAAAAATATTTTCTGATAAGAAATCTGGCCTTCTTATTGTGATTATTGAATATTCTTGAGTAAAGAGCCCTTGGCTATTGAGAGAACTGTCTCTGAGTGCATTAGGTCAGAAGTTCACTCAAAATCAATTTTCAGGGTTTGGCTTGCTGCAACCCAAGTCAAGTTCTGAACAATAAATAACTTTTTCTTTTTAAAATGTGCTAAGTCTTGGCTCTATTACAGCCTAGAGTCAACTCTTGCGACAACATTTTTTGGCGTTGTTTCCGGGGACGGGGGACGAAGTAAATCTTCCCTGGGATACGAAAAAGATTCGATCTATCTCCTGATGGTGAACATGGGATAGATGTTTGATTTACTGTGATTTTTCACCTGGCGACTCGTTGGTCCGCAGATTCTAAATGTTTTTGTCGGCGACTCCACTGGTCTCAAATGTTGAATTCCTCCACTGCTCGGATCGTTGCAAGGTGCTACGTGATGAGTTTCAGGATTTTTGCAGGTCATTTTATTTATGCAGGCACCTGGTCTACTGTTCTTGGTACTTTACGGGAAAGCACCATCCCTAGATGGAGCCTATGTTGTAACAGATTTTGAATTTTTCTCTACTTAGTGTCTTCATCCCAAATGTGTTTGAGGATCACTATTTCCTCTTAACTNTGTATCTAGCCATCAGCCTTCAGTTTTTTCTTCCAAAGTCGTAGTGGAAATTCATCCCTGATAGATTCTTTCACTGTGATGGTCCTTTCCTTTTCTTTTTCTGTTGTTATATCATGATTATTTATAGTTGAAATATGGACTTACTTTGCCTCATTTTCTGCAAGTAATGTGATCCCTGTTATGATCTCCTTTCTGTGGTTTTCGCTTGACTCCATGCCCAATGGACTTTTTTCCTGGATCAACCCCCAACCTGATTAAAAATATTTTCTGATAAGAAATCTGGCCTTCTTATTGTGATTATTGAATATTCCTGAGTAAAGAGCCCTTGGTTGTTGAGAGAACTGTCTCTGAGTGTATTAGGTCATAAATGCACTCAAAATCAATTTTCAGGGTTTGGCTTGCTGCAACCCAAGTCAAGTTATGAACAATAAATAACTTTTTATTTTTAAAATGTGCTAAGGCTTGGCTCTATTATAGCCTAGAGTCAAAAAAATGTTGTCGCAAGAGTTGACTCTAGGTTGTAATAGAGCCAATCCTTAGCACATTTTAAAAAGAAAAAGTTATTTATTGTTCAGAACTTGACTTGGGTTGCAGCAAGCCAAACCCTGAAAATTGATTTTGAGTGCACTTCTGACCTAATACACTCAGA
>JZKD02S0157158.1:0-10545 GCA_000966675.3 Picea glauca
TTGTTACATAGTTTTGGTTTAGGTTGTTATTCTTAGGCGGAAATAGGAATCTGGGAGATTGTTCCCATATTTTTTTGCAAATAGTTTGATATTTTCCACAGGGAATGTTTCACCCTGTGGCCTTTAAATTCTTTTTATTTTTTGTAAACATCCCATCACCGTTGGGAGAACAAAGACTATGGGCTGATGATTATACAAACTCGAATGAAAGTGGATGTTTTGTAACAACTTTAGCTTTCAATTTATCATACTTTTGTTCAAGTTTTGTGCATTTTAATTTGTAATCAAATTATTGACTACTTTAGATATCAAGAGTTGTTATAGGTTGATGTGTTATGATTTAAATTCTGTCCATATTTTATGTATCTCATTTTACTCACAACAATTACTCTGTTTGAATTTAATGAGTAGAAGGTTTATCTTCTTTCTTGAATGAACGGTTATGTACAAATCTTCGCACTGGGATTTATCTAAATGTGATGATTTGTAAACTATAAGATTTTTGTTGTTTTATGTTTTGTTTGTTCTGTCATTCGTATTCAAAGAGCATTGCTGCTTCTTGTTTACAAGAAGCTTGTGGAAAATCTGGTGCATATTTCTCCCATCAAACAGCTGAATCGAGTACTGTGAACATGACAAATAGGAAGCACCTCTACAGTTCAATTTGTTAGTGTTATTCAGTTAGTTAATTAACATATAAACTTCTTGTAATCTGAACACGTTTCCTTTTTCATCTTTATAGTTCAAATTTACAGCTAGGATTTTTATTTTAATTTCTTAGTTTAGATAGCTTTCATTCTATTCCTTTCTCATAAAAATTATAAAAATAAAAAATAATAGCTTCTTTGTCAATTCATACATGATTTTTGCAAATTTAGATCAAAATTTGTATTCTGTAAATACTGCACATATATAATTGAGATTTAGTTCTGTTGATAGATGAACATTTAACAAGTAGAATTATTGTTTTATGATATTAGTTAGTAAATTGTATATATATGTTTTAGATTTGTATATAGTTTGTTGTAGCTTCTTTTTTCACTTAGATTAGTTTCTTTAGTTTAGATTTTCTTTCACTTTCGTAGGACTTAAATTTCCCAACAACGGAGCCGCTAAATCCATCGGAGTGGATCATTCCAAATGGCTTGGGTTATTTAGACAACCTCAGACCGGATCCACCCCTCCAGTTGACGAGCAGTCAATTTCTCCCATCAACAAATGGCGCTAGAAGGAGGGTCAACTAACAAGTCGACCTTGTAGGAGCCTTTATTTTAAATGTATCCAATTTCCCCCATGGATCCCCAAATCACTGTGTTCAAACATGCTTTCAACTTCTCATTACCCAATGTTCCCAACGAGACAGTCTCTTGCTTGTCCAAACTCACCTTTGATGGTGGAGGCAATATATCTGCTAAAGACCACCTTAACAAGTTTTGGTGCAAATGCATCANATGTATCTCATTTTACTCACAACAATTACTCTGTTTGAATTTAATGAGTAGAAGGTTTATCTTCTTTCTTGAATGAACGGTTATGTACAAATCTTCGCACTGGGATTTATCTAAATGTGATGATTTGTAAACTATAAGATTTTTGTTGTTTTATGTTTTGTTTGTTCTGTCATTCGTATTCAAAGAGCATTGCTGCTTCTTGTTTACAAGAAGCTTGTGGAAAATCTGGTGCATATTTCTCCCATCAAACAGCTGAATCGAGTACTGTGAACATGACAAATAGGAAGCACCTCTACAGTTCAATTTGTTAGTGTTATTCAGTTAGTTAATTAACATATAAACTTCTTGTAATCTGAACACGTTTCCTTTTTCATCTTTATAGTTCAAATTTACAGCTAGGATTTTTATTTTAATTTCTTAGTTTAGATAGCTTTCATTCTATTCCTTTCTCATAAAAATTATAAAAATAAAAAATAATAGCTTCTTTGTCAATTCATACATGATTTTTTCAAATTTAGATCAAAATTTGTATTATGTAAATACTACACATATATAATTGAGATTTAGTTCTGTTGATAGCTGAACATTTAACAAGTAGAATTATTGTTTTATGATATTAATTAGTAAATTGTATATATATGTTTTAGATTTGTATATAGTTTGTTGTAGCTGCTTTTTTTCACTTAGATTAGTTTCTTTAGTTTATATTTTCTTTCACTTTCCTAGGACTTAAATTTCCCAACAACGGAGTCGCTAAACCCGTCGGAGTGGATCATTCCAAATGGCTTGGTTTATTTAGACAACCTCAGACTGGATCCACCCCTCCAGTTGACGAGCAGTCAATTTATCCCATCAACAAATGGCACTAGAAGGAGGGCCGACTAACAAGTCGACCTTGTAGGAGCCTTTATTTTAAATGTATCCAATTTCCCCCATGGATCCCCAAATCACTGTGTTCGAGCATGCTTTCAACTTCTCATTACCCAATGTTCCCAACAAGACAGTCTCTCGCTTGTCCAAACCCACCTTTGATGGTGGAGGCAATATATCTGCTAAAGACCACCTTAACAAGTTTTGGTGCAAATGCATCAAACATGACATCTCGGATTTAAGAGTTTTATGCAGACTTTTCACTTTTACTTTTAGAGGTCGTATTAAACATTGGTTTGAATCCTTTCCATCGTGTCACATTTTTGATTGGTTTCAATTTGTAGATGAGTTTCTATATGCTTTTGAAATTTATGATTTCGATCAATTATGTGAAGAATTTCATACTTCACTAATCAACGACGATTCATCTTCATAAGACTTTTTGACAAGAGTCTATCATATCCTCTGTAGATTTAATCTCGATGACATGTCGTTGGAATTAAATCTCTTCTATGATGCTTACATCCCTTCCATCCAGTCATGTTCAATCACGAATGAAGAACCAATTGCAAATCCTATCACTCAACTGCAAGAACAATCTTCTTCGTAACAAGAGAAAAATTCTTTCGATAATGTTGAACAAGCCAGGGAGGTAGAATCTATTGATAAGGCTCTTATTGACAACCAAATTGTTTTTTCCTTTGAATCATTGTATTTTTCAGTCTAAGACTAGTATGGAAGATGATTTGTTTCTGGCTCAAGGTGAATACCCTCATTCTTGTAACTCATGCTCTACTCAACATTTAAAATCAGTCATTGAAGAACACTTAAGCGACGAAAATCATCTTGAATTTTCTAGTACACCTATGAAACTGATTAGAGAAGAAGTTACGCAACTAGAAGAAGAAACTTTAAACCTTCATCCTCAAAATGCACTTTGTTCACAGAAAAGACTAGATGCTTGTCACATAAATTTTGAATTATCTATCACACAAAAGGCAAATCCAGATGATCATATTATGTTGAGGAATTCGTCACCAAAACATAGTAAGAGTTTTAAAGAAAGTGAAGAGAATTGTCTTGAGAATACCATTGTTGAGTATCATAGTTCAAGAGATTCTTTTCATCTACTTATTTCTGATTCCTTTTAATCTTTATATCCTGATCTATTCCTAGATTCTGGTGGACTTGACATCTTACCTACAACATACTACTCTTTTCCGCCACAATCATATCCTTTCGATATGCTAAATTTTGGTGAAATCAATTCCAAACCTAACATTGATAAACTTGGATTTGATGCTTGTTCACTTTCATCACTCACATGGGAAAAGGACATGTTGCGAGATGATTTTACACAGTTTATTGTTAAAAAACACAATGCATTATTTATTATGGAAATCAAACATTCTAAGTTTCATACTCGTTCTTTGCTTAGCTCGAATCTCAATGTTTATACTTCACATTTTGGAATGATCAATCTCATCGAAGGAAACATTCAAACCAATGATCCAATTGATTGCACAAATCCTTCTATGATGAGTTTCCCATTGGTATATTCATTTCATCAAAGTCATGGTTTGCATCCCCATTTTTGTAACAGGATCTTAGGATGGCTTGAATATTCATATATAAAAAAATTTCATAATAAAGACAAAGTTGTGCTTGCTTTCTTTTTACCTATGTATCTTGGAAGTAGGTGGGACATATTTCTTTTAGATCCTCCATGTGAAGAAATTAATGAACACTTAGAGAATTGTCAGGAGGATGGGGCATTTCAGCCTTAGCTGGTGGTTATTCCATTTCCTCGTAATCCTGACAAGTTTTTCAAACCTAATTACACTCGCCCATGCCAATATGACCCTTATCACGACAAGATTGCGCAATGGATGGAGGATTCGTACAACAAGAATATCCAAGGAAATGGTAAGATCATGCTTACTTTGTTTTTAGATGATGATTATGAAGGTAAGTGTGATATCTTTCTGTCATTTGTTGATATATTACCATTCTTATCAGTAATGATTGATCTTGTTTCCATTTCATGATTAGAGTTACTTTGATGGCTACATTGGAAACATGACTTCACGTAGTATCCTGATTTGTTTAATAGTTAGGGTAGGTTTAGGAATAGGTTTTCCTTTCAGTTGTATTTATCACTATTTTCTTTATAATAATGTAGTCATGAACGCAAGTGGGCATACAACGAGAACCATAATACGACTATTGTCAGGGAAGTCCCCTTGATCCTTTTCTCTTTGCTTCTAGTTGAACATTTATTTTCAAAAACGCATATCGTCATGAAAATCTTAAATGGAAAGTAAAGAGATAAATAAATCTGAATCAAACCTGACCCAAGGTACCGTGAGTAAGACTTCTTTCCCATCAAACGATATTTTCTTACTTTTTTAGTCTCCCAAGGGATTTGTTGCATGAGGTTTTCAGATGCATGTTTTGTACATATTTTTTTTTTTTGTTTGGATTTTTTTGCTTTCAAATCCTTCTTCGCTGGTGTGTTTTGATTTCTCCCTTATGCTTACTAGTTTTTGCTGTTGAAATACACATACCTGCATTATGAGTTGTTCAGACAAAGAAAACAGAAAATTTTTTCCTCTAAAATGACTGCTGAAAAGTTGTCTAAACATCAATTGTGATATGCTTCTGAAATTTACATCCATGTTAAGGAAAGCCTGTTGTTTGAAAGAAGTTTATTGATTTCAATCTGTAAGTGAAGCTTGTCACGATCATCTTTGTCTTCTTACGCTGTCCCTGTTCCTTAAGGAAATAACTCAGAAGATGTCTCCCTGCTTTCAAAGGTCGGTTTTGTAAACAAACCATCTCTAAATCTTAATGAAGGACAATTTTAAAAATTCTTTCAAGGTCTGTAAAAATATGTCTAAAATATCATAATTTTCAGCATCACCCCACTCAATTATATATCTTTAAAAACTAAACAAATCAAAAAGAGTTGTGGGAAGTACTTGTAAACCCTCCGATATGCTGAACAGGTCTGCTGGAAGTGGGTAAATGCATGCATGATGCCAAGACAACTTCGTCGGGGTACAGAACAGGCCCGCTGGCAGCAAAGCAATGTCGGGTTTATGAAAATTCGCAAATATGAAATCCCTTGACCTTAAAATGTCCTTTATTCTGATTTGGAACTTCTTGGCAGGATACAGATGTGAGAGTGGGTTAAATGGAAACCCTGTCAAGGCTATGGATGCCTGCAGGTAGCAGTGGCTTTGTCAATAGTATTGGAGATTTATCTTTAATATCATAACTCACTTGTCTTAAGACTGTTATCAGTTTTCATCTTTTAAGGACAGCTGGAATATTTGATTAATGATGATGTTTAAACAATTTTCTGGTTGTTTTTGAGTTAGAATTATTCTCATATCATAATCTAGATTTTTTCTTTTGGCAGAGATAACTGCTTATACCAGTGTGTCACCATTGTTGGCAGCCATTTAGCATTTTTATCTTTTCCTTATAAGCTGCCTACACAAGGGTTTTGAACCCTCAATACTTGTCATAATTCTTGAAAACAAAACGACACTATTATTTTGCGCATTCACACACCTGCCTTTTGTTTTCATTTTCACGACTGTAGGCGTGAAAACCTTGAATTGGAAGTCATGTTGATTACATTAAAGTCATCCTTGGATTGTTATGAATACTCTCGTTCATGTGGTCATTTCACTTCTAACTCAATAGTGGTCACACATGTGTCAAAACACCAAACTTTTATTCACTTTGCATTTTTGGTTGATATGGTTTCAATTTATAGTTTTTCCATGCAATGATCTTTGGTGTCTTTGATTAAATCCTCGGTGCAATGGTTTCATACAACGCATAAACTTTATGATAAAATCGTTGGTGCTATATTCGAAGTGTTGTTTTGATTTAAATCATACAAACACTATTGTTTGTTCAAATAATTAGGTCGACTTGTCATGGTTTTCAATAGTTATTTGTTTGGCATATCATTTACATTGCTTTTAACACACACCAATAGTGATTTGAATCACCAAAGTGCCGTCGATGGTACATGTCGAAATGAATGTTTTGCATGGTTTCATTTCATTCCACCACCCTCGCACACTTAGGCATTAATGTCTGCCTTGTATCTCGGGCTACCTCTATTTGTTTTGGGGAAACCTGTGAGCATTTGGTCATGCGTCTACCCTGTCCAGCCCCCTCGCCGTTTACCCTAATCACTGTGTTCTCTCTCCTATGGCCCCTGTAGTGCGCATAGAACCTAATGGCGTCCAAACGTTGTTGTTATTTGACAATGCTCGTGAGGACCTGGAGAATAATGGCTGGTTAGTTTTCATCCAAAAATTTGAGGGTTTCAACCTCGTGGTCGCCCAACAGTTTTCCCTCACATTCGATGGATGCAGGTCCAAAGTTGGGGACATCCAACTTGAATTGAATGAAGAATTCCTCAGCTCCGCTATGGGTTTGCCAGCTAAAGGGAAGAGGTGGTTTAAGAATTCGAAGGTGGATGAAGTGTCGTGGCCGCTCCTATTCACATCGAGGAAAATTGTCAGTTGTGACAGAGGTATGCGAGTCACTTCCCTTAAGTCTAGGTGGCATGATTTATTGGCCATTTTTAAGCAATTCGTGACTTGCGAAGGTCGATATGGTTTAGTGTTTCTTTACCATCTCCGGTTTCTTATGAATTTCATAGATTTCCCTTTGAATATGCCTCACTACCTCCTACGCAATCTGTATAAAATGGCCAAACGATTTAAGAGGGAGAAGGTTGATTCCAGCCTCTTCCATCACTGTTTGATCAAAATCATTGTTATTCATCATTTGAGGCTGAGTGGTGACTATTGGCAATATTTCCTATCAAGGAATGGCTTCGCCACTCTTGAATGTGTTCAAGTGGACAAGACTGTGGTCACTAAAACACTTGTTGGGTATGTCGTGCCATCTCCTACCCTCCTACCCACTGTCGAACCCTTGACCTACCCCAACACTGACCTACCCGACACCATGCCTGGCCCATGTTTGAAAGACAATGCTAAGATTGTTAAGAGGCCTGTAAGGAAGAAAGGAAAGGGTAATACAGATGCCAACAACAAAGGTAAGAAGGCTGCACGATGGGTATCTAGGTGTGATCGTAACAAGCCCAAACAAAACACAGACTAGAAGCCTATTGTTTTGAGTGAAGATTCAGACTCTGAGATTGAACATTTTCTAACTGAGGAGTACCCTTACTCTCACGGCCTCTGTTCTGTTGAACCCTATGACTACGTGTCCAATCTCGCACCGTGCCTTAAGGATGACCCTAACTTCCCAGGAATTAAGTTTGAAAATGGAACCCCTGGTAATTTAAAATATACTTCACCTGTAGTGACTTGGCCCAATCAACAACAGTGCACTCAATGCAACTCTTGGCTTGAATGATACTACATAGATTTCCCTCTGTTGCAATCCAAAATTAAGTCCTTGGAGGACCGAGTGACTGTGTTGTCTATGGAAAATGATAGACTGCAAGCCAACGATAAGAGGCAGAAGACCACGGGTTCTATCATGTTCAAAAATGTTGATGCAGCCACAACCATTGTTAATTCCAAGTTAGCCTGACCAAATCGTATCTCTACAGCCAAGGTATGATATTTCAACAATGTTTTTACAATGATCCTGTCTATTTTGAATTTGCAAGAATGATTTTGTTGTGACTTAGTACAAACAATTGTGGTTGCAAAAGATTTGTTTGCTAAATCGAATATAGTTATGTTTTGATTGAATCGATTTAATATGATTTGGTTTGTTCTGAATTAGCATAGCCGATTGTGTTTCCTTCGAAATAGCATAACCTATTTGTATGATAAATCGAATATAGTTATGTTTTGATTGAATTGATTCAATGCGATTTCATTAGTTTTGAATTGGCATAAAATATTTGGTTTGTTTTAGCATGAATGATTTTCTTTGCTTTGAATTAATAATTAAGTGTTTTTTTGATAGATCGCATGCATTTCTGTTATCATTAGATTAATTTAAAACGATTTTGTTTGTAAATATGACTAGCTACAGAATCGTGAGATTTTGTAGCTAGTCATAAAATTTGGATTTTTGTGGATTTCACAACTAAACACTATCTAAATTTTTTTATTCTTCTCCATCTACAGGTACACATGAATTTCAATGGGAATTGGACCTGCTGTGGAAGTTTAGAACATGCTTTTGTTACATAGTTTTGGTTTAGGTTGTTAGTCTTAGGCAGAAATAGGAATCTGGGAGATTGGTCCCATATTTTTTTGCAAACAGTTTGATATTTTCCATAGGGAATGTTTCACCCTGTGGACTTTAAATACTTGTTATTTTTTGTAAACAACCCATCATTGTTGGAAGATCAAATACTATGGGCTGATGATTATACAAACTCGAATGAAAGTGGATATTTTGTAACAACTTTAGCTTTCAATTTATCATACTTTTGTTCAAGCTTTGTGCATTTTAATTTGTAATCAAATTATTGACTACTTTATGATTTAAATTCTTTCCATATTTGATGTATCTCATTTTACACACAACAATTACTCTGTTTGAATTTAATGAGTAGAAGGTTTATCTTCTTTCTTGAATGAATGGTTATGTACAAATCTTCACACTGGGATTTATCTAAATGTGATGATCTGTAAACTATAAGATTGTTGTTGTTTTATGTCTTGTTTGTTCTGTCATTCGTATTCAAAGAGTATTGTTGCTTCTTGTTTACAAGAAGCTTGTGGAAAATCTAGTGCGGATTTCTCCCATCAAACAGGTGAATCGAGTACTGTGAACAGGACAAATAGGAAGCGCCTCTATAGGCCAGTTTGTTAGAGTTATTCAGTTAGTTAATTAACATATAAACTTCTTGCAATCTGAACAAGTTTCCTTGTTCATCTCTATAGTTCATATTTAAAGCTAGGATTTTTATTTTAATTTCTTAGTTTAGATAGATTTCATTCTATTCCTTTCTCATAAAAATTATAAAAAATAAAAAATAATAGCTTCGTTGTCAATTCATACATGATTTTTGCAAATTTAGATCAAAATTTGTATTGTGTAAATACTGCACATATATAATTGAGATTTAGTTCTCTTGATAGCTGAACATTTAACAAGTAGAATTATTGTTTTATGATATTAGTTAGTAAACTGTATATATATGTTTTAGATTTGTATATAGTTTGTTGTAGCTGGTTTTTTCACTTAGATTAGTTTCTTTAGTTTAGTTTTTCTTTTACTTTCCTAGGACTTAGATCAGTCAACAGAGCCGCTAAACCCGTCGGAGTGGATCATTCCAAACGGCTTGGGTTATTTAGACAACCTCGGACTGGATCACCCCTCCAGTTGACGAGCGGTCAATTTCACCTGTCAACAAAGATCAAAATAGGTATTGGTTGAAGAATAATTTTGGGATCAACCCAATGAATAAAGCATCGGTGTGCATGTTCAGAGTTCAATGGTTCTTGACACCTCCTAAAAGAGATACCATCCCCAGGTGGAGCCTATGTTGGGGTCCTATAATTGTAGGAAACTCGATTCTTCGAATGTTGATTTGGCATTTCCCTTGTGATGAATACTTCTGGCTCAGTTGACCCCTTTTTTTCCCTCCATCCATTTCGCCCAATCCTCCATCACCCTGTTGCATCCTTCATCCACTGTTGCACCCTTCAGTCCCTCACCCTTCATTCCTTCACCCCTTAGCCAATCTTATCCTTGCACGAATAAACAAACTTAGGTTAAAGGAAAAATCAAATAATGTTAGTAATAAGTTTAGTGTAGTTAGAATAGGTTAGACTTGTTAATAATAAATTTATCATTAATTAATTAATTAATGCTTAATAATTAAATTAGTTGTTAGTAATTAGATTAGTTTGTTAATAAAATAAAATAAAAAATAATGTAATAACATTAATAATAATAAAAAATTAAAATAAAAAAAACTTAAAAATTAAAAACATAATAATAATATTAAAACAAAATAAAATTAAAATAAACAAAAATAAAAAATAAAACAAAGTAATAAAAATAATAAATAAAAACAAAACACAAAAGTTATAAAAACACAAAACAATAAACAAAACTTAATATAAAACAAAAATACATATAAAAAAATAAAATAAAACATAATTAAACAAAATATAAAACAAAAACTAAAAATTAAAAACATACAACTAAAACTTAATACTTATCCTAAGTTTCTTGGTGACTTCCCATGCAT
>JZKD02S0157158.1:10720-23426 GCA_000966675.3 Picea glauca
CCCTTGCCCAAAAAAACCACTTTTGCAGCATTTTCAACCAGTCATATTCCGAAGCGGATTCTGGGCTAACAGAGACATATTTTAAAAAACCAAGAGAGGTTTTAGTGGAGAACAGGTTAAGGAACAAAAACCTCTTCCATATTTTTCAAAGGTACCACCAGTTGGGATAATCGAAGCTTTTGTTCACCCTCATTTTTCATATTTTTGGTTTTTCTGTTACAGTCCTGATTTTGTGGGAGTTGTTACGACAAGATGGAGGAGAATTTGGAGAAACTAGAGGAGGTGTTTGTCCAGCATGTTCCCGTCTACAATAAAATCATTCATTTTTTTCCCCAGGTGTCATCATTGAAGAGAAACAAATGTCTGTGCGGACCCTTTTTTTGCAGAAACTCAGGCCGTCTTTCATGGCAGACCGTTCAAGAGTTTTCGGGATTTGTGGCTATTTTTGGCCGAGGCGGTTGAATCCAACTTCCTAAACTTGTTGGGGGATATATCCTATTTATTCATATGATTTTAATGTAAAAATGGGTTGATTCCACCACCCAAGGAGGAGAAGGGATCATGATTGAACTTTGTATCAGGGCTCACAGAGCTTTCTGTATTTCATCAATCCAATAATATAGTCACAACAACTACAAGATTCATGTGTCATTTTTTGTGATGATGCTTTTATTATTTACTGTGATTTGTTTCCATTGTATTTATTAAGTTATTCATACTCTGAATCATGAAAAAAAGTTCAAAGAACATAATTTGTTGAGACATACACTATGTTTCTGGCTTTAACATAATTGTTAATGTTTTCTTCTCAATGGTTAATTTCAGGATTCTTGATTTCCCTGTTATTGGCTGGTCCTCTCACCTTGCTCCTCTAAATCCAAAATCAAATTCAAATAATCCAACAAGAGTGCCTACATTTCCCTGTAAGGTTGTCTGTATAACTTGTTTTTGATTGAATTTCAGGCTGTGACCCCATTACCCAATGGACCTCTTTTCTCCCGTTTTAGCCAATCATTAAAAAAATCCAAACTCTGAACTCATTAGCTAGCCTAATATCTATTCAAACAAATCAATATCAAATAGAGAGATCCCTCTATGAGTCTTGGAGAGATATATCCAAGACTCGAAGTGGTTTTGATGTTTCCTCTGTGACTGCCTCCACAGCCTTGGGCAAATTACAGAGTGCTAATAGGTCCATGTCGCATGTATTTGTATTGAAATGGATTGACACTTTTTTTGAGGTTCTTTAATAGGCCTGAAAGATTAAATGTTTACATGACGCGAGGTCCTCCAATAGGCCTAAAAACTTAAATGTTTGCATATTGTGAGGCCCTTAGATAGCCTGACAACGTTAAATGTTTATCTGAATACACTTCTTGGAGTACATTTTTCCTCGAAATTTTCCATACAATGTTGCAATGATTTTGGACAATATTGTTGTACACCACCAGTTGAATAGGCATTGTATGTTTCATATTTCTTCTAGACTTGCAATGCAATTTATTTATCGTTGAAGCTACATACATTATTTACTGGTTCTATGAGTGCTTCTTCTTCGTTGGTTCGTCGGTTGTTACTTGTTGTTGTTGTTTGGTTCATAATTCGACCAACGCTTCTACCTTTGATCGTTTCATAGTAAGTTTCCATGCCATAGTTTCATTTTCTATTCCTTCTTTGTTGTTCAGTGTTTTCATTTTGCAAGTAAGAATGTTTTCTTATTTCTACTAGCATGATCGTCATATGTTTCGGGTTCCTTCTGTTCTTCGGTTGTAGCTTTGTAATTGTGGGAGATACATATGTTGTTTATTGGTTTGATGGTTGTTGCTTGTTCCCTGGTTCGTTGGTTTGTCGGTTGGTGGTTGTGTTTGTTTGGCTCAAGTTTAAGCTTTGGGGAACTAGGGATACAGTTGGGAATGTTAGTGCTTTCTCATTGGTTTGGTGCTTGCTATTTATTTTTGTTTGATTCGGCTTTGGAGGGTTGGGGTCCTGCATCGATAGTTGAAGATGTTTTTTTTTTTTTTTTNCGCTTTATAGTGTTCATCCCCTACACCCATGATTGGGCATGTAGTTGTGTTATTTTCCCTATCTGGCGAGGTCGATATATGTTCTGTTGTGATATTTTGTTGGTGCTTCAGTGTTGACATGATAGAAAATAGTTGCATGAAAAATAGTTCGAGAAGTACATGTGAAATTGAAATATCTATTTTTTTGTTAAGATAAAACATATGCAGGCTGCACTTATAAGCCATGTATCGTAAAATGTGACCATATGAAAATACATGTATTTATCCTCTACACAGACCGGTGTTCCCACGATACAATTTATCTTGTACTTGAGATATGAGATGTACAACAAAGATTCTGCAAAATTATATTTCCATGTTTGGAAGCATATCTGGGTAGTTTTCCATGGAAAACAAAAATCTTGTATCATGGGCACAATAGTCTGTGTAGAGGATAAAGAAAATGTATTTCCATGGNACCGTTCAAGAGTTTTCGGGATTTGTGGCTATTTTTGGCCGAGGCGGTTGAATCCAACTTCCTAAACTTGTTGGGGGATATATCCTATTTATTCATATGATTTTAATGTAAAAATGGGTTGATTCCACCACCCAAGGAGGAGAAGGGATCATGATTGAACTTTGTATCAGGGCTCACAGAGCTTTCTGTATTTCATCAATCCAATAATATAGTCACAACAACTACAAGATTCATGTGTCATTTTTTGTGATGATGCTTTTATTATTTACTGTGATTTGTTTCCATTGTATTTATTAAGTTATTCATACTCTGAATCATGAAAAAAAGTTCAAAGAACATAATTTGTTGAGACATACACTATGTTTCTGGCTTTAACATAATTGTTAATGTTTTCTTCTCAATGGTTAATTTCAGGATTCTTGATTTCCCTGTTATTGGCTGGTCCTCTCACCTTGCTCCTCTAAATCCAAAATCAAATTCAAATAATCCAACAAGAGTGCCTACATTTCCCTGTAAGGTTGTCTGTATAACTTGTTTTTGATTGAATTTCAGGCTGTGACCCCATTACCCAATGGACCTCTTTTCTCCCGTTTTAGCCAATCATTAAAAAAATCCAAACTCTGAACTCATTAGCTAGCCTAATATCTATTCAAACAAATCAATATCAAATAGAGAGATCCCTCTATGAGTCTTGGAGAGATATATCCAAGACTCGAAGTGGTTTTGATGTTTCCTCTGTGACTGCCTCCACAGCCTTGGGCAAATTACAGAGTGCTAACAGGTCCATGTCGCATGCATTTGTATTGAAATGGATTGACACTTTTTTTGAGGTTCTTTAATAGGCCTGAAAGATTAAATGTTTACATGACGCGAGGTCCTCCAATAGGCCTAACAACTTAAATGTTTGCATACTGTGAGGACCTTAGATAGCCTGACAACGTTAAATGTTTATCTGAATACACTTCTCGGAGTACATTTTTCCTCGAAATTTTCCATACAATGTTGCAATGATTTTGGACAATATTGTTGTCCACCACCAGTTGAATAGGCATTGTATGTTTCATATTTCTTCTAGACTTGCAATTCAATTTATTTATCGTTGAAGCTACATACATTGTTTACTGGTTCGATGAGTGCTTCTTCTTCGTTGGTTCGTCGGTTGTTACTTGTTGTTGTTGTTTGGTTCACAATTCGACCAACGCTTCTACCTTTGATTGTTTCATAGTAAGTTTCCATGCCATAGTTTCATTTTCTATTCCTTCTTTGTTGTTCAGTGTTTGCATTTTGCAAGTAAGAATGTTTTCTTATTTCTACTGGCATGATCGTCATATGTTTCGGGTTCCTTCTATTCTTCGGTTGTAGCTTCGTAATTGTGGGAGATACATATGTTGTTTATTGGTTTGATGGTTGTTTCTTGTTCCCTGGTTCGTTGGTTTGTCGGTTGGTGGTTGTGTTTGTTTGGCTCAATTTTACGCTTTGGGGCACTAGGGATACAGTTGGGCATGTTAGTGCTTTCTCATTGGTTTGGTGCTTTCTATTTTTTTTTGTTTGATTTGGCTTTGCAGGGTTGGGGTCCTGCACTGATGGTTGAAGATTTTTTTTTTTTTTTTTTTTTTTTTTTTTTTTTTTTGTATTGTTTTTATTTTTTGGGCGCTTTATAGTGTTCATCCCCTACACCTATGATTGGGAATGTAGTTGTGTTATTTTCCCTATCTGGCGAGGTCGATATATGTTCTTCTATGATATTTTGTTGGTGCTTCAGTGTTGACATGATAGAAAATAGTTGCATGAAAAATAGTTCGAGAAGTACATGTGAAATTGCAATATCTATTTTTTTGTTAAGATAAAACATATGCAGGCTGCACTTATAAGCCATGTATTGTAAAATGTTCCCATATGAAAATACATGTATTTATCCTCTACACAGACCGGTGTTCCCACGATACAATTTATCTTGTACTTGAGATATGATATGTACAACAAAGATTCTGTAAAATTATATTTCCATGTTTGGAAGCATATCTGGGTAGTTTTCCATGGAAAACAAAAATCTTGTATCATGGGCACAATAGTCTGTGTAGAGGATAAAGAAAATGTATTTCCATGGGTGGAATCATATCTGGATACATTGCCACAGAAAACCAGAAATCATTTAGCTATGTTGGAATTACTAAGACAACTGACAGGGGGGGTGAATCAATTGTTACTATGATTAAACAACTTTATGCCTATTAAAATATTCTTAACCTTCTCCAAGTGATCATCAAGATTATGTAATACATGAACAACATAAATAACAAAAATCAATCACAGATATGATATACACAGAGACAAATATTTCACGAGGAAACCCATAAAGGGAGAAAACCTCTTCTTTGAATGATAGGCAATATTTTAAGTTTTGTACATCATATTTCTTTGAGCACCAACTCAAAATGAGGCTACAACCTCTTGTTTAACAAGATTCAACTTGTTGAGAGCACCAACTCTCTGGTTTCTCTAGAACCCACTATAAGGAAGCACCAACTCCCTGAGTGTTCCAGCACCAACTAGATGGAAGCACCAACTTCTAGTCACACAGGAACCAACATGTATAACAAAGAACAATGGTTGTCCCTTGTACCACCCTACAGCCCTGGTTTTTCTGGATGAAACCATATGGAAGATACAAATCCCTGTGTTCAAGAACCCACTTGAAAATATGAGGACAACAGTCCTCCCTAGCACCACCCTACCACCTTGAAATATAAATCTTTGCTTTCTGAAATTTATTATAGTGATGCAGTATTTATCAATGGCTTACCAGTCTCATCACTGTTCTGCTACAATGATATGCTCTGATGCATCAGTCTCTTGCTCTTTCTCACATCTTCTTATGCACACCCTGTTCAACTTATCATCATCCTTTCATGCTCTATGCTCCCTCTTCATTCTTTTCTCTACGTCTATAATCTTTCCTTCAGATCATGCACTTCATCACGTGCTACACCCATGCATCTCACATGAAAAAGAATACCAAGTTATTTGTTCTACATCAGTTTCTCACGCCAAGTTCTCTACATGATCATCATACCAACTCTTCATCTTCTCTGGTGATTATTTTGTAACTGTTCATCATCAATGCCCATTTTCCAAAGATTCTTTGGCTTCTCTAGCAGTTATCCTGAGGTTGTTTGGCTTATCTATCAATCACAATTCTTCATCTTCTCTGGTAGTTACAGTCAATTTTTTTTCTGGATTCTTTGGATTCTAAGCCCCTTCCTTCACGTGACCAACGGTGGTGACCATACGCCTATTCAAAAGGCGCTTCACGATCTTGGTCTAGTGAGCACTAGCTCCCCATTTTTTTCGATATAACCTTGGGCTATGAAATTCATGTGACCAAGCGATTGTGGGAATGTCCATAGGCGGTTTGAGGGTAACCCACTTTTCACCCCACAATTCACTACATAGATCCATGTATGCCTTTGGAGATACCATGGTTTTGATTGTGGCCTGGTCACAAAAAAATAAGATCTGAGCATGTTCTGACCCCGCAATGCGATGGGGCTGTCGATCTCATGATCTTGATGGTGCTCCTGAATGGATGGTTCATATTTGATCTTTCACGATCTACAGATCAGATCCAACCTCCCTAAATCAACGACTGTGATTTATTTCGTGATCCAGGATTTGGGAGTTTCAAATATCAAACCCTACTTTCTTTCGTATGTCAATCTTCCGAAGTCAATGATCCACAAACACCTGTTCTTCTCAATCAATGACTCTACCTCCACTATGAAATTTTGACCTTTCAACCAGATCAATAGTTTTGCGTCCCGTTTCTTGATCAACGATCGAGATCTCCTTCGGGTCTCTAGACTTCTGAAATCTCAAATATCAAACTTACACTCTAGATCAGATGACCCAGATTCAATTCATACGATCCAACGATTGAGGTATTCTTCAGATGATATGACAACCAAGATTTAATTTAGACGATCCGATGGTCGAGAATGTATTTCGGCTCTGCGACTCTTCGGACTTCGGAGATTTAAAATATCAAATTGACGCTCTGGATCAGACGACCCAGATGCACTTTGGACGATCCAACGCTTGAGGTCTTCTTCAGACGATCTGACGACTAAGATTTACTTTGGACGATCCGATGGTAGAGAATGTATTTTGTCTCTCCGGCTCTCCAAAATTTGGAGATTTCAAATCTCAAACTGAAACTCTCAAAGTGATTTCTCCGGAGCTTAACCTCCTCACATCTTTAGACCGAAAAATAATTTTGTTCATTGATCATGATCTTAGATCAACGAATTAATTTGTATGCGATGCATATTTTCCTTGGTTTATATCCAACGGACCTCCAACATTGATTATATTATCCTTCCATTTTAGAAATATCTGATGGCTGACGGAAATTCGCATAGTTAATATCTCACATATTTTACCACGCTTATCCTATCCTCCCACTTAATTTAATCTGATGGATGACGGGTATTCAAATAATCAAATTCTTTATCTCTTGGCCTCTCTTATCCTATCCTCCACTTAAAGTAATCCAACGGTTTTGAAGACTCTCAAAGCAGATCCACGATCAAGGATGATTGCAAAACAACAACTTGCGAGTGATTTAATTCGTCACCCAAGCTCCACAATTTGAAGTTGTGTGTTTGTTGGTGAGTCAACCATAATCGTCGATCTTTGAATCTATAATATATTATGGTCCTGAATAATTGTGGGATTGGAAATAGCAGGACATTTAATTCTCCTTTCGATCTCTGCAATCTATCCTTGTCGTTGATCTGGCGGTTGTGCATCTGACGGTCACAAATTAATCCGACTTATTCTCATAGTTTGTTAGATCAACCATAATCGTCTATATTTGGGTTTATGATATCTGGGGATCTATACCGATTGTGGTATTAGACCTAGAGAGTTGTTTGATTCTACTTTTTCTCTCCACAATTCATCCCTGTCGTTGATCTGGCTTGCAAATCAGACGGGCACGATCCTCCTCATGACCTTCTTTGATCTCTGCATATTGTTTTCTCCTCCTCCTGAGCTTATGATTTTCTTGTTTTCCATCAATGACAAGCACACTCTTCCTATAAAAAAATGCCAACAATATCCCCCTTTGGCATTGATGGAAACCTTGAAAGGCTACACTATTCTACTTAGACCTCCAACTGTAGCATCCAGACCACACTTTTTCTCCCCCTTTTACATCAATGTCAAAGAAAAAATGCTCCCCCTGAGCTTATCAGATACTCAACCAACCCATAATCCCCCTGACATGATGGAATCTCTCAGGTGAGAGAAGGCATGACACCCAACTTCTGACGAAGATATTCAAATGGTGTCTTGGCTAGGGGTTTAGTAAAGATGTTTGCAATTTTTTCTGTAGAAGAAATATAATTCAGCTGAACAACTCTGTTTGTAACCTTCTCTTTGAGAAAATGATACTTTAATTGTGTATNCCGCAATGCGATGGGGCTGTCGATCTCATGATCTTGATGGTGCTCCTGAATGGATGGTTCATATTTGATCTTTCACGATCTACAGATCAGATCCAACCTCCCTAAATCAACGACTATGATTTATTTCGTGATCCAGGATTTGGGAGTTTCAAATATCAAACCCTACTTTCTTTCGTACATCAATCTTCCAAAGTCAATGATCCACGAACACATGTTCTTCTCAATCGATGACTCTACCTCCACTCTGAAATTTTGACCTTTCAACCAGATCAATAGTTTTGCGTCCCCTTTCTTGATCAACGATAGAGATCTCCTTCGGGTCTCCAGACTTCTGAAATCTCAAATATCAAACTTACACTCTAGATCAGATGACCTAGATTCAATTCATACGATCCAATGCTTGAGGTATTCTTCAGATGATATGACAACCAAGATTTACTTTAGACGATCCGATGGTCAAGAATGTATTTCGGCTCTGTGACTCTTCGGACTTCGGAGATTTAAAATATCAAATTGACGCTCTAGATCAGACGACCCAGATGCACTTCGGACGATCCAACGCTTGAGGTCTTCTTCAGATGATCTGACGAATGAGATTTACTTTGGACGATCCGATGGTAGAGAATTTATTTTGTCTCTCCAACTCTCCAGACTTTGGAGATTTCAAATCTCAAACTGAAACTCTCAAAGTGATTTCTCTGGAGCTTAACCTCCTCACATCTTTAGACCCAAAACTAATTTTGTTCATTGATCATGATCTTAGATCAACGAATCAATTTGTATGTGATGCATATTTTCCTTGGTTTATATCCAACGGACCTCCAACATTGATTATATTATCCTTCCATTTTAGAAATATCTGACGGCTGACGGAAATTCGCATAGTTAATATCTCACATCTTTTACCGCGCTTATCCTATCCTCCCACTTAATTTAATCTGATGGCTGACGGGTATTCGAATAATAAAATTCTTTATCGCTTGGCCTCACTTATCCTATCCTCCACTTAAAGTGATCCAATGGTTTTGAAGACTCTCAAAGAAGATCCATGATCAAGGATGATTGCAGAACAACAACTTGCGAGTGATTTAATTCGTCACCCAAGCTCCACAATTTGAAGTTGTGTGTTTGTTGGTGAGTCAACCATAATCGTCGATCTTTGAATCTATAATATATGATGGTCCTGAATAATTGTGGGATTGGAAATAGCAGGACATTTAATTCTCCTTTCGATCTCTGCAATCTATCCTTGTCGTTGATCTGGCGGTTGTGCATCTGACGGTCACAAATTAATCCGACTTATTCTCATAGTTTGTTAGATCAACCATAATCGTCTATATTTGGGTTTATGATATCTGGGGATCTATACCGATTGTGGTATTAGACCTAGAGAGTTGTTTGATTCTACTTTTTCTCTCCACAATTCATCCCTGTCGTTGATCTGGCTTGCAAATCAGACGGGCACGATCCTCCTCATGACCTTCTTTGATCTCTGCATATTGTTTTCTCCTCCTCCTGAGCTTATGATTTTCTTGTTTTCCATCAATGACAAGCACACTCTTCCTATAAAAAAATGCCAACAATATCCCCCTTTGGCATTGATGGAAACCTTGAAAGGCTACACTATTCTACTTAGACCTCCAACTGTAGCATCCAGACCACACTTTTTCTCCCCCTTTTACATCAATGTCAAAGAAAAAATGCTCCCCCTGAGCTTATCAGATACTCAACCAACCCATAATCCCCCTGACATGATGGAATCTCTCAGGTGAGAGAAGGCATGACACCCAACTTCTGACGAAGATATTCAAATGGTGTCTTGGCTAGGGGTTTAGTAAAGATGTTTGCAATTTTTTCTGTAGAAGAAATATAATTCAGCTGAACAACTCTGTTTGTAACCTTCTCTTTGAGAAAATGATACTTTAATTGTGTATNGAGAAGAGTCTTATCATTTCCAAGTATTCATTGCAAACATGATGCAATATGTTTTGTGCATCGTCTGATTGGCGCCTTTAATAAATATCTAATTCTTAATCGCTCTTCGCCATCACCCCCACCTTTGCACTTTTTTCTAAATATGCAATTAATGAGCTTTAATGGTAACAACTCATTACGCACGAACCCTGGAGATTTTCATTTATCAATGAAAGGCTCGAGGAGATATTCCATTGATACACATTAAACCATGATTTGTTGAGGGTTATATTATCCCTCCCCAATTTTCATTTCAAACATCGTATGGAGAAAACATAAATTCTTGTTAATTTGTGGCAACAGTTTTATCCAAATACAGTAAACACATTCGGGCATGATGGCCAGAGGCTCCAGTATTCCAGGTCATATTATTACTACTCATCTCCCTCCGCACAGGAGAAAAAAAGGATATGTTCCCTTGGTACAACGAGAGATATATTTCAAGCCAAAGAATTCCAAGGAAACCCTGCCTGCTCAAAGAACCTGCCCAGTTGCATTGATGGATGGCGTAGAGGTTGATTTCATGGATTCCAAGCCAGAAGAAGATGATATGATAGGCAATGATACGACAATGGATGATTGAAATGCATAGACTATTCCCACTCCTTCACCCAAATTGAAATCAACCATAATGGGCAGAACTTCCCGTCTCAGTGATGGCAGTCCTGACAACACCAAAAGAAGGAGTTTCAGAAAATAAATCAACGTTGAATGCAATACCCTCTTTGCAACTCAAAAGTAGGAATTCCAGAGGTCCAAATTAGTTTGTTATGGGTGGAAGACTTTCACTGTAATGAAATGATATGTTGATTCTCCCAGAGATATATTTCAAGCCAAAAAAATATTCAATTGTGGGACTGCTGTCATGTTATCTGGATATACAATTAACATCTTCGGGAATGAGGACCATAACTCCCACTGGTGAAAGGCATATTTCTACTATTCATCTCCTTACACCTAGAATGGACTAATTTGGGCCTCTGAAATTGCACGTAAAACCTATGTCCCTGAAGTATTTTCGACTATGGAGAGGCAGTTTCTTGATGTGTCCTAACTTTTGTTTAAGGGCTATTCCATTTTCCCTGCAACATTTTTTTTCTTCTTAAACAGAGGAAGCTTCTGAGAACTATCAATTTTACCGCAGGATGATCCATCGAGGAGAAAACTGCAAGGATTTACTAAAAAAAAAGGCATGGTAATCAGTTTTGTATGCATTTCGAAGAGCATCTCGATAGCTCTGTCGACAGGCGAAATTGACCGTCTGTCAACTGGGAGAGTGGATCCGGTCTGGGGTTGTCTAAATAACCCAATCCGTTTTGGGTAACCCACCCTGACGGGTTTAGCGGCTCCGTTAGTCGATCTAAGTCCTAAGGAAACTAAAGAAAACTACTCTAAATTAACTAATCTAACTAAAAATAAATATTAAAACAAACTAATAAACAAATCTAAACTATCTATATATACAATTTACTATCTAATACTACACAACTATAATTCTATAAAATCAAATGTTCAATTACTAATAGTGTCAAATTTAATTACAACTGTACAATATTTACAAATTACAGATTTGAATGAAAACCTGAAAAACTCATTTGTAATCTATCCTAAGACAGCAAGACTATGGTTTTTTGATTTTATAATTTTATGAAAAAGAAATAACATAAAACTAACTAAACTAAGAAACTAAAATAATAACTCTAACTACAAATCTAAACTATACATATATCTAACTAAACTACTTATACTATACTAACAAATTAACTATTAAATACTAAATAACAAACTGACATGAAGTAACGCTTCAGGTTTGTCCTGTATGCAATGATTGTCTTAGTTGATCGGAGGGAGGAAACCCGCACCGGATTATCCACGATCTTCTCGTAAACTAGAAGAAGTTGTGCTCTTCAAATATAATTACAGGACAAACAAGACATAAAAATTTAGAGCAATCTTTGATTTATAAATCTTCACAATTAGATAAATATGTATGCAAAGATCTATACAAAATGATTCAATTAGCGAAGAAGAGAAATATGTAATTCATTAACTGAAACAAAGTAATTGTTGTACTTTAAAAATAGGAGAGATCAGATATAGACAACATATAAATCAAATCACACCAGCATGCAAAACATTATGATAGCTAAAGTAGTCGATAATTAATTGCCAACTGATATGCAAAAACTTGAAACAAAAGTTTGATATATTGAAACCGAAAGTTGTTACAAGACATCAACTGTCATCTCAGTCTGAATCATAAATCCATAGTTTGGTTCTCCCACAAGTGAGGATGATCCTTATTACAAAAAATAACTAGTATTTAAAGGCCTCCCACAGGGTAAAACATCCCTGTAGGAATTATCAAAATAGTTTACAGGAAATCTGGGATGATATCCCAAGTCTGGCTAAACTAACAACTTAAAATAAAAACTGCATCACACAAATATCTCCTAGACTGCCACGGCATGCCCAATTGATCATTGCAATTCGAGTGCACCTGAAAGAGGACAAAAATAGGCAAGTTAAAAGGATATTTTATTAATAAAATTAAAAAAAATCTAATTTTAAAGACTAGCTACAGAATCTTGCGATTTTGTAGCTGGTCTAAATCAAACACATAATCGTTTTAAAATCAATTCGAATATTAGAAAATACATTCAAACTAAAAAAATATTTGATTGCTAAAAGCATCATTAAATCGACACTTGTATGCAAATTGAACAAACTAAATCGTATTCAACCAAATGATAACAGAGATGGATGCACTCTGTTTAATTCAC
>JZKD02S0157180.1:0-23426 GCA_000966675.3 Picea glauca
CCCCCCCCCCCGGCCCCTTTTTATATGGATGGAATGCTACTCCCTTATGATGGGATGACTTATTTTTTTTTGGATTTACCCTCTTTTCTTAGTGATTCCTCTATAGTTTTTTAGATTCCTAATTCCTTCTCTGTGTCTATATTCAATTATCTTTTGTTTCTATGGGATTTAATTCCTATTTTTTTTATTGTAGTTGGTTGGATGACCTATAGGTATGTATCACTGTCAGAAGTTTCCTATCTGTCTTCTTCTAAAAAAACAAGGATCTCTGGAGGGGGGGTTGGAATAGATTTTGCTGTGGTTCCCCCACTTGTTACCGGGATTTATTTTTTTATTTTTTCCTTTTATGATTTCCTCTTATGACTTCCTCCTCTATTTCTTCTTGTCTCTTTCTTCCATTTTGTTCCTAATGGTCCCTAAGGTCTTCCATGATATATTCTGTTGGAATTCCAACATACATGTTGTGACTTGATTCTCGTTTCCAGGGGGAGACTGGGGGTCTTTCTCTCGAGCCTGTAGTTTTTTCTCCTTGACCTTGTGGGGGGTTCATGGTTGTTTTCCCAGTAGTTTTTTTTCCTTTTTGGATATTTCCATTGGTCCTGTTTCAAATTTTTCTCTTGAGGTTCTTTAGCTTGTGGGAAGATTTTTGCAAAATGAACATATTTGCAGCAAACTTTTCATTTGAAAGGGATTTTTTTGTAATAGACCCGTTGAACATAATACCAATTATCCAAAGTCAACTGGATTGCTTATGGGAGAAATTTTTCCAAATCTGCTTCCACACAAAGTCTGGCACAAGCTTGAATCCCTTCTTGTGGTTCATCCTGATCGATGTATTTCCCCAGTGAGTTTCCTATGTTTCTTAGGGTTTCATCATTCCAATAGTGTAGAGGGAGGAACAACAACCTTACCCAAACAAGGAATGTTTAAGGGATATCATTTTCTGGGCTGAATTTTGAGGTCCATTTATTGAGATACATTCCTCTTGCTCCCGTGAAATAAGGACTGCTTTAGAAAATCAGATCCATGTCCTCTTTTTTTTCAAATAGAAAGGTGAAGAAAAACTTACCACAAAAGGTCATAGACATTTGTCCCTGGATTAGTTTTTTCCAGTTCAGTTCTAGCCAATGATGAATGGCTTTGGGGGAGGGCCACAACCCCGTGAACTTCCCTATCAGTCCATTTTCAGCCATTCTAAAATCTAGTGAGCGAGCCAAATAAGGGTGCACAACCACCTTAGGGATCTCTTCCATTTTTCTTACGAATATGGAGGGAGCTGCCTTGTGGACCTTTGCATAGGAAGATATCAAGGTCTGAAAGGAATGAAGATCTAAAGACGAAGACCCTAGGGGGGATTCCCCCCCTCAGAGGGGGCCATAATTGGCTCGCATGAGGGTGTGTGGGGATGGATCCATGAGAAATTGAAAACCAGAGTCCCTAGAGAACCATAGCAAAGCTAAATATTTGTTACTTTCCCGTGAAAAAAAAAATAAAAAAAATAAAAAATTTGGAGTTCACCAAAGAGGAAAACTTGAGTTCATCGAAGAGACATTTTTGTATTCATTCGAACGTGTTTTGAAGGTTGTTAAGGAGCAGTGTTCAAATTTCTCCAAAACACAAATTATAAATTCTGTCGAAAACCAAATATTGAAACCGTCGAAGGACAATTTTTTTGGTTCACCAAAAAACAAGTTCTAAAGTTCGTCGAAAGAAGGTTTTTTTTTAGTCTATCGAAAGAGAGAAGAAGATAAAGAAAGAGAAAGAGAAGGCTAGAAGAAAAGGAGGAAAGGGAAGGAAAGCATAGACAATTTACCCAAAAAACATTAGGAGACATAAACATGTTTTGACCATAACATGAGAATTTAAACTTAGATTCAAATGCAATTTAATGTGTATGTCCATAGGGACGAGAGATATAATAATTTCAGTGAGTGCCACTGGCTAATTCTGCTTCCATTCTCTGGAAAATGAAAATTAATGAATTTTGAATATTTTGATCATGATGAGTAAACGAGACCTGAATAATGATGAATTTTTTATAGATAGCTCAAAACACAAAGATGAAGATACCCATTTGGGCTGCTAGAAAAATTCAAAATGAGTTGGCATGGATATTCCCAAACAGGCCAAAATCCACTATTCTTGGGAACTTTTTGGGGATCTTGAAATCTTCAGGGAAAGGAAAGGGACCTCAAATCACCAATCTAGAAAATTTTACTTAGTCGGTATTTTACCTACTCATCAATCCAGACAAATTTTCCTTGAGGTAGTTTTTCCCAATTTTTCTCTATTTAGGAGATAACTAGTTTTGGCGATAAAAAAAATTCCAAGTCTAGAGAAAATATAAAAGTGCAAGGTCATCAATTCCATATTTATATATAATTTTACTAGATCATCTGATTCCAAATCCAAAAGTTGTTTTGTTCAAAATCATAAATCATATCTACATCTGATACAATTTTTTTTATGGTTGCTAATAGATTTTCCATTACAGATGGAAGAAAATGGTCTTTCAACCAAATTACACCAGTGAAAACAATGCACCTTTGAGTAGAAATGACAAAATTCAAAGATCTATGCTCGGAAAGGTAATCTAGAGGAAAACATGTAATGTCCCCAACCAGAATAGGAGGGGAAATCATGTTTTTTGTCCCAAAATCTATTGTTCCTGCTTATGTGAATGTGTTGTTAACTTCTTCTAAACATTTTACTTAATGAGGAATATTGTCAAACATATAGCATAAATGCATTACACAAGAAATAGAGAAGATAACATGGCATCTTATTATGGATGGAAACTCCCAAAACTAGTACAATGATATCTAATGGCTGTAATAACTGCTGCAGAATACTCCTAAGCGCACAAATCTAATGGTTTCCATATAGCTACAAAATATACTACAAAAAAAATGAAATAAAAACTGGAATGATTCCAATCCACTGTCCCAAGACTCTCCAATCTTGACACTTCTCTGCTCCAGTAAAATTTGCTTTGCAAGAGGCCTTCCAATCCTGTCCTGAGCCACTCAAAAACCTGATCTAACAAACTGCTCCAACCCTGATTCACATAGTTCCTCAGGGAAAAAATATGAGGCATCTAGCATGGCCTCATGGGACAATCCATGCTCAATCTGTGAGGGTGTCCCCTTCCACAGATGCGCGAAACCCTCATGGAACCTGCAGATTAAGCGATTGATCTCTTCCTGAAACTCGTTGCAAATACCCTGCGTATGTCGATATGCCTCCGACCAACTCTCTCTATCATGAAACTAAAACACCAAAATAAACTCCAATGAGAACTTTGAATGAATTCTCCCCTTTGTCTAGCTAGGGTGGATATTGCACCACCGAAACTAAACCTGCAATGGAATGGTTTTTCCCAAAACACCAACAAAAATGCTAGCTACAAGATCACTCTAATAAGATATCAAATCATAATTCCATATAGAGGGGTTACCCCTCTATTTATCCTTCATTTGGCCCTTCTAGATCTTTCCCCTTTTTGACCAAATCAAATCCTTACTTCATTTTCCCTCCAATTCCAATTAAATATAATTATTTATTTCATTTAATGTCACTTTTAGGATTTGTCATTCTTTTAACCCAATGACACCAAATAAACCTCCTTGAATCCCTTTTTTCTTGTTGACTATAACCTATGGGAGTCATATAGTCTATTGAGTCATCCTTCGCCAATTGGAAGGGGACATTACAGTCCTACCTTCCCAATATTGCTTGTCCTCAAGCAACTCCAGATCAAGATGTTGTAAGATATACTCTCCTTCCTAGATAACATATTTTGTGGGAAGTCATGTCCATACAACCAAATATTCTCGAATGATCCTACTCCCCAGTCTTCGTTCTCTAACATCAACAATCCTCTCAAGAGACAAGACAAACTGTCCTTCCTCGTCTAGTGGAGGAATATTTGTCGAAGTGGTGAGTTTTTGTCCCAATTCCTTCTTGAGGAAGGATATATGGAAAGTGTTGTGGATCCTACTACCCTCTGGTAGCTCCAGCTCATATGCTACTTCCCCAATTCTCCTAACCACTCTGTAGGGTCCATAAAAATAAGGCTTCAACTTCTCTGCACCACTCTTCTTCAATGACGATTGTCTATAGGGTTGCAACCTGAGAAAGACTAGATCTCCAATCTCAAAGATGTATTCTACTTTGTGCCTATGTGCATACATCTTCTGTTGATTCTAAGCGGCCTACAAATTCTCCTTTAGGACTCTAAAGATGCCATGACTTTCCTGCAACCTGTATTTTTCCTTAGGATCTCAACTCTCTCCAAATGCCAAATCCACAAAAGATGGAGCGATATATCCATACAAGGACATGAATAGGCTCATCCTAATATACATATGATGAGTGGTGTTGTAGAAATTATCCTTGATATGTAACCACTTTAACCATGTTCGATTTTCCTTGAAACATAGTTCCTCAAGTACCCCTTGATCCATTTTTTACTATCTCGGTCTTCCCATCTATCTGGGGGTGATAACTAGTACTAGGTGTCAACTCTGTCCTGGATAACCTAAATAACTCCTTCCAAAACGCAGTAAGAAAATTTCTATCTCGGTCACTAACTAGGTTCCTCGGAATACCATGGAGTCTAAACACCTCCCTGAAGAATAGATATGCTACCTGAGATGAACTGTACGCTATAGGAATGGAAAATAAGTGTGCATATTTAGTTAATCTATCCACTACCACAAAGATACAGTCCCTACCCTGCACCTTTGGCAATCCTATGATAACGTCCATGGAAATTCTATCCCACCTTTTCTCTGGAATTGAAAATGGTTGAAGTAGTCATGTAGGATGTGTGAACTGTGACTTGTTCTATTGGAAATTCATGCACTCCCTCACATGACGAAGTAAAACCCTCTTGATACCTTTCCATGAGAATATCTCTCTCACTTGTCTGTAGGTCTTCCGATACCTCTTGTGCCCTACTAGTGGTGCATCATGTACTACCCTCAAAATATTATCCTTGAATGTGGATTCAGGGAAATGATAGATCTTGCCTTTGTAGTATATGATATCATCAAATACCTTTTACATGTCATCCTACATATTTCCATCCATCATCTCACAAGAGAAGGTATTCTTGGAATATTCCACCAAGAGAATGGACTTCCGATATGCTAAGATTTCTATCATGGAGAAGGCCACAAGTCTCACAGATAAGGTGTCAAAAACTATATTCTTCTTCCCATTTACATACTTAATGTAAAAATCATATTCCTACACCTTACTCACCCATTTTTTTTACCTCTCATTTAGGTCTCGCTACTCCAATAATTACCTCAACCTATCGTGGTCAATCTTGACCAAAAAGCATCCTCCTACCAAGTACTTTATGATTTTTTCCAATGCATGCATGATTGCCAAAATCCCCTTATCATAGATCAGATAGAGCCTCTCAGGATCCCTTATCTTTCTTCTCTTAAAAGCTATCAGGTGTTGGTTCTGCATTAATACTACTCATATCCCCTCACCGGATGCGTCACACTCCAAGAAAAAAGGCTACATGAAATTTGGGAGTGCTAACACTAGGAAAGTTCTCATCACCCTCTTCATTCTGTCGAATGCTACCTGTGCATCATTTGACCATCAAAATTCCCCTTTCTTCATGAGGTCTAGTGTCAATGGCGCAACTAATTGTGAAAATCCTTTCACAAAACATCTGTAATAGTTGCATATCCCAAAGAATCCCTATAGATCTATGAGTGTCATGGGGGTAGGCCAGTCTAAGATGGTATGGATCTTTTCCTGATGCATCTTTACTCCCTTGACACCAATCATGTGCCCTAGTTATAGGATCTATCTCAACCCAAACTCACACTTTTCCTCCTTGGAAAAAAGTGATTACTCCTCCATAATGGTGAGAATATCATCCACATCCTTCATATGTTCCTCCCACGTCCTGTTGTAGATTAAAATATCGTCAAATAACACCAGTAAAAATTTCCTCAACTATTTGTTGAAGATATGGTTCATGCATTAATGAAAGGTAGTTGGCATGTTATTCAACCCAAAGGGCATGAATAGAAACTCATAGTGCCCATAGTTAAACCTGAATGATGTTTTATGCATATCCTCCTCTCTAACTCGAATCTAGTGGTATCATGATCGTAGATCAACCTTTGAGAAATACATTGACCCATGTATATCATTGATCAACTCATCGATCCTAGGTATGGGGTATTGTTTCTTGATAGTCTTATTGTTTATTGCCTTGTAGTCTATGCACATCCTCATAGTTCCATATTTCTTCTTTATTAGTACAACTAATGAAGCGAAAGGATTGGAGCTAGGCCTGATATGTCCCATATATAGAAACTCCTTTATGGACTTCTCTATTTCATCCTTAAATCTCTTCGAATGGCTGTAGGGGGTGGTGATCACAGGCTTCGATCCTTCTTCTAGCTCAATGACATTCTGAAACCCTCTATCTGGTGGTTTCCCTGCTGGAAATGGTTCAAACACTCTTTCATGCTTTCCCAACAATGCCTAGATATCCACAGGATAATGCTATAATTCTTGTGATGGCATGGCGCTCAAGAACTTTGCTACACAAGACACGTCCCTATGTCTAAAAAGGGCCTCCATGCGCTGGTTAGACACTATCCTGAGGGCACCTGTCGACATACCTCTCAGGATGACTCATTTTACACCCTTGTCCTCGAACTCCATCCTCATCTCAATAATTCATGCGAATATCTCCTAATGAGTACAACCAATGAACCCCTAGTACCACATGAGTATTGGCTAAATCCATGACATAAATTCATCAGTCAATGTATAGTTTCCCAATGTTACCTCCAATCCATTAATCCTCTAAGTACACATCATGTTGTACCCATCTGCTACTACCACATTGAATCCCTCAAAATCCTCTGGCAATATTTTTCTTATGGTGATAAGTGCAACATCAATGAAGTTGTGGGTGGCTCCTACATCAACCAATGTTGTAACCCTCTACCCCTACACAATACCTATGACCCTGAAGGTGTAGCATTTAGGGACTATTGAAAGTGTAGCAATGGTTACTCCCTTGGGGCTATCCTACAATGGTGTCTGCTTTGTGGCATGTGATAGCTCACCATTGTCCTATCCATTACCTTCATCATCACCATCATCATCCTTGTCAGAGACTACCTCAATGTAATGGACTTTACCTTTTCCCATACATCGATGATTTAGCTCTCACAAATATTTGCAACTAAATAAAATATGTTTTCTCCTCATTTCTCTTTAAGTCTCCACACTCATGCTATCCTTCTCTGTCCATGGATTTTGGTAAACTTCATCTCCTTACCCCTTTAAGGGGGGGAAATTTTGGTTGTTACCTTCTTGGAGACTGAGTCCTTCATGTCCCGGGTTCTCATGATGGCCTCCTGTAATGTAGTTGGCCTAAAGGTCTTCACCCATCCTCTTAGGGGTTCATCTAGACCCTCCGTGAATAACATCACAAACCGTTGTTGAGAAATATTTGTCACCATAACTGGCATCCTATGAAAATATATGATGTATGCCTATGATGTACCTATCTATCTCAGTTGTGGAAACTCTCTGAAGTGTATATTAGGGTCCTTCTTATAGAACCTATCCATAAGGCTCTGAGTGAAGTCCACATATGAATTGATGTTGGTGTGCCCTAATGTCACCATCCCATGATACCACCATTTGTGAGCTTCTCCTTCCAAGTGAAGGGTGGAATACTTAATTTCTTCTTCCTCGATCATTGGGTTAAGTTGGAGGTAAGTTTCCAACTTATGTACCCATACTCTGGCTATCATCTTTGTAGACTCATCGAAGGGTGGGATAATAAATCTCCCTACCTTGCACATGAGGTCAAAGTTCTGTTGGCCCTCTGATCCTATGTTCCATTCCTTAGGCATGTACTTATGTTTGAGGTCACATAAGTCATTATAGGCTGCTTTCTCATGGATATATTAATCTATCGTCTTGTATGCCATGTATGAGGTCTTAATATCAAGCCCTTGATCTGATAACTCTTGTGCTTGTAGGCTTCCCTGTAAAAGAATGTGGTAATAAGGGCCTATGGATTATTAGGCTCCTACTCTGTGTTGGGGTATGGCTATTTCTACTCTGTGTGTATTCTGTCACCCCAATGGGATCCATTGGGTCCACCCCGAACTGTACCATTCTTATTTTCATGTTGGCATACCAACTGTGTGAGCAACTCAAGGGTCTGTTGTTGAAACCTAGTTGTCTCTTCCTGTCTTTAGGATGTCTCATTCTGTCCTTTGACCATGTGTTTTAATATTTGGAGCATAGTCCCTTCAAGGTTGTCTCCCATGTTTACCTTTGGCTTTGACTCTGTGTGTGGTTTGCATCTATTACTCTTTCTGGTGACTCTCGAGAAGACTGTCCTCCACACCCTTTTATCCTAGGCATCAATGTAGTCACAAGCTAGTAGAATCACCAGCTTTGATACCACTGTAATGTCCCCAAACAGACTAGGAGGGGAAATTATGTTTCCTATCGCAAAATTTGTTGCTCCTTCTTATGTGAATGTGCTATTAACTTCTTACAAATATTTTACTCCATGAGGACTATTTTCAAACATATAACATACATCTATTACATAGGAAATATAGAAGATAACATGGAATCTTATTATGGATGGAAACTCCAAAAACTAGTAAAATGAAATCTAATGGTTGTAATAACAACTGCAGAATACTCCTAAGCACACAAATCTAATGGCTGCCAGAAAACTACACAGTCTATTACAAAAACAATACAATAAAACCTGGAATGATTCCAATCCACAGTCCCAAGAATCTCCAAGCTCGTAACTACTCTGCTCCAGTAATAATCTCTCTGCAAGTGGCCTTCCAATCCTATCTTGAGCCACTCACAAACCTTATCCAAAAAATTGTTGCAACCCCAATTCGAAGAGTTCCTCGTGGGACAACTATGAGGTGTCTAGTGGGGCCTCGCAGAACAACCCATGCTTGACTCATGGGGGTGTTAAATTCCAAATATGTGTGAAACCCTCATGGAACTTGCAGATAAAGTGATCGACCTCCTCCTGAAAACCACCAAAAATACCCTACATAAGTTGATATGCCCCCCAAGTCTCTCCAACATGAAATCGAAACACCACAATTAACTCCAATGAGAACTCTGGATGAATTATCCTCTTTTTCTAGCTAGGGTCAATATTGCACCATCGAAACTAAACCTGTAGTGGAAGGGTTTTCCCCAAAACTCCAACAAAAAAATTGGCTACAAGAGAACTCCAATAAGATATCAAATAATAATGCCAAATAGATGAGTTACCCCTCTATTTATCCTTCCTTTGGGCCTTCTAGATCTTTCCCCTTTTTGACCAAATAAAACCCTTACTTCATTTTCCCTCCAATTACAATTAAATATAATTATTTATTTTATTTAATGTCACTTTTAGTATTTTCATTCTTTTAACCTAGTGACACCAAAGAAACCTCCTTGGCTCCATTTTTCCTTATTGATTATAACCTATGGGAGTCGTATAGGCTATTTAATCATCATCCATAAATTGGAAGGGGAAATTACAAAACATGAAAGAATGTTTAAGTTCCCCAAAGAAGAATATGGTTGTTTCATAAAGTTGCAGGAAAAAAATTGAATTGGATTCCATGAATCATGCAACTACTTAAGATGAAAGTTTTTCAAACAATGTCAATTTTGGAAAAATATTTCCAAATAGTAGAGGCACATGTCAGATGTGAATAATGGGTAAGGAAGACATCATATGCTCATGATGGTTCTTACGCAAAGGTATAGAGGCATATTTGGAGTGCAGTAATCTGGCAATAAAAATGGATTAATAATAGGGTAATTGTTGATGAACAAGGGAACACTAAAGGATAGAGTGTTAATTCAAAGGCATGTTAATGATAAGATTAGATGATAAAAATGCAAATGGTGTATGTTTTATATTATGATTCCAAGGTCCAATGGACATGGAAGCATGGAAAATCTTGTAGAGTTAGCTGAGGAAATAAAGAGCTTGTAGAGGAAGTGCAGAGCTATAGAGTGGGTAATGAAAAGTGGATAAAGGGCTCAAGAAAATCATAGCCAAATCAATATTCAGCTTCTACAGAGTCTGAATGACTTGCAAAATCATATCAACAACGATTCACATATGAAACATGAAGCCAACAGGTGAAAAATGTCATTAATGGGAACATAAAGGCAAGGTAAGACTCCATAGCCTTGAAGGTAGAGATGTGTTAAAAGATGAAAATCTTGTTGGAAAAGGGAAAATGATCACATGAGATAATGAATGAGTCATGGGGATGGGTAAATCATTGATGGAGACTAGTCTATGAGGACTTATAAGTATTTCTAGCTATGAATTAACTACTTTTGTCTAAAATTACTCAGACCAAGAAATCCACTTCTATTATCATAGTTCGCAGTAGAATCAGTATGCAAGTGCAACTTGTTGAAATCCTTACTACAACACCTAAGTATTTGTTTATCTAGTGATTTCATTACTGCAAATTAGATTAGCATCTCACAAAACAAAAATAAACTATTGGAATATTCAACTCAAATAAATATATTTGAAGCAATACTAGAAACCAAATCAGGCACACATAAAAACCAATATTTCTGGGTAGATACCCCTGGACAAACCCTGGAGGGAAAACCAATATTGAGATGATTATATTATGATAAAATCAAGTCTTCCATAATAGTGATAATGGCCCACTTAGAGAAATACAACTACAAAAACCTGGCAAAGTCTGCTCTGTTGTATGACCCAGATCTAGCATGATTTTCGAGGTGTACACACCTTTCCTTAACCAAACTTGTGTATACATACTTGTCTCCATTGAAACCCACATACAAGACCTCAAGGATTGTACGAAAAAACTTTGTACAACTCAACACTTTCCTATGGATTCTTTCTGTTGAAATGCACTTGCGACTACCTCTGTTCTTTCTTCTCCTTGACCTTATCTCTATGGAAGTCCCTCTCCACCTATCCAAGATCTCCCTGATTCACATTCCTTCATGATCCAACCCTTTGAGAAAAACTTCTTCTCTACTTTGTATCAAGTTTCAAGTGTCTTCCTCCTTCACCCTAGCCTTGCTTTTATAAGATTGAGTTATCACCTAACCCTAATCTTCAAATTGATTGACAGTTGCTATTACTTCTCATTTCACTTGAGATTAATGGATAATATTAAATGATAATTAATTATAGCATTTCCTTGAATAAATAAATTAATTAATAAAATCACTTTACTTTAACAATTCCTTTGATTAAAGTAAAGTCTCAAGGTAAAAGGATTTAGACAATTTCCACACGTCTAGACACTTAGGCTTGTGCGGAAATACCTATCTGATGTTACCAACATCAACACTCCCTCTTAGTGAGGAAGGTATTATGCACCACTCCAAGTTTGTTTCTGAAGAACACAAACTTTCCTTTAACTAAAGGTTTGGTTAGAATATCTACAACCTGCTCATATGTGGAAATATATAGAAGCTTTACTACTCCCTTCTGAATCCTATCTTGAATGAAGTGGTATATGATCTCAATATGCTTGGACCTATCGTGGAATACTAGATTCTCTGAGAGTTTGATACAACTCTGATTATCGCAGTGTATCACCATAGGCTCCAAATCCTTCTCAAATAAACCTGTAAGAAATTTGTGAAGCCAAATGGATTCACAGATAGTCATAATAAATGCCATATACTCTGCCTCTGTTGAACTGAGTGTTACAGAATTTTGTTTCCTACTTAACCAAGTAATCATTGTTGATACTAAGTAGAAGCAACACCCTGACGTTCTATTTATGTCTATTGCATTCCCTTCCCAATCTAAGTCTGTATATCCCCGCAACTCCACTCCATATCCTCCAAGATACATCAATCCATACTCCATTGTACCTCTCAAGTACCTTAGAACATGCTTCATTTCTATCCAATCCACCTGACTCATCTCCACCATGAACTAACTCAAGGTGTTCATAGAAAAACATATATTTGGCCCGGTGTTGACCAAATACATCAAGGACCCTATTAGTTTCCTAATATCCTGGGATCCACCAACTTTGAATCTGAAGTGATAACCTTCTTCAGATTGGTAACCATAGGTGTATCCATCGGTCTACATTCCTCCATCTTGAATCTCCTCAATATTTCAACTGCATACTTCCCTTAACCTAGGACAATCTCTCTGGATATAAGCCATACCTCTAAACCCAAGAAATAATGCATCAATCCAATTTCCTTCATCTCTAACTCAGTAGCTAAATCTTCTTTGCACCCTACAATAATCTCCTCTGCACTTGTGAGAAACAAATCATCTACGTAAAAAACCAAGATGAGTGGATCAGACCCAACAAGTATTAAGTACAAGTTAGAATCTGCCTCACTCTTGGTAAATCCCATACTCTGCAAATATCCTTCAATCCTAGAATTGCTCGTTTCAATCCGTACAAGGCTTTCTTAACCCACACACATGAGACTCCCTCCCATTTACCTCAAATCCTTGAGGTTGTTTTATGTATACTTCCTCCTCAATAATCTCATTTAGGAAAGTTGTTTTCACATCCATCTGATGTCCTCCACTTCATAATTGAAGCAATAGAAATGATAGCTTGAATAGAAGCATACTTGGGGACTGGATCAAATGTTTCCTCATAATCCAATCCCTCTTTCTGGGAGAAAATTCTCACCACAATTCTCACCTTGAACTTCTCGATGCTACCATATGCAATATGCTTTATCTTGTAGAGCCACCTAGAACTCACAACTGACTTCCCCTCTGTTCTAGGAACTATGTCCCAAACAACATTCCTCATAATAAAGGTGTCCTCATCTACCATGACATCCCATCATAATTTTTTATCTACTATATCCTAAAAACTAGAAGGTTCAACATCAATGATGGTACTCATAAGCTCCATATAGTTTGGAAACTTTCTCGGATTCCTATGCTCTCTGACCACACTCCTAGGAGCCTCACTAACATCCCTCAATGTCTGTAGTAGCCACCTGGATATCCAAACATAATTGGAAGGGGATAACTCCTCCTCCCCACCTAATGTTTGATTTTTTGACCGTTTCTTATCTGTCAAGCTTGTTGCTCCTCATCCTCTATCACTATTGATGACTCCCAATATCTCCTAGATTTCAAATTCTCCTCAAACTTAACATCTCTTCTCACAACTGTATTCCTCTGTGATGGAATGAAGATCATGTAATCCTTCAAGGTATTTTTGTACCCCACAAATATAACCTTATTTCATCAAGGCTCTAACTTTGTGTTCTTATCCACATGCAAATGGATGTAGACTAGACATCCAAAGATCCTCAAATTTCCTATATTTGGTTTCACCCTTGATAACGCCTCCTCTGGATTCTTATCCCCCAATAACTTGTGAGGAATCTTGTTCTACACATATATTGTCATGTTACATGCCTTTGACCAAATAAACATTGGAAAACCATGGTCATGTATCATATCTTTGGTATAAATGATGATGTACCGATTCTTTCTCTTTGTAACCCATTCTGTTGAGGGTTGTATGAGACTTTTAGCTCCCTCTTGATCCCCACCTCCTTGCATAAATCCTTGAATTGATTGGAGGCATACTCTCCCACATTATCCAACCTCAATACCTTTATATTCTTTCCTTTCTAGTTCTCCACTGAGCTCAAAACTCCTGAAACCGACTGAATACCTCATCCTTGGTATTCATAAAGAAGATCCAGGTTTTCTTGGAAAAGTCATTAATGAACGTCACATAGTATGACTACCCCTACACTAATTCTATTGATATATATCCACTAACATATGAATGGATAAGATCCAATATACCCTTGTAATTAATCTCATTGCTTGGAAAATCATCCTTGGCATTCTTTCCAAGTGCACATCCTATGCACACTCCCTACCTCTCAATAATGAACTTTAGAAGACCTGTAACAATCCCCCTCAGAATTGGAAATTCCTTATAGTGTAGGTGTCCCAAAATCCTATGCCATAGGTAACATAGGTTTTCTCTATCATATACCAAATCCCGAATAGGATTTCCCTATAACCTGTATAAATTGCCGTCTTTAACCCCAAGGAGCATTGTTGTGTCCAGGGTATCTTTCTCTAGATGTATGATTACTAGAATTATCTGAAAAGTGATGGAAAAACCCCTGTCCTCTGTAGCTGAGACTGAGATAAAATTATTCTTCACCCCGAGTACATAAAGCACATCATGGGCATCCAACGAACCTCTTGACTTAAGCTCAAACATAATTGTTTCCTCTCCCTTCACTGTATACTTGGCATCGTCATCAAGATCCACATGAGAATCAGATTCCCTCTCTGTCAAACTTCTAAATAGCTCTTGTTATTTTTTCATATGATGATATGAACCATTGTCCAAGTACCATGCACTCCTAGTAGGTGTGCTAGTATAAAGGCAAGAAACCGATGATAAATATTTCTATGTCTCTACTGATTTTTTTTTTCTGCGTCTTTCCTTTACTCTTCTTCTTCTCCAGAGATTGAGATACATAATATCCATTATTATGACATGAGAAGCACTTGATTTTACTCAAGTCCTTTTTCCATGGTTGTGATGATCCTCCATCACTGTTATCCTTCTTGATCGAAATCTTTCCTTTACCCTTCCTTGTCTTACTAACAAGATCCAAGTTCTCATCACTACTTCCCTGCTTGTTGCTCTTAGAATCCTCCCCACTCTCTTCTTGGATGCAATCATTTGAAAGTCTCTACCAATATGGGAGATGTTCATGAGCATAGTCTCCTTTGAAAAATGGTTCCCAATACTTGGGAATACCATTCAATACCACATTCACAAGATTTGCATCCTCTTTTTTCTCCCCTATGGATACAAGCTAATCACATACTTGCGTGATCGTCATGGAATAGTTGGTAACATTATCAAATATAGACATTTGCACCGATATGAGTTTATTTCTTAAGACCATCTTAATATTCATGTTAGTGCTATGGAATAAACCTATCAAGGAATAAAAAATATATTTGGTCGTCTCTTCTCGAATAGGTGAGGAATTGCATGATCCTTCACATAATCCAATATAACCATCTCAACATTGATCTCCTTCTTCTCATGAATTGCCAAAGTTGTCATATCTATCAGTGGAATAACTTCTTTGTCCACTAACTCCCAAAGGTCATACTCCTTTAACACCAAATTCACTCTTTCCTTCCAAGGTAGGAAGTTGGATGCTCCATCCAATTTGTCTTCAACTCTCATAGGTGCTACTACCATCCCTTAAACCTGATAAACTGCCTTGGAAATAACCTAATACTGAAACTACCCCTATATTAACATGTACGAACATGTATGCACCAGTCACCATTGAAACTCGTGTATGTACACGAATTCATTTACTGAAACCAATGTATACATGATTGTCTCCAAAGAAACCCCATATGTATTCACATGTTCCTTTTTCAACCTATGTACAACTCTATAAAACTTCAAAACCCTAGCTCTACCTTAGTACAATTGTTTCCCTGAAATCTGTCCTTTGATTTATGTCTGTTGGTTATGGATCTGCTGAGATATCCTACATATCTGATAGATCTACTATCAAGTGTTATGGAATTGATATATGGATTCCTCTTAGAGTGACTGCTCTGATACCATGTTGAAATCCTTACTCTGACACCTAGGTGTTTTGTTATCTAGTGATTTCCTTACTACAAATCAGATTAGCAGCTCACAAAACAAAAATACACTACTAGAATATTCAACTCAAATAAAGATAGCAGAAGCAATACTAGAAACCAAATCATGCATCCATAAACACCAATATTTTTGGGTAGATACCCCCGGAAAAATCCCAGAGGGAAAACCACTACTAGGATGATTTTATTATGATAAAATTAGGGCTCCTGTAACAGGGATAATGGCCCACTGAGAGAAATACAACTACAAACAAACCTGCCAAAGTCTGCTCTGTTATACAACCTAAATCTGGCATGGTTTTTTAGGTGTATGCATCTTTTCTTAAGAAAACTTGTGTATACGCATATGTCTCCATCCAAACACACGTACACAACCTCAAGGACTAAATGAAAAACTCCATATGGCTCAACCCTTTCCTGTGGCTTCACTCTATTGAAACCCACTTGTGGCTACCTCTGTTCTTTCTTCTCCTTAACCTCATCTCTAGATGGAAGTTCATCTCCAACTATCCCATATCTCCTTGAATCATAGTCCTTTGTGATCCAACCCTATGAGAAAAATTCCTTATCTTCTTTGTATCAAGTGTCAATTGTCTTCCTCCACCCTAGCCTTGATTTTATAAGATTGATTTATGACCTAACCCTAATATCCAAAGTGATTGACAGTTGAGATTACATCTCACCTCACTTCAGATCAATGGCTAAGATTAAATGCTAATTACTTTTACCATTTCCTTAAATAACTCAATTAATTAACAAAAACACTTTACTTTAGTAATTATGTTAATTAAAGTAAAGTCTCAATGTAGAAGGCTTTGGAAAATTTCCACACGTCTAGACACTTATACCTATGTGGAAATACATGTCTGATGCTACCAACATCAACACAACTAATCCCAGGAATGGGAAAAATGAAGGTCCTTTCACATTAAAGTTCCAATGGAGAAATGCAATGTTTTCATTGGGCACATATTGGTCTTGAGTGGACAAAATAGGGACCCAAAGGGAATTAATCAATAAAGTGAAGAAAAGTATCCCAGAAACAAATATTGAGCATTAAGAAGATGGAATGCCTAAAAAAAAAGTATTCTATCATTCCAAGGTGCTGGAAGGTTCAACTAAACTAAATTTAGGGCAGGATTGCCTCAGTGGAGGCAGTTGTCAATAGGACAGATTGGATAGAATTTCAAGATGACCAAGTGGGACTTGGCTAGTAAATGTTCATATCAAAGAAAAATAGTGCAAAGATGAGCATAATGATATTTCATAGGGCCACAAGGATCTAGAGGGATTCAAGGATAGCTACATGGAGCAAAAGAATTTGAAACAAATATGCACCAGAGTGCATACTAGAAGCAATGCATTATGCATATAATAAAGCCATAATGCATATGAATTAGCAGTCTTGTTGATGGTGAATGTTTGGTTCATATAGAAGTGCATAAGTGCATACATACATGCTTGAACATACATATGGCATGATTTTAGACTAATACTATCAGAGATATCACGACACTTTAAATTCGATATATTGGACAAGGGTTTAACTTGGCGATATATCTGTTAAATTCGATATATCGTCGAGATTTACAACACTGTGATAATTGAATAAGAATAATGATGGACTATGTGTCCATAAATTTTTTTATAGCATGGTTGAATATGTTGATGGTGCTTCCATTGCATATGAAATCTATCCATATGAAAACAAACAAGGATGGTAAGAAAAATGACCAAGAGGTTGGTGAAGGGATCCTGTGAGCTTCTACAAAAAAAACAATTGATCAGGAAGCATCCAGTAATGTGATAACAACCATGCAAATATGTATTTGGGTTTATTATGATGTGTAATTACTGAAGGGAATTGAGGTAATAATTCTGATAGTTAAGTTTCAATATTTGAATTGGTGAGTAAAGAAAAAGGGCCTCGAGTATACAAATGTTGTTTAATTATTGAATGCAATTATATGAGATTTAATTGCATATTATGTTATGTTAGTTATGAAATCATAACCAGGTCAAGTTAGGAGACATACTCATACTATATAAATGAATGCTAATAGATCTAGTTGGATATGGAAGGGCTATAGCGAAGTACAAGTGCATAATGGTTTCCCCCCTGTAAAACCGACGTTTGGATTACAACCTCTTTGCTGACACTGAAGAGAACTAAGGGATTATGATCTTAGTTTTGTGTATGGATTTAAGAGGAAGGCATCCAAATGGTTGAACAAGTAAATGGGGAAGATGTTGGATGATTTGCTGAGGTGTTGGCCAAAAAATTCAATTCACCATGGCAGAATACATGACATAGATATGTGGTATTTTGAAGTCAATGCAAGGATACATTGTGGAGATGTGGCCATGGGTATTGGCACATTGGTTTATTTATTGGTAAAGTTTGATTACTTTATGAAAATCTTGGTGTGTTAGATAATGCATGGGAAATGGATGATAGTTTCATTCCATTTAATATGAGTTATAGTTGAAAGTGATCGAATTGTAAGTAAAATACAATGTTAAGATTATTTCATAAGCTATCATAAATGTTGCAATGAAAGAATAATGTGCATAATTACTAACAATGTTTTTGGTTGAATGAAAGTCTAGGAAAAATTGCAGGAAGAGTGGTCTTGGATATGGAAATGTTGTAATCTCGTAAGGAATATCAATGCATGTTGATGAGAGATCCAAACATTATCAAAAGGAATCTCATATTGGGAAATTTGAATTTCCTTATGAAATAGATTTGAATTAATAAGAGAAATTTTTATGATGATGTCTCATGATGACTATATGTGTGTGATACAACTAAAATGATGGCTATTGAAGCTGTAAATATCTGAAAGAAGGCTATTTTTAAGACGCTAGAATCATACGATTTCTATAGGGTGCATATCGCTAGTGGATGTCTGGTGATGAGTTAATGCTCTCCTTGCATATTAAATCATTGGAAAGATGGATTTCTGGAGGGACTATGTAGCAACAAAGGGGATGCATGAGCCTGGAGGGTGAGTGTAGTAAGGAAGCGACAACTCAAGAATGCATATGGCATGGTCGATAGAATCATGGGGGTGTGAAAGGACAGTGAGTTGAAATCCCTCCCCTAGCAACTTTGTGAAATAGAGAAATAACCATATATATAAGTATTGTTTTATGTTTACAAACATACTCTTGAGTAAATGTTGCATTGTGGAGTTGAGGAATCCTATGGAAAAGATAATTTTTATATGATAATAGCTATACCATGTATGTTTTCATGGTGGTTATATAGGAATAGCTAAAGAATGAAGACACAAACCAAGTGCATGGAAAGAAGAGAATCAAAAGGTAGCAGAGATCTGGAACAAAGGTATGGAATATATAAAGTACAATGTACTTATTACAACTCAGAAGTAGAAAAGTGAGAGATAAAAGATGCAATTCAGGTGGCCCATCTTCAACTATTTGAAATTTCTGAGATTGCATTATCATAGCTAGAGTTCCTAGAGCCATAGCTCTGAGACTTCATGTCTGACCTTGTGTTGGATCCCTAGAGGGAAGTGGTATAGACTGAGAAACGACAATGCAGAGAAGGGGGTACACTTTCTTGGATTGTATAGGTTGAGGGGAATGCAAGATTGTCAGTTGGAATTGATATGGGAATCGACAAATTGTGAAAGTGGTTACATATGGGATTCCTGGAGCCGCATCTCTGAGACTACCTTTCCAATTTATCCTAGAGACCTAGAGGGATGTGGTACAACCTGAGGGGCTATTGAGTAGAGAAGGGGGTACAATTTCTTGGATTGTGAAGACTGATGGGAATGTGATATTTCAAGTTGGAATTGTTGCAATAATTATAAATTGTAAAATTATTATGTATGATTTTGTGTTGAAGTGCCTATGTATCTATGTCTTAGGCTGGAGTGCCTATGTATATATGTTTTAGACTGAATTTGATGTGTGATATTAGGCTAGAGAACCTATATTCTAAATAGGTGTCAGTAAGCCTAGAATTTTAATATGTATCTACATTTGTATGGTGATGTACACTAAGGATAGTACAAAAGTAAAGGGGAAGGGATGTAACATCACCGGTTTTAATCCCCAAAAAATATAATGTAATTGCAAAAATGTGATTAGGTTGGTGAGTTGATATGTCTCTAGCTAGAGATCATGTATTGATCAATATGGTTGAGGGCCAAACTATGTAATTTTTATAATGAATTATTAATAATTACACATCATTGACTACGATACGAGAGGGATGATAATGATGGGGGGATATGATTCCACAAGAGAGGAGGATAAGGGGTTTTCCAAGGGAAAACCCATATTATTTTCCTGATTTAAAGTATCATTACCATCTAATCCTCCTTTTGAATTATTTGTAGATTTTAACCTTGTACAATATTTTACTGCAAACAAATTTTCAATAAAATAACATAAAAGATACAATGGAAAATACACACATTACACATAGATTTTTCCCTTGGAAACCCAAACCGGGAAAACCAACATATACTATATTCCTTCATAGTGATACATTATTTACAATACAATATACATATAGGATCCAACGACATCCAAAACCCTAACCCAATGACATGGATTAGTAAAAAAACCCTAATTCATTAACCGAAAATAGAAAACCATTGGAAAAAACCATGTGCCAAAAACACTGCCCAACAATGGAAACGAAAATCGAGGCAACATGAAAAATGAGGAAATAATGTGATACATTTCCCGAGGCAAAAAAATAATTCTCGGGGGCGTTTCCCCCTTGCACACCCGACGTAACATAGCAGACACTATATCTAGTCGTGAAAAGACTATAACACATACCCAACATTCTCCCACTTGTTGTTTTCTTTGCATACAGGGGGTTACAGGGTTACATAGTCAACAATCCAGGGAAGCAATGCCCATGTATCCTCTACACCAAGAGAACTTCTTAGTGATCACATATTTTGTTAATGAATCTGCAACATTATTGAAAGTGTCCACCTTCATCAACAACACCTTTGTTTCTTCAACCATGTCTCTCACAAAGTGATATTGAGTACAAATATGCTTTGTCTTTGAATGATAAGTTGGGTTCTTGATTCAGGTGGATATTGGTGGCCACCCACCTAATCCAACTAGCTCCTCATGTTCGTTTTTGTTCAACACGTTCTTCTGTACTACTTTGTAATTGTGGGTTCTACACTTATGGGGTTGTCTGAAGCCCCACACATCCTCCAGGTGGATACAGGTGGCCTCTCTCCTAATCCAACTGGCTTATTTTGTATATTTTCATGTTAGCACATCTTATTGTACTTCCAGGGCTGTTTTGAGGCCCTAAACATTGTTTTTTTGCCTCACCCTAGTCAAACTATAGACGAAGTTACAACATGCTCAAATAGATGATGAAATATGTAGTTCTCTGAAAATAAATTTCCAACATGCTATCATGCGCCTAAAATGGAGGTCGTATGAAAAAGTTACAACCCTAGGAAGTTGAGGTACCAAATTACACCAACTTACCCATAGGGCCCACATGACTTTTGGCGTTTCACCTTCTAGGGTTAGGTTTTTGGATGTCTAGAGTTTTGGAATTCATGAGTAATATGAAAAGGGCCTCTGGAGCCTCATTGTAATCAATTCTGCTCAGACAGATGCATGTATCAACCACATCTCTTCTCAAAGATAACTACCACCATTTGAGAAAGTTTCAGTTCTACAGTTTTACAGTTTCATCCTATTTCATTATTTAATAGAAGATATTGTTCACTGGATATTTGTGTTATTACTCCTATATCTGTGTTTATTGTATTCAGTATTTTAATCAGTTTGTTCTGATCCTACATCCAAATCAGTGGTATTAGAGTAGTCTTCTCTTCATTTATTTCTCTTCATGCATGTCCCCGACAAGGTCTGGGTACAAGAAGTTGGGACTCAAACCAATCGAGCCATTACCATATCGGTCACACCGATCCTGACAAAAACCCATGGGAGACGAAAAGAAAGATTATGGAGCAAGAGATCCTATTAAAATGTTTCCCAAGGAAGCCCTAATGCGACAAAGGAATTAAATGATGGATAACTTCACATAGATCCTTTGACGGTTTCCCATGGGAGAAGTATCTTCATAAAGCGTTCATGCAACCCCCTTCAAGGTACAGGTAAATTTTGATATTTCATTATTTGAAGGACTGATAGATGCAGATGTTGTAGATAAATGGTTAAATTTGCTCGAAGGATATTTTTTAGTCCACAATTTTTCTGATAGGGAAAAGATCACTTTTTCACTCCTCAAGGTCATTCCCCATGTTAAAGACTGGTGGGACACTTACTCTAACCAAAGGGTCGTGGAGGAATCTACAATTTTTGTGGTGGCCCCTACATGGGATTCCTTCCGAGACACCATTAAAGAATAATACTACTATGTTGGAAGCTATGAGAACCAGTACACCAGATGGACCACCCTACATCAAGAAAGGGACCAAACAGTACCAGACTTCACTAATATTTTCCATACCCTACGCACCAAACTGGGTATCAAATACTCTGAGGGTCATCTGGTGCTCAAATACCGTTGTTTTTTGCATAGATACATTCAAACATAAATGGAGTTCCTGGACATCACCTCATTGGGAATAAATTTTAGATACACTATCAAGATCGAATAGATATTTAAGGAGAAACGATGAGAGTTTGGATCTGCAAACCCCTCACAGCCAAAGTAGGGAAAAGGCATCCCCAACCCACACAACAAGGGACTGGGTYGAGATGGCCTCCCTCAGGACAACCAGTCCAAGCTGCATCCCAAGAAGGGCAATGAGAAGATGAAGAAGGACATGGGAAAATGGTGTGAGTACCATAAAAGTCCTTGGCACAACACTGAAGAATGTCGCTCCAAGAAGTCCCTCGTGGTTGAGTTGAAGGCTTTCAAGTTAGAGGCCGATTCTAATTATGAGTCAAATCCTGAAGGAGGGAAGCAAATTATTGATGTTGAACCTAGTGCCACTATCGCTACCACCAAATTCCAACCAAGCGAACTAGAAGAACCAGAGGAAGGGGAACACATCTTTCACTCGTAGATGTGGGTCAAGGCGGCTCCAATTCATTTCATTTTCAACAGTGGTAGTCAGAAGAACCTAATTTCAATAGAGGTCGTCAAGTGGCTAGATCTACCAACAACACCGCACCCGCAACCCTACATCATCGATTGGCTTCACCAAGGAAGATATCTCCATGTCATCCAAAAGTGTCATCTTCCCTATGTCATCAAGCCTTTCAAAGATGAGGTATTGTGTGATATTTCTCCCCTTGAAGTTTGTGATGTTCTTTCAGGAAAACCATATTTGTGGAAGCGTCATGTTCTATATGAGTCTATGCCCCGCAGTATTATTATTACTTTGGTTAGACAATTGTACAAGATCCCCGAGGTAGCACCTCCTACTGCTATTTCATTAATCTTTGCTAAGCAATGCAATAAGATCATTTCACAAACTGGGAATTTCATCTTCTTTGTGATCCATTCTCACAGTAAGAAGAAGGTCGCCACCACATCCGTGGCCTCTACACAACGCCTCTATTTCCAGTAGCAGTAAGTGGACGGGATTGTGGAAGAATACAAAGACATCTTCTCCTCACCTATAGGGATACCGACACACTACCATGTCAAGAATCCAATTGATATGACCCCCAACACACCTATACCTATTGGACCAGT
>JZKD02S0157235.1:10706-72866 GCA_000966675.3 Picea glauca
TGCTATACAAAAATTACAGTGTGTAATAAAATAAAGACTAAATACTATCATATAGTCTATCCATAACAATTAGCACTTATCCATAATGACATACATTCATATAGTTTACTATGTAAACTATCCTATGGATTACATAGTACTGACACTATCCATGTCAATAGGTATATATATATATAGTTGATCACATAAACTAGCCTATGGATACCATAACCTTAACTATATCCATATCAACATATTTACACATATATTGTTTACCATATTATCTATCTCATGGATACTATATACTAACACTATCCATAACATAAATATATCGTTTAATATATAACACTAAACCTATCCATAGTATTGCATAATGTTTAATATACAGTCTGTTATATGGATACTATCGCGACATAATATTTTAGCCTAACGATATAGTTATCGTTTAACACACAAATTGCTACAATATTAACATAACGCTAACAATATTCTCCAACGGTTTACCTGTCGTTAGTCATAAGTATTAAAGTGTTTGGAACCAGAACGAAGTATGCCCTTAGTTTAGAGAAGAGAGCATATACCATTACACACATAAATTTTGTAACCCTAACTGATTGGAAACATGAATCGACAATAAATTGGTTTGAATTTATTTTAATGGAGGATGTCAGTCTGGATCCCGTATGTAACGAACCCAATCGTTACAAATCCAAGCGAAGAAAAAAGTACAATTTTTTTTTATCTAAGTAGGAAGGAAACAACGACATAGTTCAACCATACCACCTGACGACGAGCACACACACACACAGATCAGGAAACAACAACGACTCAATGCACTAGCACAACGCGAAACTGGGTGAAACATGCGTAAATAAAAAAGATAGAAATGACTGCCCTCCCAACACAAACATGACAATGCCTACAAGCTAAAGGACAACATACACCATCCTGACACAATGACCTTGAAGACTAGTCACTAGAACCTCTATGGCACGCGAAACCAAATGCATAAAGGCGTTACAACCCAAGCGCCAAAAAAAAACTTACAATGATCAAACAACACCCACAAAAGGAAGCACAGATTCCGACTAAGTTATCATTCGCCTCTATCCAATAGGGCGCGCCATGATCCCCTCATCAAGAATCATGCCATCCCTAGGTGATAGGCACAAAAATAACCCTGTCACAACATAACCTATCGGGACCAAGGACCCAATATAAATCCAACGCACTAGGAGCTAAAATAAATCACAAGAATACTACACCTACGCCCCCAAGCAATGGGTCGACAAAACACAGATGACATCACTCAAATAATTTGCGCAAGCTATTAATTGTTAAGAATGATGTCTAAGTGTGAGTAGTGAACTAATAGAACCGACAAATCCTATTGTCTCAACATTATAAATTGTCTAACAATGATATCCTATTATTTTTGGTAAATCAATAACAAAAACTTGTATGTCATTTATTATTAATAAATGTTGTTATTTCCTTGTATAGCAATCTACCTTTATTTTCCTCCAGCTCAAATCACTCAAGGGATATGTTAGTTAAGGTAAATATGTATTATATCTCACCCATTATATACTAACTCTCTGTCATACATTAGATATTATAAATCTTTGTCACACATTAGCTTTAATATCTCATAAAATCGATATGCTATTAATAAAATAAATGTTGTGCTAACCATTAATAAAATCGTTGTGCTTGATCACTATATCCATTTAACCATCAATGTATTGTTGTTTATTTTTACCATGGTTAACAAGTATAAAAATGAATTTAGCAAAACGTTAAACTCTGAATCTCTATCATGAAGGTTATTGTATTGACTCGTTGTCTGTTGACTATTTGCTAGATTTATTTGCTGTATGAAATTGCTAAGTAAAATATATTATAAGTTGTCGTTTAAATATCTGATAGGAAAAATTAATATATGATAACACTGTCATTCAAATATATGAAATCACAGTGTGTAAATATATGATATAATGAAATTAGTGTAAAAATATATATAGTGTGAAGAAATATCGCATAGTGTAAAAGATATCCAAAAATGCTATCAGTTTAGTTATCAAGTTCGTTGTGAATACTCAATGAATTCACTACTAGCAATCAAAGGAATCGTTGTCCATTAATCAATGTAGAATTAAATCTACTCCTTATAACGCTACTAAATTTGTTTATATAATCGCTATTAATGTTGTTCATTATTACTATAATATTGTTGAGTTATTATACAAAATTCATATAATAAAACATTGTCAGATATAATTATGATAATTGTCAACGTTGTCATGCACTCAATGTTGTCAAACTACCATGATTATTGTCAAATCAATCGCTACCTATTATTATCAATACCATCAATATTATATCACTATCACTTGATAAACGTATGTCTAGACTTCATGGTTGTCTAAAAAGAGAAAATGTTGACTGTGTCATGGCCATCCATAAAGAGATTGCTATACCCCAATTAAATACATACAATTCATTGTCCAGAGCATGTCCATTAAATACATATGAATTCGCTGTCAAATTATAATGTTGTCAAGCAATACGTTGGGTTTACCATTCAATTCGTTGAGTTTTAACATCAAGTTCATTAGGTTTCATTAATGAAAAAAAAATGTTGAGTTTTATCATCAAAAAAAATTATGTTGAGTTATCATAAGAAATCATAGTCAATAAAAGTAAGAAAAAAATGTTGTCATGAAGATTCAATCTAAGTGATAAGATAGAAAAAAAAAACGTTATCCATTCCCAAGTTTAAAGTGTATAAGCGATTGTTGTCTAATAAAATAATATCATTGTGCAATAAGGGTAAATTTGCAGTCTATAAATGTATATATAAAGGGTAAATCTGCCATCAAACTATAATAAATCGCAGAGGAAAAGTTTGTGGTTGAATGCTTGCAAGGAACAACATATTCTTAGTGTTTATTTATCCAAATTGCAGAGTAAATGATGGATTTGTTGTGCAATTAATAATACAAATCGTTGTGTGTAAGATGCCACGAAGAGTGGGTTGAATGTTGGGTAAATATGGGTGAAAATGTAGATATTAATAAAAAAAAGTGATCACACACCGAGATCATTTAGAACGCAGAGGTGATATAACATGCAGAGACCATTGCAAACACAAAGATCAAAACACGAAGGTGTTATAAAATGAAGATCCCAATGAAAACACATAGATCAAAATGCAGAGGTGTTATAAAATGCATATCCCAATTCAAATGCAGAGATCAAACGCAGGGGTGTTATAAAATACAGAGAGTAGTAAGTTAGATGGTTGGGAAAACATTATCCTTCGCTCATCATCCACGCATAGAAAAGAAGGGCATTAGAATATATAGATCTATTAACACTGAAGTGACAACCGTTGATTCAGCTCCTGACCAACTGCTCATGCATGGAATGATGATATAGGGATAAGGACTGAAGGATGGAGAACAAAATATTCATAAAAATCAATAAAAACCACACAGAACAGTCATATCAATTAGGGATTGGGTTTCCAAGGAAATCATTTCAAAAGTAGCGAGCATAAAGCTATGATGACTTTAAGTTCTTGATTAAAAATGCTGATTAAAACACATTTCTTTACACAGTAGAAGTATAGTAATGAAATCACAAGAAAAATAATAATATACCACTCAAATAAACAGATGCATATTGTATCCTAAGGTGACACCTCCGAGTCATTGTCCCACGTGCGCTCCCACTTGTTGATCAATGTGACTTCACTGGTACCTCCCAACCAATGCTAGGGGTAATGTTCTTCCCCATGAGCCCACCGAGACGCAAAGGGGCCACACACACTATACCAGAGAATAGCTAGCACCCATCTCACCTCGCAAGGTCGATCTACCACTTTTTACCTGAGCTGGGTATCCCAACTCCCACAACGTAAGTCAGTCAAGACAAAAATTATGCAGTGTACCATTACGCATAAAAGATGATATCCATACCCCTCCTCCTCCATCCTTTTTATAAAGTTTCTAAGTGATTTATTTCCCAAATTCCCATTTAATATATTTTTCATTAATTTAATTCAGAAAAAACCTCCCCCGTACACAGGTCACCCATCCCCCTAGTTGCACCAGAAATTAATTTCATTAATTATTTAATTACTCCTATTTCCCTCACCCACCTAAAAGCATTCCTAAAATTTCTCCTTGGTGTCCCAATATTCCCTTGCACATTTTAAATGACTTACACCTTTACTAAATTCCTACTTGAGTTCATAATTAGAAAGTTCTTAAAGGCAAGATTCCTTACTATGTCAGGCATTCAACTTTTTCCTTACGTTTCCCTTTTTCTTTATGTTTCCCCTTTTTCCCTTAGTTTCCTATTTTTTTTTAAGTTTCCCTCTTTCCCATTTTTAACTAAAACTCAAATTAGCAAGTGTATAAAAATCACCTTTTACCCCTTTTTCTTTTTAATTAATAAAATTTAATTAGCATATGTAGAAAAAACAAATTCATTTCCCTTTTAAAAATTTAATCCCCCAATATAATTTGATTTTAATAAATTAATTGAATTTCATACCCCCTTCTCATAACATGTTTAATTATGATTTATTATTTTTGACCACAAGTGTCACTTAGACCTAGATTTTAAATTCCTAGGCTTGGCGACATTTTTATTAGGGAAATTGTTTTTAAATATTACTTGACACATCATTCATTCTAAGGCCATCTAGGTTTATTCACTTACCAGTATGAACTACGTGATCCAAGGGTGACGCTCACCAATTTATGTTTTCCTTGCATGACATGCCCTTCACGACACACTACTTGCTCCAAGGGTGTCATTCGCCTCTTTTTGTTTTCCTTGCAAGACGTGCCCTTCAGGATGCACTACGTGCTCCAAGGGTGCCACTTGCCTCTTGACTGACTTGGTAGACTTCAAAAACCCCTAGAGTCAATAATCTTCCAGGTGACCTAATGGGAGACTAAGGGCCTCTAAGGAATAATTCCCTTGCCTTATTGTCTGCCCCTTAGAATCATCATGAGCAATTGTTATAGTCTTCCCTCATGACATCGTGGATCTTCTCGAACTAGGTAATCATTAACCCACATTCCAAGCCACAACGAGAGTGCTAGTAGGTTGTGGTAGGTTTGTTGTCCACACCTCTCCATCAAGGTCTCTAGTTGTCTTGCATGACCTCTCTACTCCACATGTGAGTTTGGTCGACAAGCTATCGTCAGCCTGCATCATCAACAAATCATTTCAGAAATAAAAATCAATCATCATAACATCTAATTAGATGTACATATGCCATATCAACAACAATCAAACCCCAATAGTACACTCCCTGACTCAATTCAGATTCCAAGGGGTTTCATCGATGCCTCTGCATCCTCGAGGTCCAAAGTCCTGCACATTCAGGAGAACCCAGTCAATAGAACCTGTCTATGTAAACACACAAATTAACATATCATCATATCCATAATGCCTCATAATCATAATCAAATGACCAATAGTATAATAATCCAAATCACTTGCAAGAAAGTGTCCTCAAAGAATAAGTTCACACGGTGCATGCAAGAGAGGGATGTTACATACACCCCCTCTTGGTCTAAACTTCATCCCGAAGTTTCACAATATATAAGTGCCGAAATAATGTGTATCACAGTAACATAAGTATATCTATCAAACATAAATGGAAACTATTGGTGCATATCATATGCATCCTCCCAGGTCACCGAGTGCAGACTATAGTTGTCCCACCAGACGTTGACCTGATCTATGGTTTGACATTGTAGTTGTCGAACATGATGATCTAGGATATGGATTGGCTCAGTTGTGAGCACACCCTCATCATATACCTGCAAGGAACTCATGTCAATAGCATGTGTAGGATCACTAATATAATGTCTCAAAATGGATACATGAAAAACATCGTGCATACGCCTCAAAGAATCAGGCAAGGCTAGTTGATAGGCCATGGGCCCCTTATTCTCCACAATCTTGAAAGGTCCCATGAACCTAGGAGAGATATTATCACCCTTTCCCAAATTTATCTAACTCTTATGTGGTTTTACCCACAATAATACTCGATCACCAACTTCGTAACTACGTTCGACACGGTGCGCATTAGCATAACTCTTTTGTCGATCCTGTGCTTCTTTGATCCTTTATATTATTGTTTTCATTTGATATTCCATTTCTGTGATTGCTTCTGGTCCTACCAATACCCTATCCTCAATTTGATCCCAACTCAAAGGAATCCGACATGGTCTCCCATAAATAAACTCGAAAGGTGCCATCTTAATGGTGCTTTGGTAACTTTTGTTATTAGCGAATTCTACCAGTGGCAAGAATTCTTCCCAACTCTTTTGTTCATCCATCACGTACATGCCCAACATGTCTTCCAAGATTTGGTTTATCGTTCAATCTACCCATTTGTCTCGGGGTGATATGCAATACTAAAGTTAAGTTGGGTTCCCAAGGCCTCTTGGAAATTAGTCCAAAATCGTCTAGTAAACATTAATCCTCGATCGATTATAATCCTCTTAGGCACACCATGCATCCTCACAATCTCATTGATGAAAAATATAGCTATGTCAGGTGCCTGATACGTCGTACGTACATGAATAAAATGAGAACTCTTAATCATAGTGTCGACTACCACAAAAATCAAGTCATGTCTCCTTGTCGTCAGTGGCAATAAAACAATGAAATCCATCGAAATGACCTCCCATTTCAATTTTGGAATAACATGTGGCTGTAGTAATCCTGATGGATGTCTATGTTCATCCTTCACCTGCTGACATTCTAGACATATGGCCACATAGTTGACTATGTCTACATTCATTCATTTCCATAATAATAAGGGTTTAAGGTCCGACCTCATCTTCATGACCCCCAGATGAGCCATGTACATTTCTCTGTGAGCCTCGTTTAGGATCAAAATCCTCAACTCATCATTCGGTGGTATGTAAATTTGATTTTAAAATCTCAATAATCCATCATCATCAAACATAAATCCTTCAAATCTTGGTACCATCATTGTGTTTTGTCCGATAAAATCCTTGACCTCTTTGTACCAGTCATCGTTGCGTTGTAAATTTATAATCTTTTCATGTAGATTCGTCTGAACAGGCAACACTAAAAATATGTGTGGTCTCCAACTCAATGCATCCACCAATTGGTTCACTATTCCGTTTATGTAAGTAATATCAAAATCGTACTCGGTAAGCAATTACTACCAACGTCATTGTCACGTGTTCAGGTCACTTTGGATAAATATGTGTTTTACTCCGCAGTCGTCCATTTTTAGTTCAAATTTTTGTCCAATAATGTAGTGTCTCCAAAATATCAAGGCATAAACAATGGATAACAACTCTAAATCGTGCGTCGCATAGTTCTCATCATGCCTTCTCAACGTCCTCGAGATGTAAGCAATCACTCAACTGTATTGCATCAAGACTCCGCCCAAGCCTTCCTTGGATGCGTCAGTGCATACCAAGAATTCTGCATCCATGTCAGGGACCTTTAGTATCAGTGTTGTTGTCAACAACTCTTTGAGCCTCTGAAAGGCTTCTACACATTTCTCAGTCCAAACAAACTTCTTGTTCTTCTTCTACAATTCTGTGATCAGATTTTCTATCTTCGAAAATCCCTTGACAAACCGTCGATAGTATCCTACTAAACCCATGAAGATACACACTTCTAGGAAATTCGTCGACACAGGCCATTCCATAATATCCTCGAAATTTTTTGGATCCACGACGATACCCTCATCGGAGATGACATGATTTAAGTAGTGAATTTTTTATTGATAAAACAAGCATCTAGACAATTTCCCATACAATTTGTTTTCTCGCAGACACTATAGTACCAAGTGCAAGTGCTCGTCATGCTCCTCCATCATCCAAGATTAAGTCAAAATATCGTCAATGAATACTTGGACGAACTTGTCCAAGTACTCGTTTAACACCCCATTCATAAAACTCATAAATACCCTAGGGGTGTTTGTCAATCCAAAAGTTAAAACAATAAACTCATAATGTCCAAACCTCGTCTTAAAAGAAGTCTTAGGTATTTCATCCTAATTGATTCGTAACTGGTGATACCCTGATCTCAAGTTGATCTTTTAAAACACCGTCACACCCTTCATCTAATCAAATAGATCATCAATCCTAAGAAACAGATATTGATTATGGGTCATTGCCTTGTTCAATTGACGATAGTCAATGCAGAGTCTCCATGACCCATCCTTATTTCAAATGAAAGTAACAAGTGCACCCCAAAGTGACACACTTGGACGTATAAATCCCAGGTCCATGAACTTCTTCAGTTTCATTCTCAACTCATGTAACTTCGAGGTTGACATACGATAATTCATTCTCTCTATTGGTTCCATCCCCATTTTTAGGTCTATGGTAAATTCCAATTCCCTCTCTGGTGCCATCCTAGGTAAATCCTCCAGGAAGATGTCCGCAAACTCTCGCACCACAGGAAGGTGTTCTAGACCTTCCCCTACTCCCTTCTTGTTTAACACAAGGATCACATAAATATTACATCCCTTGTGCATGCTCTTTCGTAGCTGCAAGGAAGATATGAAACTTAGGGAAAATCCCTTGTTCTGTCCTACAATCACGTGTCTTTTTCCCTCATCATCGACCAATCGCAATCGTTTCATATTATCATTGAGTATTGCTTCATGAGATTCCAACCATTCCATACCGATAACAACGTCACAATATCCTAAGATCATGACGTACAGGTTGGCCCTGGTGAAAAACTCTCCCAGGTTAAGGGTACAACTCGTAACCTTCCCTCTAACCTTCTGTTTGTCTCCCAAATCCATATCTACAAAGATAAACTCATCCTATTCAACTTCCTTTACCTTAATCCTTTTTAGTGCTGCACTAGAAATGAAACTCTTGGTAGCACTGGGATCTATCAAAATACTAAGGGTATGGTCAGCGACGGTACCTGACGTCTCAAGCACAGTCAAATGGTGCTCCTCCTGGTGGTTATTCATTGTTGCATGAATATGATGGGCCTTGCCCAAATCTCCCACGGTAGTGGATCTTACTGATCTAGATTCTCTAGTCCTCTCCACTGGGTAGTCGCACAGGTAGTGTGGCTCCCCACAATTTGAACACCCCTTCTTCAGTCCAGTACTCCTGGTACCCAAAGTAGAAGCTGACGGCCCATAGGCGTGGAATCCTAGTTTGTTCTGTTGAACATGCCTAAACTACTATTGTTGTGGTTGAAGTTGTTTTTGATGCTATGGTCCCCTATAAGGAGTTCGTTGTTGAGGCACTGGTCTCCGAGGTGTAGTGAAAGTGGATCCTCTCTAGAAGCCATGATATCCTGGTGTCTGTTTAGCTAGTGTATGATGTTGTTGTGCACCAGATGACACCTACCCTGTTGGTCTCACTGGAGTCCTACTCTGACCCTCTCCGATAAACTTCTCCTATGCTATGAGGGCCTTATGAATGACATTATGAAAGGTTCTTGGCATTAGAATCCTAACCTTTGCACAAATGCTTACATTAAGGCCAAATAAGAACCTATTGACCTTAAGTTTCTCAGTATTAAGGTGCGAAGCATACCAAAGAAACTCCATAAAATGAGCCTCATAGTCGATCACTGTAAATACGCCCTGTCGCAAGGAGTTGAACTCATTGAGCTGACGCTTAATGAATTCCTCTGATAGGTACCTCTCTCGGAACCATTCCTGGAACAGTTCCCATGACACATCTTCGATGGCCATGTTCAATTGTGGAAGGAGCATCTTCCACCATAGAAGAGCGCTCCCCTTCCGTTAAAATACTGCCATGTGGACCTTAATGTTGGAGGTATAGTAATGTAGTGAAAATCACATCGCCATATTCTACAACCATGCCTCGGTGGTTGCACCATCCAGGACACCGAAGAACTCAGGAGATTTTATCTTCTCGAGTTCACAATGAATGCTACCAGTACTAACCAAAGCGCATGGTGGACCCTCATGGGGTAATGACGCCCTGGCCTCATCTCTATCCAAATGGTTGATCAGTGCCTCAAAAATCTGCTAAAAGGACCTCATCATCCCAACCACATCACCCACTGCTATCTTCTCTTGCCTGAAAACCCATTTGTCTCCCTGGGGGTTAGATCCCTCAAGCGTGGAATGTACTGGGGGCATTGTGCCTCCTCCCCTAACACCCCTTCATATGCCTCCATGACGTCATCTAAACATGATTACCTCCACGAATACAATTCAAATTAATTAGCATTATTATAATCAAATAACTCATCAACGAAATCCATAGTGATCCCAAGTCGCGGGTCCAACCCGCTTTGATACCATATGTAACGAACCCAATCGTTACGACTCCAAGTGAAGGGAAAAGTGCATTTTTTTTATTATCTAATAATAAAGGAAATGATGACACAGTTAAACCACACCACATGATGATGAACACACGTACGCATATCAAGCAACTGACAACAATGACTCAATGCACTAGCAAAACGATAAACTAGGTGAAACATGCATAAATAAAAAATATAGAAATGACCTCAATCCCCGACACAATGCGTAAATAAATAAAATACAGCATACACAATCCCGACACAATGACCTCAATGACCATTCACTAGAACCTCTATGGTGCGTGAAACCAAACGCATGAAGGTGTTACAACCCAAGCGCCAACAACAAACTTACAACGATCAAACAACACCCCCAATGGGAAGCACATACTCCTACCAAGTTATCATTCACCTTTATCCAATAGGGAGTGACATGATCCCCTCATCAGGAATCATGTCGTCCCTAGGTGATAGGTGTGAAAATAACCCTGGCACAACATAACCTATCTGGACCAAGGACTCAAGATAAGTCCAACACACTAGGAGCCAAAATAACTGACAAGAAGACTACACCTACACCGCCAAGCAATGGGTCGACAAGATGTAGATGAAATCGCTCAAATAATTTGCGCAAGATATTAAATGACCAAAAAACAAACATAAACCATAATTGTTAAGCATGATGTCTAAGTGTGAGTAGTGAACTAATATAACCGACAAATTGATGCAGGAGCATGTGCTATCCATCCGACCCACTTAGTGCATTCAAAGTGCGCATTCAAGGAAGAGAGGCACCGGTCTTCTCACATTTTGAATTTGATTTCAATGTAATTAATGTATGTAAGGTCATGTAGCCATAGAGCCTTGCCTTTGAGCAGGCGTTAGTTAGGAGTAGCATTAAATGGTTGTAAGGATGAATCTAGATCTGATCTGGACTAGACAACCCACTCAATGTAAAGTTAATGTAATTGAATAGAGTAGGTGAGATGGAGGGAAGAGCTCGAAGAGCCCCCTCATGTAAAAGATCCTTTGTATGTAGAAAAAAAAAGGCAGATTAGAGAGTCAAGAAGAGAAGAGAGGAGGGCCGAGACTCTGTTGCAGTCCAAGCTCAAACACATTGTAAAGAGGCATTCTTGTTAAATACAAACAGAGAAGTTTTTCATGCATGTTGTTGTCCACATGTTTATGTGTTCATAAATGAATGTCTTTATGTGTTTATGATACGTTGTAGATGTATGTTAGGTATGAATTTGTAGGGACATATGGGTTTTTCTATCTGTGGGTTCTTTGACTTCAGATTTGGGATTCATTGAGGCTTCATGCCAAGAGGGTGTGACAGAACGCTGCAGGTTCTGAAAGACAGTGCATGAATTCATTCCTGAATTCTGTGGAATTTGGGCAAGGACATGCTAGGAGGGTGCACCAGCTGAAGTCATTGGCTCAAGGAGAAACCTCAAGGTTGTTGAACACCTTGGAGGAGGGACTGTGAAGAGGAGGACATAGAAGAAAACATAATCACTGAGGGATTTTGTAGAGCTCTTCCAGGAGGGAATCAAGTAGGTGCAGATAGTGCACAGGAGAACTCTAATGTGAATTCAAAGGGAAACCATAATCACTCAGGATTCTATGAGAGTTCTCCTAGGTGGGCATTGAGAAGATGCACGGGTTGCATTGAGGAGGAGAACTATATTTCGAGTTCAGTGAGAAGACAGAATGTCTGAGGTTCTGTAGAGGCTCTGCCAGGAGGGCATCGAGCTAGTGCAAGGAGTGCACAGGAAGAACTCTTTTGAGTTCTGGAACAGAATAAGTGTCACAGGAGGACCTTCACAGGGTTACTGAACACCCTGCAGGCTCATCCAGGAGTTGCTTGAGTAAGTGGTTGATAAAAGGGGAACAAAATCTCCATCTGAGGGAGAGAAAAAGGGTTAAGTCCCTTAGAGGTCTGAGCAACATAGAAGCTCAGGATGGATAGCACCTTCGTGTGTAAAGGGAACCTGCAAGGAGTGCAGAGGTTGAAGAATCCTTTAAGGATTCAAGGAGGACAAATATCAGGAGGAAGAGTGCCTTTGCGCACAGAGAAAAAACTGCAAGGAGCGCAGAGGTAGAGAAACCCTTTAGAGGCTTTAGAGTTCAATGAAGCTTAGGAGGGGCAGTGTCCTTTGAATACAGGCAAGATCCCAGGAGACAGGCTTCGCAGAAGAGAATGAAGGTTGAGACCTTCAATACTTAGAAATATTCCAAGGAAGGAAGAAGATAAAATCTCAGGAAGGAGCTATAGTTGCCGTCAATTCAGGCACTAGAAGAGATCTAGACTGTTGGATTCGTGTTCAGGCAGCAACAGAAGAGCGCACAAGGGAGGAATAGATCTGGGCCATCAGATCTTGCACAGATAGTCGATAGCCATTAGATCTAGGAGGAGCTACATGAGGTTTAATCCTCATATGAGAAGAGGAAGAGTCATGAGATAGGAAGTATCGAATCACGTAGTTCCGAACACATCAAAGTCGTTCATCTGCGGAGGATGCATGTCACAAGATCCTCATATTTCGGGGATTCAGGCATTGGAGAGCAGAATAGGGAAGTCTTTCGACTTCACAACTTGCGAAGTCCCGAAGGAATCGGGACCATCCATTCTAGAGGACAGGTGGTAGGGATCAATATTATCTCGTGAATTCAGGTATCGTGATCTGGGAGGTGGAGGCCTTTGCTCTACAAAATCTCGAGTGGTGAGATTGTGATGAAATCTAAACCATTGATCGAGGAGGAAGGAGAGCCATGAGATATGGTGTCTCGATACATCATGTATCAGAGGTTCGGGGTTTGGAGGAACTTCCTTTCAACTGTGGAAGTCATGAAGCACCGAGCACCGAGGCTCACGTGAACATGTGTCACATCTGATAGGTGGGCCCCATAGTCGACATCTGGCGTAACAACAAATGCCAGAGGAAATATGGAAGAGGTGACAGGTGGAGGATACACATCACCTTGGGAAGGAGTCAACCTATCATTGACCATCACGCCTCATGGATTCGTGAAAGAGGGGTAGGAAGGCTCAACACTTCAAGTCGTGAAGTTGCGAAGTTGTGAGAGGAGTGCTAGATCGAGGCCCTAGTTGGTGGTCACTGGTAGAGGCGCTAGCAAAGAAGGGGCTATACCTGTATCGTCAACTTGGGTATCGAGAGTTTGGAAAAGAGGAGTCGAGGGTCTTCGACCCATGAACTTGCAAGCTGTGAGTTGTGAAAGGTGATTTCACCAAGGCCATTTGTGGTCATGTGAGGGTGAAGCTCGTGCCTAGTGCTCGTTCGCACAGGTGGGTTTTCCGAAGGACCTATGGATCAGATTCGTCGTGGGGTTTCAGTGAGGAACCAAAGGAGCTGCTTCGGCTGAAGTAGATTAGAATGATCCTGAGGGGATCTCATCCTGAGGGCAAAGGGGGTCTACGATAGTTGTGGTATCAGAGTGGGATTTGACTTTTATAGGCAATAGAGGCAGCTTGCAGAAGAGAAGCAGAAGGAGACAAAGTGTTGGAACTCTGTGGTGATTGCTCGCAAGTACACAACAGTCAAGGAGACAGTCGAGAGAACTTTAGGGGATAATGGAAGCACTCAAGGTTGCAGAGTAACAATGGCAGGTTTTCCAGGAGGGTAGACAGAAGGCAGAAAAAATGGCTATTGAAGGTCATAGACATGATGGAAAGAAGAACCATCAATAGCCGAGAAAAGATGAGGTGGATAAGGAACTCACCGAGATCAGAGCGAGGATGGAGGAACTTTCACTGCAGATGCAGTAGGATGCAAGATCACATTGGGTGTATGAATGGCCCATCAAGATGAAGGTAAAATGGTCAGTCAAGGAATTGGTGGCCAAAAAACAGTGGAGGCTGATAAGAGGATGGCTGAGGCATGCTGAAAGCCTCAGGAATGATGAGGAGGAGATGGTTCAGGTATGTGAACCAAAGACTGGGAGGAATCTCAGTGATGCTAAGGATAAACTGAGATCAGCTGAAGATCTCAAACACTTCCAGGAGGACAGAACAAAAATTCCCAATTACCAAGAGGGCAATGAGATGAGATCGTTGCGGGATCTCATAAACTGTCAAGAGGACAAAAAAGGAATTTCATATTTCTAAGAGGGAAATGATATGAGATTGTTGTGGGATCTCATAGACTGTCAGGAGGACAGCAGGGAAATTTCATGTTTCCAAAAGGGAAATAAGGTGAGATCATTGTGGGGCTCATAGACTGCCAAGAGGGCAAGACAGGAAATTCAAATTGCTAGGTGGGAAATAAGATGAGACCCAAGGATATCATAGACTGCCAAGGAGGCAGCAGAGAAATCCCATATTTCCAGGAGGGAAAGGGAGAGAAGATGACCTCAGAGCTGAGTTCATATCAACAAGGACAGCTAACAGAGAATAAGGATTAGAAGGACATTCTGATCATTGGAGGAATTCAAATATTTCTACTAGGTATCCCAGTTGAGGCGAGAGTTTGTGTTGTCGATGTAGCAACAACAGAAAGATAGCTAGCAAAGACTATCAAAGAAGAGGAAGAGTTGGAGCAGATATCAAAAGCTTCCCAAGCAGAAGAAGGAAATGAGGATTCCAAGGAATGGATCAAATTTTTCAGCCAGGAAGTTGAAACAGAGACGACTGCAGCATTGGAGCTTGTAGCAGCAGTAGAAGAAGAATTAGACAGCGTGAGATTTGTTGATCTATGTGAGTAGATTGAAGCCCTAGAGAGAAGGGTGATAGTGCAGATAATTCACATCCAACAAGTCAAGTTGGAAGAAGATGTAGGAGGAGCATACCAGCCCAAGGAGCAGCTGAGAGAAGTTGTACTTGAGCCAACACAAAGAGATATGGCAGCAGCAGCACTGCCACAGAAGGAAGCTGGACAACATTTCAATGGTTAGACTACAGAGCTGAAATTTGCAACAGAGTGGCAAGTTAAGGCCACAACAGATAGAGAAGATGGCATGCGAGATCTGGTAGATATACCCACTGATGAGGAAGAATTGCAGCAGAGACTGTCTCAACAAAGCCAACCACTAGAGCAGCTGGACAAAGATATTGAGAATATATGAAAGTTGATGTTCAGATCAACCGAATTTTCCAGCAAAGGGAAGCTAAGCAGAAGGGGGACAGCAGTAGCAGCAGCAGAGCAGTGGAAGCAACAGTAACAGAGCAGTGGAGTAGATGAACAACTCTAGAGGACTCTTTGGGATCCAAGAGGATTTCAATAGTGGCGCTGGGGAGCTCATGATTAGGAGCTCATGATTTTTTTGCAGCAAAGGAGTATGATGCAGGAGCATCGCTCCCAGGCCAGCCATGCGCCAGCCAGCCAGCCCACTCAGCACATTCAAGGAAGAGAGGCGCTAGTCCTCTCACATTTTGAATCTGATTTCAATGTAATTAATGTATGTAAGGCCATGGAGCCATAGAGCCATGCCTTTGAGCAGGTGTTAGTTAGGAGTAGCCTTAAATGGTGGTAAGGTTGAATCTAGATCTGATCTGGACTAGACAACCCACTCAATGTTAAGATAATGTAATTGAATAGAGTAGGTGAGATGGAGGGAAGAGCTCGAAGAGACCCCTCATGTAAAAGATCCTTTGTATGTAGAAAAAAAAGGCAGTTGAGAGAGTCAAGAAGAGAAGAGAGGAGGTCCGAGACTCTGTTGCAGTCCGAGATCAAACACACTGTAAAGAGGCATTCTTGTTAAATACAAACAAAGAAGTTTTTCCTACATGTTGTTGTCCACATGTTTATGAGTTCATGAATGAATGTATTTATGTGTTTATGATATGTTGTAGATGTATGTTAGGTATGCATTTGTAGGGATACATGAGTTCTTCTATCTGTGGGTTCTTTGACTTCAGGTTTGGGGTTATTTGAGGCTTCATGCCAAGAGGGTGTGACAAAATGCTGCGGGTTCTAAAAGCCATTGCATAAATGCACTTCTAAATTCTGCGGAATTTGGGCAAGGATGTGCGAGGGGGTGCACCAGCTGAAGTCATTGTCTCAACGAGAAACCTCAAGGTTGTTGAACACCTTGGAGGAGGGAATGTGCAGAGGAGGACACAACATAAGATAGAATCACTGAGGGATTCTATAGAGATCTACCAGGAGGGCATCGAGCAGGTGCAGATAGTGCATAGGAGAACTCTACTATGAATTCAAAGGGAAACCAGAATCACTGAGGATTCTGTGAGAGTTCTTCCAGGTGGGCATTGAGAAAATGCACAGGTTGCATTGAGGAGGAGAACTCTATTTTGAGTTCAGTGAGAAGATAGAACTTTTGAGGTTCCATAGAGGCTCTGCCAGGAGGGAATCGAGCCAGTGCAAGGAGTGCACAGGAAGAACTCTCTTGAGTTTTGGAACAGGAGAAGTGTCACAGGATGACCTTCACAAGGTTACTAAACACCCTACAGGCTCAGCAAGGAGTTGCTTGAGTAAGTGGTTTCTAAGAGGGGCACCAAATCTCCATCTAAAGGAGAGAAAAAGGGTTAAGTCCCTTAGAGGTCTGAGCAACAGAAAAGCTCAGGATGGATAGCACCTTTGTGTGTGCAGGGACCCTGCAAGGAGTGCATAGGTCGAAGAATCCTTTAAGGATTCAAGGAGGACAAAGCTCAGGAGGAAGATTGCCTTTGCGCACAGAGGAACAACTGCAAGGAGCACAGAGGTAGAGAAACCATTTGGAGGGTTCAGAGTTCGACGAAGCACAAGAGGGAACGAAGGTTGAGACATGCTTCGTAGAAGAGAACGAAGGTTGAGACCTTCAATACTTAGAAATCTTCCAAGGAAGGAAGAAGAGTAAAGCTCAGGAAGGAGCTACAATTGTCATCGATTCAGGCACTAGAAGAGATCTAGACTGTTAGATTCATGTCCAAGTAGTAGTAGAAGAGTTCACAAGGGAGGAACAGATCTGGGCTGTTAGATCTTGCACAGATAGTCGATAGCCATCAGATCTGGGAGGAGCTACATGAGGTTTAATCCTTGTATGAGAAGAGGAAGAGTCACGAGATAGGAAGTCTCAACTCATGTAGTTCCAAACACATTAGAGCCGTTCATATGCGGAGGATGCGTGTCACGAGATCCTCGTATTTTGGGGATTCATGCATTGGAGAGAGAAACAAGGAAGTCTTTCAACTTTGCAACTTGCAAAGTCTTGAAGGAATCAGGACTATCCATTTTGGAGGATAGGTGGTAGGGATTAGGATTATCTCATGAATTTGGGTATCATGAGTAGGGACGGAGGCCTTTTCTCTACAAAATCTTAAGTGGCAAGATCGCGATGAAATCTGAACCGTTGATCGAGGAGGAAGGACAGCCGTGAGATCTGGCATCTAGATACATCGTGTATCGGAGGTTTGGGGTTTGGCGGAACTTCCTTCAGACTGTGTAATTCATGAAGCACTGAGCATCGAGGCTCGCATGAACTCATGGCATGTCTGATAGGTGGGCTCCATAGTCGACAGGTGGTGCAACAGCAAATTCTAGAGGAAAGATGGAAGAGGTGATAGGTGGAGGACACACGTCACCTTGGGAAGGATTCAACCTATCGTTGACCATCACACCTTGTGGATTCGTGAAAGAGGGGTAGGAAGGCTCAACACTTCAAGTCATGAATTCGCGAAGTTGTGAGAGGAGTGCTAGATCAAGGCCCTAGCCGGTGGTCATTGGTAGAGGCGCTAGCAAAGAAGGGGCTATACCCGAATCATCATCTCAGGTTTCAAGAGTTTGGAAAAGAGGAGTCGAGGGTCTTTGATCCATGAACTTTCGAGTTGTGAGCTGCGAAAGGTGATTGCTCCAAGGCCAGTTGTGGTCATGTGAGGGTGAATCTCACGCCTAGTGCTCATTCGCACAGGTGGGGTTTCCGAAGGACCTATGGATCATATTCGTCATGGGGTTTCAGCGAGGAACCAAAGGAGTCGCTTCAGCTCAAGGAGATTAGAATGATCCTGAGCGGATCTCAGCCCAAGGGGAAAGGGGGTCTATGGCATAAATCCTATTGTCTCAACATTATAACTTGTCTAATAATGATATCCTATTATTTTCAGTAAATCAACAACAAAAACTTGTATGTCATTTATTATTAATAAATTTTATTATTTCCTTGTATAGAAATATACCTTTATTTACCTCAAGCTCAAATCACTCAAGGGATATCTTGGTTAAGGTAAATATGTATTATATCTCACCCATTATATACTAACTCTCTGCCACACATTAGATATTATAAATCTATGTCACACATTAGCTTTAATATCTCATAAAATCGCTATGCTACTAATAAAATAAATGTTGCGCTAACCATTAATAAAATTGTTGTGCTTGATCACTATATCCATTTAACCATCAATGTATCACTGTTTATTTTTACCATGGTTAACAAGTATAAAAACAAATTTAGCAAAAATTTAAACTTTAAATCTCTGTCATGAAGGTTATTGTATTGATTCGTTGTCTCTTGATTGTTTAATGGATTTATTCGTTGTATGAAATTGCTAAGTAAAATAAATTATAAGTTGTTGTTTAAATATCTGATAGGAAGAATTAATATATGATAATGTTGTCATTCAAATATATGAAATCACAGTGTGTAAATATATGATATAATGAAATTAGAGTAAACATATATATATATATATATATATATATATATATATATATATATATATATTGTGAATAAATATCGCAGAGTGTAAAAGCTATCCAAAAATGCTATTAGTTTAGCTGTCAATTTCGCTGTCAATGCTCAATGAATTCACTGCTAGCAATCAAAGGAATCGTTCTCTGTTAATCAATGCGGAGTTAAATATTCTCCTTATAATGCTACTAAAATTGTTCAGACAATTTCTAGTAATTGTGTTCATTATTACTATAATATTGTTGAGTTATTATACAAAATTCATATAATAAAACATTTTCAGATATAACTATGATAATTGTCAGTGTTGTCATGCACTCAACGTTGTCAGACCACCATGATTATTGTCAAGTCAATTGCTACCTATTATTATCACTTCCATCAATATTATGTCGCTATCCCTTGATAAACGTATGTCTATACTTGATGGCTATCTAAAAAGAGAAAATTCTCACTGTGTTATGGCCATCCATAATGAGATCGCTATACCCCAATTAAATACATACAATTCACTTTCCAACGCATGTCCATTAAATACATATGAATTCGTTGTCAGATTATAATGTTGTCAAGCAATACACTGGGTTTACCATTCAATTCAATGAGTTTTAACATCAAGTTCATTGGGTTTCATTAATGAAAAAAAAATTGTTGAGTTTTATCATAAAAAAAAAATTCGTTGAGTTATCATAAGAAATCGCAGTCAATAAAAGTAAGAAAAAAAAGTTGTCATGAAGATTCAATCTCAGCCATAAGATAGAAAAAAAAAACATTGTCCATTCCCAAGTTTAAAGTGTATTTGAGACTGTTGTCTAATAAAATAATATCGTTGTGCAATAAGGGTAAATTCACAGTCTATAAATGCATATATAAAGGGTAAATTTGTAGGGTAAATTCGCCATCAAAATATAATAAATCGCAGAGGAAAAATTTGTGGTTGGATTCTTGCAACGAGCCACGGATTCGTAGTGTTTATGTGTCCAAATTGCAGAGTAAATGATGGAGTTGTTGTGCAATTAAAAATACAAATCGCCCTGTGTAAGATGCCATGAAGAGTGGGTTGAATGTTGGGTAAATATGGGTGAAAACATAGTGATCACACAACGAGATCATTTAGAATGCAAAGGTGATATAACATGCAGAGACCATTACAAACACAAAGGTGTTATAAAATGCAGAGCCCAATGAAAATGCAAAGATCAAAATGCAGAGGTGTAATAAAATGCAGAGCCTAATGCAAATGTAGAGATCAAACACAGGGGTGTTTTAAAATGCAAAGAGTAGTAAGGTAGATGGCTGGGAAAACTTTATCCTTTTCTCATCATCCACGCACAGAAAAGCAGGGCATTAGAATCTATAGGTCTATTAACACCGAAGTGACGATCTTTGATTCGGCTCCTGGCTTACTTCTCAGGCATGTATTGATCATCTAGGGATAAGGATGGAAAGATAAAGCACAAACTCTTCATAAAAATCAATAAAACCCACACAGAACAGTCATAGCAATCAGGGATTGGGTTTCCAAGGAAATCAATTCAAAAGAAGTGAGGGTAAAGCTATGATGAATTTAAGTTCTTGATTAAAAACGTTGATTAAAACACATTTCTTTACACAATAAAAGTATAGTAAAGAAAGCGCAAGAAAAATAATAATATACCATTCAAATAAACGCATGCGTACCATATCCCAAGGTGGCAGCTCCGAGTCGTTGTCCTCCGTGTGCTTCATCCAACTCCTGCTTTCCGATCGATCTGACTTCACCGGTACCTCCCAACCAATGCTATGGGTACTCTTCTTCCCCATGATCCCCCCGAGCCGTAAAGGGGCCATGCACACTATACCAGAGAACAACTAGCACCCATCTCACCTCACAAGGTTGAGCTACCACTCGTTACCCAAGATGGGTATCCCAACTCCCACAAGATAATTCAGTCAAGACAAAAATTCTACAGCGTAATGTTACAGATAAAATATGAGATTCATACCCCTCCTCCTCCATCCTTTTTATAGAGTTTCTAAGTTATTTCTTTCCCAAATTCCCATTTAATTTATTTTTCATTAATTTAATTCAGAAAAAAACCTCCCCCGTACACATGTCACCCATCCCCCTAGTTGCACTAGAAATTAATTTCATTAATTATTTAATTACTCCAATTTCCCTCACCCACCTAAAAGCATTCCTAAAATCTCTCCTTGGTGTCCCAATATTCCCTTACACATTTTAAATGACTTACGCCTTTACTAAATTCCTAATCGAGTTCATAATTAGAAAGTTCTTAAAGGCAAGATTCCTTACTATGTCAGACATTCATCTTTTTCCTTACGTTTCCCTTTTTCTTTATATTTTACCTTTTCCCCTTAGTTTCCTTTATTTTTTTTTTAAGTTCCCCTCTTTACACTTTTTAACTAAAACTCAAATTAGCAATAGTAGAAAAATCACCTTTTACCCCTTTTTCTTTTTAATTAATAAAATTGAATTAGCACATGTAGAAAAAAAAAACAATCATTTCCTTTTTAAAAATTTAATCCCCCAATATAATTTGATTTTAATAAATTAATTGAATTTCATACCCCCTTCTTGTCACATGTTTAATTATGATTTATTATTTTTGACCACAAGTGTCACTTAGACCTAGATTTGAAATTCCTAGGTTGGGCGACATTTTTATTGGGGAAATTGTTTTTAAATATTACTTGACACATCATTCATTTGAAGGACGTCTAGGTTTATTCACTTTCCAATTAAAAATGTGATGTTCCCTTTAGGACGCACTACTTTCTCCAAGGGTTCCACTCGCCACTTTCCGTTTTCCTTGCGTGACGTGCCCTTCAGAACGTACTATGTGCTTCAAGGGTTCCACTCACCTCTTTCTGTTTTCCTTGCACATCGTGCCCTTCAAGATGCACTACATGCTCCAAGGGTGCCACTCGCCTATTGACTGACTTGGTAGATTTAAAAATCCCCAAGAGTCAATACTTTTCCAGGTGATCTCGTGGGAGACTAAGGGCTTCTAATAAACAAGGCCCTTGCCTTATTGCGCGCCCCTTAGAATCATTGTGAGAAACTGTCGCAGTCTTCCCTCATGGCATCGTGGGTCTTCTCGAACTAGGTAATCGTTAACCTACAGTATGAGCCACGACGGGAGTGCTAGTATGATGTGGTAGGGATGTTATCCACACCTCTCCCTCATGGTCTCTGATTGTCGTGCATCACCCCTCTACTCCACTTGTGAGTCTGTTCAGCAAGTTGTCGTCATCATGCATCATCAACAAAGCATGTCAGCAATAATAATCAATCATCATAACATCTAATCATATGTACATATGTCATATCAACAACAATCAAACCCCAATAGTACACTCCCTGACACAATCCGTTGTCCAAGGGGTTTCATTGATGCCTCTGCATCCTCAATGTCCAAAGTCCTACACACTCAGGAGAACCCAGTCAATAGCACTTGTCTATGTAAACACACAAATTAAGATATCACCATATCCATAATTCCTCATAATCATAATCAAACAACCAATAGTATAATAATCTAGATCACTTGCAATCAAGTGTCCTAAAATAATAAGTTTACTCAGTGCGTGAAAGAGCAGGATGTTACACCATAGGAATTTAAACTTTGGCTATCCCATTAATGGAGTGACCTAAACTATACTTCCCAGACTTGAGACTTCAACCACCGTGTCCAATGTAGACTCGCCATCTAAACGATTTGACATGGCATAGGTACTGGCACGTACCTACTGTGTTACTCCTCTAACGAGGCCCTCAGGTAACAATCATCCATTGTTTCCCCTTTTCTCTTGTAACAATTTGTCTCTACACAGAAATGCAAAAAAATACCCCTTTCACTGTATGCTAACCCTTGCCTCTGCTCTGCATGGCCAACGACTTGGGAGCTTGGATCTAGAAAACAAAATGGGATAAGGCAACACATCTCCGGTTCTTCTTATGCGTAAGGTAAGTAACATAATATTGTTGCTTATGTTTTTCATGAATGAATACACTGTTTATGTAATGTAAGAAGGATCTATGGACACACTCCCCATCTCTCTCTATGTTAAGGTTTTTCATGTATTATCGTTGCGCCACCTTAAGTGTTCTTCTCCAGAGGTTACTTTGTGTTTAAGAGACTCCCTTTTCTCTCTCTTTTAAGGTTTTTCATTATATTATTGTTGTGCCACCCTAATAATTTTACTCCCAAGGTAACTCTTTGTTTAAGGTTCAGGTATAGAGGCTATTTCCTTTTCATCGAAGTCTATTGTTCTTCTTCCCATACTTGTTAAGGCTCTTTCGTGGCCCAAAATGTTTTAAGGGTCGAACCCTTAAAACATATATCAAACTCCGTAGGGATTTTCATGGTTACCATTTACACATATATACATATTCAATAACCCTCTATGGGAAATCCCTCCATTTATATTCTCGCTAGAATAAATCCTCTGTTGGAGTTTCGTGGGTTTCATCCTGTGTAAAATTATAAATTGTAATTCAAATCCATCCATGGGAATTTGTAACTAAGTTCTGTGTAAACTATGTTAACACTCAGTGGGGATCGTAATTTATGCCCTGTGTGTACAATAGTGTCATTTACCCCTGTGGGGATCCATTATTACGCTCTGTGTAGAATACATCAACATTGTATAAATCGTGCCTTATGCTTTGTGTCTACAAAAATGTTACTCACCCTCAGTGGGGATTTGTGATTACGCTGTGTAACATATATTAACACCCGGTAGATCATAACTCATGTTCTTTGTATACAAAATCATTATTTACCCTCTGTGGGGATTCGTAATCATGCTCTGTGTGTTTATTTTATCACTATAAAAATCAGAATTTATACTCTGTGTATACAAAATCATTATTCACAGTTACATTCAATTAATGATGGGGACCTATTTTGTTTTTTGAGGGTACCCATCAACTGATTTTGGGTCCACTCCTCCGCCTTTGGATCATGGAAAGATTGTGATACAAGCACAAGTGGTGATCTAGTTCTTTGTCGAATTAAGGCTAAGTATTGTTTTGACTTAATCATTATACTTAATTTCCATATAATGAAAATACTAGCATAGATTACTAAACCCCTCATTGTTCTCCTTTTGCAACTTTATACAATCGAGGGAAGAAGATCAAGGACACCTCTTTCTTGAAAGGTATTCGAGCTCCAATCTAGGCGTACCTTACTTCGATTACAACAAGATTCTCTATGTACTTATTAGAATTTTGTTTACATTACCATTTACTGTGGAGTCTTTGGTCTACGATACTGTAATATTTTGAACAATTCTCAATTGAATACAAGGGTTGATTTTGTAAGATACTTTGAGTTCACCACTATGTTTCTGTAGTAATGAAATTTGTATTCAAACCGTTATTCTTTGTATCTTTTCTTTGTGGTGTTATACCGATATGAATGGAAATTCAACATAAATAAATCAATGGTCAATAGGAACATAGCAGTAGTTCTATTTTTATTTTATGCATGAACACATATGTATGTATATATAATCATTCATATCTATATAACCATGCTTAATGACCACTAGGAACATGCAACAGTTCTCTCATTTCTTTATGTAATAATACATATGTGTGTGTATATAGTCATTTATATATAGGTATTACCATGTTTAATGACCAGTAGGAACATACCACAATTATTTCATTTCTTTATGTATGATTACATATATGTGTATATACAATCATTTATATATCTGTATAACCCTATTTCATGATTAATAGAACATACAATAGTTTTGTTATTTCTACAAAGTGAGAACATATATATGTATATACCATCATCACATAAACCATCACATTCATAGAAAATAATAATCAAGAAGAATATTGACAAGGAATGCAATTAAAGGTACATCTCTGAAAACCTGATGTTGGGACACAAATGGAACAACCATGTTCCACCCAACTGTAGAATAGAACAAACAAGTTCACTTTCCTTGTTCACCCCCTAGCCTAACCATGAGTCCATAAAGGAAAACTGAAATGATCCTCTTTGGCTACAATCACCATCCACAACTCAGAAATTCCTTTTCCTCACACTCACATTGTTCATAACAACAAAAATAGATTTCCTTTCTCCAACATACTAAGCATTGTCCTTCCTCCTCCATATGTTGTTTTTATATGCATCTTGTTCTTAGGTCTTTCCTTCCTTCCTTGGGAAATTCACAGCTTTACAAATCCCTGATTTTTAGGGGCTGCTAGTGGTCAAATCCCACATTTTCCACTTGTAAAAATCTGCCTTGAGGTAACTCAAATCTATTCCCCACTCATGGAGTCATGGTCATCTATTTTTAACCTGGTTGCTCCATTTGTCTTCCAACATTTAATTTATAAAGAGTTTTTCTTTCACATGTGTCAAAATAAAATAAGTTAGTTGGGGAAGTCAAATCTTTTCCCAATAGTCATAAATAATTAATTACAACAATAAAATTTCAAATTCGGATTTGTCATAAATGGAAAATAATTTCCAATTTTGAATTTTCTAAAAATGGAAATTTATTCCCAAGTACACTTAGAATTTAATATTCTAATATTTTTGGGGATATGTTGACGGACGAAATTGAACGCTCGTCAACTGGAGGGGTGGATCCGATCCGGGGTTGTCTAAATAACCCAAGTCATTTGGAATGATCCACTCTGACGGGTTTAGCAGCTCCGTTGGCCGATCTAAGTCCTAGAAAAACGAAAGAAAAACTAAGCTAAAGAAACTAATCTAAAAAAATGAGCTACAACAAACTATATACAAATCTAAAACATATATATACAGTTTACTAACTAATATCATAAAACAATAATTCTACGTATTTAAATGTTTAGCTATTAACATAATTAAATCTCCATTATATATGTGTAGTATTTACAGAATACAAATTTTGATCTAAATTTGCAAAAATCATGTGTAAATTGTCTTATGACAGCGAAGCTATTAGTTTTTATTTTAGAACTTTTCTGTGAAATAAGTGAAATGAAAACTAACTAAGCTAAGAAATTAAGATAACAATCTGCACTATATAACTATCTAAACTACTAAGAATTCTCGAATTTATTAACTATTAAATTGCAAATAACAAACTGACCTGAAGTAACGCTTCTCATTTGTCCTGTGCACAATACTCGATTTAGTTGTTTGATGGGAGGAAACCCACACCAGAATTTCCACAAGATTCTCGTAAATAAGAAGAAACAATGCTCTTTGAATATGAATGACAAAAAAAACAAGACATAAAACAACATCAATCTTATAGTTTACAGATCATCACATTTAGATAAATCCCAGTGCGAAGATTTGTACATAATCGTTCATTTAACAAAGAATATAAACCTTCTATTCATTAAATTGAAACTGAGTAATTGTTGTGAGTAAAATGAGATACATAAAATATGGACAAAATTTAAATCATAACGCATCAACCTATAACAAATCTTGATATCTAAAGTAGTCAATAATTTGATTACAAATTAAAATGCACAGAAACTTGAACAAAAGTAAGATAAATTGAAGCTAAATTCGTACAACAAATCCAATTTTATTCGAGTCTGTATAATCATCAGTCCATAGTATTTTTTCTCCCAACAGTGATGGGTTCTTTACAAAAAATAATAAGTATATAAAGGCCACAGGGTAAAACATCCCTGTGGGAATTATCAAAAACTGTTTGCAAAAAATATGGGAACAATCTCCCTGATTCCTATTTCTGCCTAAGACTAACAACTTAAACCAAAACTATGTAACAAAAATCATGTTCTAAACTGCCACAACAGATCCAATTCCCATTGAAATTCATGTGTACCTGTAGATGGATAAGAATAAACAATTTTAGATAGTGTTCATTTGTAAAATCAACAAAAATCCAACTTTTATGACTAGCTACAGAATCTCATGATTCTGTAGCTGGTCATATTTACAAACAAAATCATTTTAAATTAATCCAAATGATAACAAGAATGTATATAGTGAATCAAACAACTCTTAATTACTAATTCAAAGTAAATCCAATCATTCACACTAAAACTAACCAAATCTTTTATGCCAATTCAAAACTAACGAAATCGTATTGAATCAATTCAATCGAAACATACTATATTCTATTTATCAAACCAATCTTTGATACTAATTCAATGCAAATGGAATTGACTATGCTAATTCAAAACAAATAGAATCGTTTATGAATCAAACAAAACAGAACTATATCAAACTAACTCAGAGCCAACACAATCATTTATACTAATTCAATAACAACAAAATCATATTAAATCGATTCAATCAAAACAGAGCTATATTTGATTCTAGCAAACAAATCTTTTGTACTGATTCAATGCAAACAAAATTCAAAACAAAATCATTCTTGGTAATTCGAAGTAAACAAAATCATTCTAAAACATTGTTGAAATAACATACCTTGGCTGTAGAGATATGATTCGGTCAGGCCAATTTTGAGTTAACAAAAGCAGTAGCTACCTCAACATTTTTGAACACGATAGAACCTGTGGTCTTTTGCCTCTTATCGTAAGCTTGCAGCCTATCATTCTCCTTAGAAAACACAGTCACCCGATCCTCCAAGGAATTAATTTTGGATTGCAACAGAGGGACATCTGTGCAGTATCGTTCAAGCCAAGAATTGCATTGAGTGCACTGTTGTTGATCGGGCCGAGTCACTACAGGTGAAGGTTCTTTTAAATTACCAGGGGTTTCACTGTCAAACTTGATTCCGGGGAAGTTAGGGTTATCCTTGAGGCACGGTGGGAGGTTGGATACGTATTCATAGGGTTCAAAAGAACAAAGGTCATGTAAGTACGGGTATTCCTCAGCCAAAAAGCGTTCAATCTCAGAGTCCGAATCTTCGCTCAAAACAATAGGCTTCTGGTCTATGTTTTGTTTGGGCTTATTCCGAGCACACCTAGATATCCAATGTGTAGCCTTCTTACCCTGGCTATTGACATTTTTATTACCCTTCCCTTTTTTTCTTACAGGCCTCTTAACAGTCTTAGCATTGTCTTTCGAACATGAATTAGGCATGGTGTCGGGTAGGTCAGCGTTGGGGTAGGTTGAGGGTTTGACAGCAGGTAGGAGGGTAGGAGGTGGCACGACAGGCCCAATAAGGGTTTCATTGACCACGGTCTTGTCCACTTGAACACATTCAGGAGTGGCAAAGCCATTCCTTGATAGGAAAGATTGTCAACAGTCACCACTCAGCCTCAAATGATGAACAATAATGATTTTGATCAAATAGTGATGGAAGAGGCTGGAATCAGCCTTCTCCCTCTTAAATCGTTTGGCCATTTTATACAGAATGCGTAGGAGGTAGTGAGGCATATTCAAAGGGAAGTCTATGAAATTCATAAGAAACCGGAGATGGTAAAGAAACACTAAACCATATCAACCTTCACAAGTCACGAATTTCTTAACAATGGCCAATAAATCATGCCACCTAGACTTAAGGGTAGTGACTGGCATACCTCTGTCACAACTGACAATTTTCCTCGATGTAAACAGGAGAGGCCACGACACTTAATCCACCTTAGAATTCTTAAACCACCTCTTCCCTTTAGCTGGTAAACCCATGGCTGAACTGAGGAATTATTTGTTCAATTCAAGTTGAATGTCTCCATCTTTGGCCCTACATCCATCGAATGTGAGGGAAAACTGTTGAGCGACCGCGAGGTTGAAACCCTCAAATTTTTGGATGAACATTAACCAACCATTACTCTCCAAGTCCTCATGAGCATTGTCAAATAAAAGCAGCGTTTGGATGCCATTAGGTTCTATGCGCACTACAGGGGCCATAGGAGAGAGCACACAGTCGGGGTAAACAGTGAGGGGGATGGACAAGGTAGACACATGACCAAATGCTCATAGGTTTCCCCAAACAAACAAATGTAGCCCGAGATACAAGTTAGACATTAATTCTTATACGTGCGTGGGTGGTGGAATGAAATGAAACCATGCAAAACACTCATATTGATATGTACAATCGATGGCTCTTTGGTGATTCAAATAATTAATGGTGTATGTCAAAAACAATGTAAACGACATGCCAAACAAATAACCATTGAAAACCATGACAAGTCGATCCAACTATTTGATCATACAATAGCATTTGTAATGATTTAAAACATAACAACATTTCGAATATAGCACCAAAGACTTGATCATAAAATTTATGGGTTCTATGAAACCATTGTCCCAAGGATTTAATCAAAGACACCAAAAATCATTGCATCATGAATTTATAAATTGAAACCATGTCAACAAAAATACAATGTGAATAAAGGTTTGGCGTTTTGACACACGTATGACCATTAGAGGTGAAATGACCACATGAACAAGAGTATTCATAACAATCAAAGGATGATTTTAATGCCATCGACATGACTTCCAATTCAAGGTTTTCATGCTTACAGTCGTGAAAATGAAAATGAAAGGCAAGCATGCGAATAGTGGAAGATAACAGTGTCATTTTGTTTTCAAGAATTGCGACAAGTATTGAGGGTTCAAAACCCTTGTGTGGGCACCTTGTAAGGAAAAAATAAAAATGCAAAATGGATGCCAACAAGATATCACACATATGCTCTTAAGTCTGTATGTGATTATGAAGGAACCTTTTTATACTAAATCGGGCTTGATTGTTGATTAGAGGACAATGATTGTTGTTTGTTTATCATGGTGCATTATGGATTATCAGGGATAAATGTTGGGCATAATATAATGACAATTGTTGTGCATGTTTTGTTTATTTTAAAAAAGAATATATCAACGTTAGTACATACAATATTGTTAAATGAAAAATGTTTATATAAGTTATAATGCACAGACTATCATAAAATAAGGATTTCTAGGAAATTTAACTATTATTGAGACAACAAGCAGTTGTACAATTGAGGAACAATGAATGTTTTGGTCTTGGAAGTGGATTTTTTTGGATGCAAATTTGAAACAGAGTTACTCTAGTTGATTGATTTAATTTATTTTATGAAAATTATCCATATCATTCCCTTTCATTTTCTCACTTTTTTTCTCATTACAAATCCCCTCATGATCCCAGATTCATTTTGCACACCCTGTTCTTTAAAATTAAATTAAATCTTTGTATTACAATGATTAATAAATAACACAAAGATAGATGAAAACTGATATGTTTTGATTATTGTTTCACAACCAATTGTTTAATGAATTGTTGAGAAGTAATCATGTTCTTATTCCCTTAATTTTATCACTTTTTCTCTCTATACAATCCCCTCAGATATCCTTGAACCCTAATTCACCCCCTTCTCATTGACAATTATTTAATGAATTTTATGGATTGGATTGTGTGGGTCTGATGTGATTGATGAGCCAAACTTTGTTTCATATTAAGAGAAATTCATGTATGGTATGTTTAAGAAGCTAGTTTCTAATAATTGTTGCATACAAGATGAGCTTCTTCAGAAGAGGAAGTCATGGCTGAAATAATAGGGGCAGAGGGAATTGGAATAGAGGGCCTAGAAGGCCTAGATTATCAATAAATTTTGATGCAGATCCTCAAGAGTTAAACCAACTCTTCCAATTTGGATTTTTCAATTGGATTGGACAATGAGTAGTTCAACCTAGACTAGAGAGGCATCCCTTCCAGCCCCAGGATGTCCCTGATATCCCTATGTCCCCTTATGTTTATTTGGAACTTGAAGTTCTCAAGAATGACGAATGGTGGGAGATTTTTCACCCAACAGTCTCCCACCATTGTGGCTGGAAAAAAATTTCCTTACTTGTTCCACCTCCACCTATTAACCCAAATGTCCAAATTCCCCCTGCAAACTCACTTGTACAGTCCTCCCACACAAGAAAAATACTCAAAATAGAATCCCACCACATGCATAACAAAGGAAAAGTTGTTGTTTCCCCCTCCTCTCCCTCAAGTGATTCATCCAAATCCGTATCATCTCGTATGCACTTGAGAGATTCGTGTTCCCATGTCCTCAGTGATATCAAGACTCAAGGTTCTACACAACCTACTACTAATTCAGGGAAGTCAAAAGGGGATAGAAACAACAAAGGGAAAATTTCCTCTCAAAGTGGAAAATACGATTTTTTATTATGTTTTATTATTGTTTTATGGAGGATAGTGGACTGCTGGAGGTTTTGGACAACAAACTATTTTTGGATATTTTGGATATTATATGTTTGGATATCATTTGAAATATCATTGATATTTAATTTTCAAATTATGGAAATGATTATGGGAGACACAAGGAGGGATGTGTTTGATTTATTGTCTATTTATGTTTGTTTTTGTTAAGAAATTAAAGGGATTCACAAGGGGTCCCACATACTAGTTATTATTTATTAAAAGACCCTTATTATTATTATTAATTCTTCTCTTAAACTAAAATTTAGTTGAGTTTTAGTTAACTTAACTAAATGAAGTAGTTGAACTAGTTCAACTAATTTGGAATGAGTAAAGGCCAAATGAGAAGGAAGAACAAAAGAGAATAGAAGGAGAAAGAATACTAATGTTTTCTCTTAAGTTTTATTAAGATATTTCAGTTTTCATGCATTCTTCAATTCATCAAAGGCCTAATTCTCTTTTATGACAACAAGGTCCTATTGTAGAAAACAAGGTTCAAAGCTAAATCATATCATTCAGACGCTTTTTTTCATAGGTGTTGATCTATATTTGATAGTCTGTGTAGACTTATCTTTTTATGAATTAAATTTCATAATTGATAAAGGATATTGTGCAGAGTCAAGTGGGAAATATTTTGTGGCAAGTTGATCCATATTTTAAAGTTCAGTTTTTACTTCTTGTCAAAGTCATTTTGTATGGTTTTCATTGGGGATATCTAAGTTTGACCTTGGTCCATGCCCCCCGTAGAGATTTTGTAAAGAGAACAATTATTTTGATTTCTTGGAATGAAATAAAGAGATTTATATTTTGTCTCATCTGTGTTCATATATGACTTGGTATTTTTTTCTTTTGATCTCCACATTTTATTTTGCAATATGATATATTTAGAAAATTGTATAAAATATGTTGTATTTTTGCAACAATGTTTTATTCAAAAAATCATCCTAAACCATTGTAATTAATACTTGTGGATTGGGAACACTTTTGAGGCTATAAACATAGGGTAACATTCCCAACTATCTTTCCTTAGCCAATCAAGATTCGAAAATGCTTGAGTAAGATAATTTCATATCTTTTCCTCAACAAGTTGCAATACCTACTGGGACATATGGCAACTGGGGAAAATATTCCCCTCTCCTAGATATCCCAGTGACAAAATAAATATCCTCCTCAGTGGGATGGTACCATTAATTAGGACCCACACACAAAGCATGTCGATGGACATCCCATTGATGGATCAAATGCACTAACAAACCGGAGTGCCCCTTTAGGCATGTATTCTCCTCATAGTACTTAAGGAGGCCTACATTCCTCAAGAGAACATGAATCATCGCATTTATAGAGAGATGGCACAAATATCTTTCCCTCCCCCTCGCCTCCCATTCCCGTACAACATTGTACAGGTCCACCCTCAATTGTTGTTTCTCTCTCCGATGACATCTCTACATGATTAACATATGAAATATGTTCGTCTCACTCATAAATAAAACATAAAAAAATATACTAAATGAGAAATTTATTTATAAATATGGAAAAATAAATTCGTTCAAAAAATAAGTAAATTTCATAACTTATGCCCCCCAAAAATAATCAAGAACCACCTCTGGTGCATACATAACTTGTGAGCACCTACCATGGTGCCCTAGTGTAAACTAACACACTATATAAAATTTTTTATATTATGTTTTGTGGTGTGTTGTATAGCTTTACCGCACTGATGTGTTTAGGAAAATCCATGCACCGATGCATTATAGTTATCCTACACACTTCTTAAAATAAAATAAAAATTATAATCCTAATGCACCGTAAAAAAAAATTAAAAAATAGTTTAGGATATACATATATGTTCCTTATATGAATCAGTGCGTTTAAGTAATAGAGTTCCACTACCCCTCCATTTTTTTTAAAGTTGGCGGTAATGAAACTTTGCAATTTTTTATCTAATTGTTTTAGGTTGTGCATTCAAGTCATTCGTCTTGCACAACTAGTGGTGCACCCAAATAATTTACAAGGTGCACCATGACAAAATGCCATATTTTTTATGGAGGTGCATTTGTAAACATGAATTGATTTGCACGCTTTTGGTTCGCTTGATGACTAAACACACCAGTGCTAAAATATTTACGTACCGCACTGGCTAATATTTTTTACAAATAACCCAAATATGGTGTGCCCTTTTAGAGCACGAGTGTGCATCAGGTTACTATGGATCGCACCCACATATATATTTTTGAAAAAAATCCTACAATGGTGTGTAATTTGTTTATTTAACATTGTCACTATGTGGTCGATTATTTGATGCACCGATGTGTTCGGTGTTACATAGGGCACCAATTATTTAAAAAAAAATAACCTTAACATGGTGCTCCCTTTGGAGAAATGGTGCGCACTGGTGTGTTAGTACAATACAAAGTGCACAAGTGTATATTTTTTGAAATAATCCTACAATGGTGCGTAAATGTTTTTATTTAACCATGTCACGGTACACTCTATTATTAGAGGCATAGGTGTGTCCAGTTTTAACAAGTGCACCGGATTGTATTTTTTTTGAATAACCCTATCAAAATGCGTCCATTTAGAGCATGTATGATGACCAATACATCATTATACCATGAAGTGCACCATAGTATATTTTTTGAAATAATCCTACAATGGTGCGTATTTTTTTTATTTAATCATGTCACTGTGTGGTTATTAATGAAACACCTTGGTGCTTTGGAGTGTTATAGATGCACCAATGCAGTTTATTTTAAATATACACACTGTTATTCTTTAAACTTTATCAAAAAATTTATTTTCCAACAATATAGATTAGAATTTTGCTAGACTGAGCATTTTGTACACTAAAGGATTTGGTGAACTCCCAATTATTTTATAAGCAAGAAATGGTCATAGTTTAGCATTTTGAGAGACAATTATGATCATTGATGATGAGATCATGGTTATGATCATTGACGATGAGATCATGTAGTTTATGATCATTGAGAGAAAGATCACGCAGTTTATGATCATTGAGAGAAAAATCACGCAGTTTATTACCATTGACGATGTGATCATGAAAGATATGATCATTGATGGTGAGATCATGAAGGTTATGATCATTGATGATCATGCAATATGGTTAGGATCATTGAGGCGATATCACACAAGGTTATAATCATTGATAATCATGATGGCGATATGGGAAGGGAGATCCAAACAGTAGTAGGTACCCATGGAGAAATATTCCCATCGTGGACATCATGGTCATAAGAACTCCAATTGTTATCATAATCAGACACAATTGTGAATCATAAACTAATATAGATTAGAAGTTTGCTAGATAGCTCATTAGTTGGGAGTTCACCAAATACATGAGTCTACAACATGCCTCAGATGATTATAGATTAGAATTTCAAGAGACTACACATACTTTCAACTCAAGTATTTATAAATGAAATGCATATACTTTAGACTCAAGTCTTCATAGATGAAATTCCTATACTTTAGACTCAAGTCTTTACATCTAAAATTCAGACAAAAAAATCACAGAAATGCACAGGAAACAAATCCCTCTTCCTCTCCCTCTCCTCCCAATCCCATACAATTGTATAGGTCAACCTCTTCTCCTACTATTGTTGCTTCTCTCTCAACCAACATCTCTGCATGATTAAGAATATGTAAAGTAATTTTTTCTAAATTAACCCTTTTACGATGTGCTAAATAATTAGTCGCACCGGTGCGTCATTATTTACATAGCGCACCAGAGTTTTTTTTTTGAAAACCTTACCATAGTGTGCCATTGTTTGGGAGAAACCATCCACATTGGTGCAATTGTTTAAGTTGTGCACCATCATATATATAAATTTTAAAAATAACACTTCCGCAGTGCGCAATTTTTAAGAGCAACTATGCGCCCTGGTGCATCATTATTTTTGTAGCACAGTGAAGTATTTTTTTGTTTGAAATAAACCTACTACGGTGTGTTATTTTTATGAGAACCGGTGTGTAAATTGTATAAAATGAACATGTGTGTTATATATTTATAAATGATTTGTACAAAAACATCCGCTAAAATCTTTGCCTGCTCACCTCCGCTATTATCCTCTGCTATAAACAAATTTTTGGGTCATTTTAATAGGGGCGTCCACAAATACATCTGATAAAGGGTATTTTCCTTATAGTTCTTAGACCTTTTCAAAGAACAATTTTGTTTCGTCTTATCCTTTGATGGTGTTTTTACAAGGAATAAGAATGCACATTTTGGTAAACCTATCAACTACCAAAAATAAATAGTCATTTCCCTTCCTACTTATTGGTAAACCTCTCACAAAATCTATGGAAATGCTTACCCAAGCTCAAGTGCGTACAAGTAACGGACGATATATACCTTGATTTCTATTACTAGGATTGTTAGTACAACAAAGTATGCATCCCCTAATATGTCATGCTACATCTTCTTGCATTTTCAGCTAGTACACATACCTTTGTAAGTTAGCAATTGTGTCCCTAACACCAAAATTTCCTACAAATTTGGAGGTGTGAGCCTCTCTAATAAGCTACAATATTTCACCTTTAGGAACAAAGAGTTTGTCTATATTGTAGAGTAACATATTCTAGAGATGATAGTTAGCCTTACTATCACCTTATTCTACATGAGATTGTCCATGTAGCTACTAAAACACCTCCTTGAAATCCTCAAGTTCTCTGTATGTTTCTTTGTATGCATCATGGGTAAAATTCTCCATGTGAATAAGATTTCCAAAATATTTAATATTGGATGTGGGTGGCCTTGAAATCATTTCTCCCAACTTATTAGTGTTTTTCGTTCTTACTAGATCAAATTGCTGCAAAACACCATCCACTTGTAGTGTCTGATTTGTTGAAGCTTACTCTGTGCATGGAAATATTGCAATGGTTGGTGATATGTGTGGATAATGGTTCCATTTCCCATCAGATAGTGATTTCACTTATTAAGATATTGAACCAAGGCATATAGTTTCTATAATATACCATATGTAGATTACAATGTCATTAATTACTAATTAAATCATTAATGTAATAATTATATTGTTAATGTAAAGTCACATATTTTTAGAAAACAATACGCGACTCTAGTCATTTACGTGTATTTAATACACATTTTTGTACATTGAATAAGACAATGAATAATAAATTTATAAAATATTAAATATATCTTTCATATATATAGTTCCATGCTTCCAAGTGGTATCAGAGCCTGGGAAAAAAATTACTAGATCCACTTGTGGATATATCATGGATACATATTCCATAGATATAACCACCATTATTGATGAATTTAAGAATCAAATCATTGATTCAATAAAAAAAAATATTTGAAAAATACAATTATGAACATGAGGATGCCAGGAAGAAATTAGAGAAGGAACACAATAAACATCCTAAAAAGGAAAATTCATCCAAAGAACCATCTAACTAAGACAAATGTACTACACTTGGCTCTTATATCAATGATAATGTCGAAGTCCTCATGAAGGTTTCAGATGATGAGGTTGAAGTGTCAAATAATAGAATTTAATCTTGTACACATGTGGTCAATCAACCATCTTGACTAAGAAATATAATTGAGCTATTCCTTGTTTCTGGTAAAGAGGAAAAGAACCCTAAAGAGTTCATCATTGAAAGGGGAAAAGGAACACCTCTCAAAGAAATACAATTTTTTGTAGACAGAGTATGCAAAAGGAGTAGGGTGGATGAAATTGTTAAACTTATTCACACTCTTCTTTATGGAAATAGGGGTAAGTATTTTCATATTAAAAATAATATCTTGTAGTTTTTTGGTTTTATATGGAGTTAAAATGAGGAAAAACTCAAGTTAAATTTACATGATAAACTACAAAAATATAATAAGAAAATCTTATTGAACTTATTTGATTTGTTTGATATTCATATTTTCAAAATGGGGATAAACAAGGAAGAGATGGTAATCAAACTAATGGAATTTTTGGAGTCTCCACATGATATTGGAGATCCCTCCATTGATGAGACAACCCAGAAACATACTTTCAAAATGTGGAAGAGAAATGGGAGTGTAATTATAATACTAAATGAATTTCTTCCTCATCATAAGTGGAAGAAAAATAGTGTTGTTACCCAGGAAGAGGAAGACTAGGGAAATGTCCCACCATTTAAATTACCCAAAGGTCAAATATCCAATGATGATGATGATCTAAGAGTATCTCCACACAAGGAGTCAATACTTTTCACACCATGAATACGATCATTAAATTATTTAATGATAGGTGACAAATTTTAAAGGAATGTTTAATGCTTCATTTGTAAAAATGATTAATATTTTTTAACATAATGTGCTCATGTATTTTCATTTAATTTGTCAAAAAGAAATTAAAAGTATATGTGAGAATCAAACTCACGAATTAGTTTCATCTTTTTAAGGGGAAATTAGTTTTGTGTGAGAATCCACATCACAAATTACTTTCGTAAGTTTAAGAGGAATTTGGGAGTCTCATGAGTTGGTTTAGGATTCTTCCTCATTTTATCACAAATGGTTTCCTAGTCTCAGGGGGAAGCTAAGTTTTTTTTAGAGGCTTTCTCATTTTTTTCCTTGAGTTGTTATTAGATCCTAAAATTGTGAATCTTGTCTCCTTGAATTATGGAGAGAGGGAACCTATATAAATTCCTTATGTAATAATTGTGGAAAAATACCCTTAAAAGCCCCCTTGAGGCCCCTTGGAGAGAGTGATATTTGCATTTAGATGAATGTAGTCCTTCTAGTGTCTGAAGAAATGTCACTTATGTGAGAGCCTTAAGTTCTCTTTGTATAAGAGAAGGATGCTCTAGAATTCCTTCCCTTTAAGGAGCATGTGTCACATTTTGTGAGAAGGTTTCATCCATATAAAATGAAGGATAATAAAGAGATTCATATTCCAGGTGGATCTGGAGACATATCCAAAACATTCTAGTGAAATCTGTTAACACATGGGTGTCCAATTTTATGTGTTATTTTTGTTTGCATTCTCACTTGATTAAGTAGAGATTTAATTACACATATGCACCTAATTATGATAAGTTTTCCCATTTTCATATGAAATTCTTAAGTATTATTTTTTCATGTTCACGTGAGATTAAGCATCAATAAAAGGTCCTCATCGCATGATTTTTGTAGAGAAATATCTCATAGAAATTCCCGTATCAAGTGATACCAGAGCATTTTGGACTAGTTTTGCAGATTGTGAATATAATCATGGGCAAGGAAAAGAAGAAAGAATGGATTTGTGAGCTTGAAGAAATCAACTAGACCATTAAAGAAAATAACATTTAATTGATGAGGTTACTTCAATAATATGAAGAAGTAAAAAGAAAACCATGATTGTAGCTACAAGCTATGGAGGAGCAAGTTGTGGAATTCTCCACTATATGAGAAGCAGAAAGGGCCTCCAAGATCAGGAAAACTTGTGTCCATGGAAGGTATACTAGTTATGGTTATTTTCATGAAGATGTTGAAAGATGCACACATTTTTATATGATAACGGATGTTTTCCAGACACCATGGAACCAAGGTGGTTTCCTAGAAATCTCATCTATAGATTCACCCAACCATGTGGAGCAATTGGCCAAACTTCAGGAAGATGATAAAGTATCACAAACAAGAATGGAGGAACCCCAAAGGAATTCGCTTGAAGTTGCTAAGGAAAATGGGGTATAAAGGAGGAGGTCTTGGTATTGATGGCCAAAACATCATTCAACTAATGGATATTGGAGGAATACCTTGATATGTAGGATTGGGGTATGGTGAAAGAGAATCCTCAAATCTAGTAGAAATAGGTGATTCTTCAAGAAAAGTGTTGAGATCATCACCAAAACAATATAAGATAAATGATGGCACACAACTTTTTGAAAGTGATAGATTGAGCATGAGACTCTAGAAGAAATCAAAGTATCCTCAAAAATATTGAGACAACAAGAATTTTGCAAAGTGTTGGAAGAGAAAATATTTTTACAGTGAAAGTAAGACAGACATGAAGTCATACAACTATTGGACTCACTGCCAAGTGAGTGGTCACTAGAGTAGAAAATGTTGGAATCTTTACCCCAATATTGGTGGTACACCAAGAAATAATCCCATAACAGAGTCTATGCAGTTGGAGGATGGATCCTCCTCAATTGAAAAAAAAAAGGCTAAAAATAAAAGTACCCACAATTTGACGAAAACAACACCAATTTAAAGAGCTCGACGAGATATTTCCAACTATGCAAATGACACCTCAAATGGATTTTGAATGAAAAATTTATGGCCATATGAAATTTTCGATAAACAGGGAAATCTGGAAAATTCCATACAGTGTGGATGTTAACATAACATCAACATGTTGTCATCATATTGATGTGGAAACATCACATGCTACCATGCATCATGTATCTTTGGCACTTTTGGACGAAAAATGGACCAGTGAAAATTGGCCACATGGCATCCTTAAATATGATGTGGTCGTACAGAGATGGCGTCATCATCCAACATGTCGATGCAATTGGTAGTTTGTGCAAGTGATGTGGCATCCAGTCAGTAGGTCATGCAACATTGATGTAGGAATTTTAAATTGACATGGTAGTGAGTCTGCAGATGACTCGACAAAATGGGCCAATAAGGAGGTTCCATGTGGCCCAATCATGGGGTGCCACATGAAATTGAACCTCAATGTTAAAGTGAACCTCAATACCAATCTCAATCTAAGGAACATACCAAAAGTAGTGTCATGATGATTTCATTTTCCTTATTTATTATGTTTCACATGTTTGTAATGAGGGGTTTAAAAACCATAGAGTTTCCACTAGTGCGTATTTGGGGTGGTATTCACCTCAATGTTAAAGATGTAAAAGGTTGTAATTATCCACTCTTGAAAGTGATGATGAGAGTGAGAGGGATTTTTTTCTACACTTAAACCTTGTAATCCTTGTTGAATGCATCCGCCCAGAATTACACAAAACCTCAAGACTTCAATTGAAAACAAAAATTTCTTATAGCAAGAAATTTGGATAGAAATACAAATCTAAATCCAAGAAACATACCAAAAATAGTGGCAGACATTGGGCTTCTAATTTCAGAGGTGAAAACATTGTTTATTTCAAAGAGGAAGAAAAATATGAAATATTACACAAGGTTGGATGCCAAGGTCACTGAGGAAGGAAGATCAATGGATTTTTCCAACTTGATGAAAACCCTGAGGGAAGCAGGTGTCGATGCCACAAATGCCATGCAATAATTAAACATGAAGTTCATATCGGTAGGCTTTGTCCATTGGTTTGAAAGTGATGGGTTTTATTTGGTTTTGGAAACTTTGAAGAATCTCAACAGCTTAGGTTTCCATCCACCAAAGTTTCTGGATAACATTGCCATATTTGCACGTGACAAAAACTTGAAGCTTCCATTTGATCAGACAAAGTTCAAGCAATCGAGACACCTTAGCTATGAATCCAATTATGTGAAGCTATATAAAATTCCTTCAAGTTTGAGAGACATGGAATTTGATGGAAGGTTGCATTCCCATAACTTTCAAATTTCTTCCACGGATCTTCAACAACTTAAATATTTGTGACTAATAAGATTGGTCAACTTTCAAAAGTTTAAACATCCACCAAAAGAGTTGGGTGATCAAGTAAATATTTTGCACAAACTATATCTTTCGAATTGTTGTTATGTAGAGAATTGATGCAGGAGCATCGTTAGCGAGCACAAAGAGCAAGACCACTCAACGCCTAGGAATATTTTCAGAATATCAACGTTGGAATTTACGGCGAATACTTTGAAGCATGCCTAAACTCGGCATCGGGAAATATTTTGAAGCACGCTTGAATGATCGCAAGAGAAGTGGGAGTTTCCACTCCTTCTTTATAATGTGACTGAACTAAGACAGACGTTAGATTACGTTTTAGAGTAGACAAGTAGTCGGGGGGAACCTTAAGGACCCTCTGAGATAAATAGAGGTTTTGTACGCCCAAATGAAGATGCTGCAAGTTAGTAGGATATTTCTAAATTTCAGTTGTTGTTTTGATTATAGTTGTAGCCACTTTTATTTTTGAATGAAGATAACAGAGGAAAGTTGACCCAATGCATGGTGTGGACATTGTTTGCAATCCCTTGTTATTTTTCTTCCATCAATGAATGAATTTAGTTACAAAGTAGATGGAACTGTGAATGTTCGTATAAGTTTCAATTATTTCTCTTCCATCGAATCGGTGCAAGGCGTGACATAGAATGCAAGGAGTGCGTTGATGGGATATGTTTCAGTTCTGAAGCTCAGAAGAGATAGCATGAAACTTTCCCTTAGCAAGGAGTGCAAAGTGACTACTACAAGGCGTGCACAGTCATACGCAAGAACTCAAACCTTGCGTAAGAGTTTGTTGCAAGGTGTGCATCGAGAAAGAGGAGAACACTAGGAGGGCGGGAGAAATTTCTTTTCAACAAATCCTTCGGCTCTGAGTTATCAACAATCCCTAAAATGCAAGGAGTGCACAGGAAGTCAAAACCTTCATGAATGCCAAGATTAGGAGGGATAACACTATTCAGAAGTGTAGTCGAGGTCTAAGAGACAGACTCATAGGAATTTCAAAGGGGAATACCTTTGAAGAATTAGAAAATATTCTAAGTCGAAAGAAATCAGAATCTTAGGAGGAGAAGTGAAAGTGGTCGTTGGATCACAATGCAAAGGATCAACAACTGTCTAATCAGAACAAGGTGCACGAGCCTTAAATCTTCGCACAAACAGGAGAGAGAACTCATCAAGGTTTGAGACTTGAGATTTCCGAAGCCCGAAGAGCCGGAAAGACGAAGTGAAATTTAAATCGTCCGATCATCCGATCCAAACCTAAGTCATCATATCATCAGAAGTGAACCTCAGGTGTCAGATTGATCAAGTGAATCTGAGCCATCAGATATTGTGAGCTCAGGAGGGAGCAAGTTTGAAACTTGAGATTCCCAAAGCATGAAGTGTCGGAGAGTTGAAGATAATATGGATCGTTAGATCAAGAAGGGTAGATGTCAATGGGTCATGAGATCTAGAGGAAGGAAAAGGTAAAGCATTGAAACATCTGAAGCCTAAAGAGTGGAAGAGCTAAGAGTCGTCGATCTGTAAGTGGGCACTTTTCAGCAGATAACGAGCTCTAGGAAAATTGTAGTGGGGTTTTAGTTTCAGAACTAAGATCGTTGAATCCCGAAGACCCGAAGTGAATCTGGGCCAACATATCTAGAGGAGAAGTGGCATGAATCCGTGGACTCCAGGTAAATTCCCAAAGTGATTTATAGTCATCAAATCTGAGAGAGATGTGGCATAAATACATGTACTCTGGGTAAATACCCGAAGTAATCCTCGATCGTCAGGTCAGGAGGACACGCGTCAGTGGATCATAGCCTTCGAATAAAATCCATTTGGAAAAGGGTGGAGTTTGAGATTTGAAATATCTGAAGTCTGAAGATTGGAGGAGATATCAATTGTTGATCAATAAGCGGGTCACCGGACCATTGATCCAAGTTGAAAGGTCAAACACCCGAAGAAAGGGCAGGGTCGTTGATTGTGATGACAAGTTTCTGTAGATCGTCAACTCCAGAATATTGGAGTATGGGGAAAAGTAGGGTGTGAGATTTGGGAAACCCGAAGTATAGATACCCACAAAGATCACAGCCATTGATTTAAGGGGACATGTGTTAGCAGATATTCCACTCTGGAATATTTCCCTGCAAAGGAAACCAAGGTTTGAGAATCGAGAATTTCAAAGTCTAGAATTTTGAATCGACCACAGTCGTCGATCTAGGAGAAGGATATATGAGCCATTGATCCCAAGAAATAGGTCTCGGTTGTCTATTTGAACACACCTTCAATATCGTGAGATAGATGGTCATCTCGCATTTCAGGGACAGAAAGTGCTTGACCTTTACGAGGTTGAGGGCAGGCCACAATCGAGACCAGGGTTTTAGGGAAAAGACACATGGAGGCTCGGGGTGAATTGCAGGGTGAAAAGAGGTTTGACACCAAACCACTCTTGAGTGTTCCCGCAATCACGCGTAGGCATGAGGTCATTACCCAAGGTCACATCTGAGAAGTAGCTGAGAGAAAGGGTGCTAATTCCAAATCTGAGATTTTGTAGAACGCAAAAGGGAAGGTCATGGGTATCATGAAGCCTGTGCAGGGAGATGAGAGGACATGTGGTTAATACAAAATGAGACTAGCAAGGTTTTAGAGGGTCTTTCGACTCCATAATCAAATATCCTGAATGAGTGGGTGCGCAACCCTCAGGAGAGAAGGGGGTCTGAACCAAGTGGTATCAGAGCATAAGTTTTTCTTGCAAACGATAGGAAAAGGAGAAGAGACAAAAAAACTCGAACTTGTACTATGTGTGTGACATATAGTCAACACAATTCCACCAAGGATATGAGTGGAACCACCTTAATCCAATCGGGATGTAGAAAGGGAAATGAGAGAACTTCGTGCAAGATTAGAGGTGATGGAGGTAGCGTAGAGATGAGAACCTGATGTTGGAGCCATCAACGATGCAGAGGTGAAGCTCACATTTCAGAAGCACAAAGAAGGAGTGTTGAACCAAAATGAGTAGAGGATGGAACATCTCTAATGTTGAGAAAGGTTCTCTTAAAACCAGAGGAAGAAGTTGAAATGATAGTGCAGAGGAACAATCTATTCAGGACAACTTCCAAGACTAAAGACAGAGTATGCAAGGTTATAATTGACAGTGGGAGAACTGATAAATTAGTATCCATAGAGATGGTGGAGAAATTGGAGCTAGAAACAAATGCACATACGAAGCCATATAAAGTCTCATGGTTGCAGAAAGGACAGCAAGTAATGGTTACTAAACAATTCTTGGTTGAATTTAAGATAGGAGCATATAGAGATGAAATTCTATGTGATGTAATTCCTATGGATGTATGCCATATTTTGTTGGGAAGACCATGGAAATTTGACAAGAATGTCATTCATGATGGGAGGAAGAATACATACACCTTAGAAAAGAATGGTAGGACACACATGGTGTTTCCAATAGAGGAGACTAAAGTGAAAGAGGAAGCTAGAACAAGCATACTTCTCATGAGCAGGAAGGAACTCCTGAAATAAGTCAAGAAAGAAAAGGAGATGCAGTTCACTGTGGTGAGGAAACCTAGAGTTATCCTTACAAGTACTTCGATGGATGATTTTCTTGAAGAAGATCAAGAATTGTTGGATAATTTTGTTGGCATAGTGGCATGGATGAGATGCCAAACTCATTGCCAGCCATCAGAAGTATCATCCACCATATTGAATTGATACAAGGAAAAAGTCTGCCAAACAAAGAAGCATATAGATTGACACCTTGAGAGAATGAGGAAGTAAAGAACCAAGTCCGAGAATTGTTAGACAAGGGTTTGGTCAGAGAGATCTTGAGTCCATGTGCAGTACCAATTGTATTGAGTCCAAATAAGGATGGAGGATGGATAATGTGTACAAATTCAAGAGCCATTAACAATATCACCATGAGGTATTGATTTCCTTTACCAATAATGGATGATTTAATAGACTGCTTAAGTGGAGAAAAATTATTTTCTAAAATATTTTTGAAAAGTGGATATCACCAGATTAGAATGAGAGAAGGTGATGAGTGGAATGCAACCTTTAATACAAATGAAGGTTTGTATGAGTGGATTGTTATGCCATTTGGCTTAACAAATGCCCCGAGTAGTTTTATGAGGTTGATGAATTAAATATTGAAAGATTTCATTGAAAAGTTTGTGGTTGTATATATGGATGATATACTAATCTTTAGAAAGGCTAAAGAGGATCATTTAAGGCACATGACACTAGTGATGAGGAGACTACAACAGGAGAATTTGTTGATAAATCTGAAGAAGTCCTCTTTTATGAAGGAAGAACTCATTTACTTGGGTTTTGTGATCTCTTCAAATGAACTGAAGATGGATCAAGAGAAGGTGAAAATAATCAAAGAATGGTCGTCACCAAAGAGTATGTTTGAGGTAAGGAGCTTCCATGGATTAGAAATTTTCTATAGAAAGTTCATCAGAGACTTCAGTGGAATTTGTGCACCAATGATGGATACAATGAAGAAGAAGCACAAGTCTTTTAAATGGACAGAGGAGGCCGAGAGCAGCTTCAATATACTGAAGGTGAAAATAATAGAATGACCAATTCTAGTCTTCCCAAATTTTGAAAAGACATTTCAAGTGAGATGTGATGCAAGTGGAGTTGCAATTGGAGCAATTCTGAGTTGGGATAATAGACATGTTGTCTATTTCAGTGAGAATCTGAATGAGACCAAGAGAAAATACTCCACATATGATAAGGAGGTTTATGCCATAATTCAAGCCTTGAAGAAATGTAGACATTACCTTGTTCCATAGGAATTTGTCTTGTATAGTGATAACCAGGCTTTACAATTCATAACCAGACAATAAAAATTGAATCAGAGGCATGCAAAAAGGGTTGAGTTTATGTAGAATTTTACTTTTGTCATAAAACATATTTTTGGGAATGCTAACAAAGTTGTTGATGCATTAAGCAGGAGATGTTTGATTCTGCAGGAATTTTAGGTGAACACTTTTGGGTTTGAACACCTTAAGGATATGTATTGTGATGACCCAGATTCCAAGGAAGCATAAAGGGCATGTGCAAATCCTGTGCTGGGAGACAGAAGCCAGTGGACATAGTATATGATTCAAGAGGGATTGCTGTTCAAAGGAAATCATTTGTGCATACCAAAATGCTCAATGAGGGATAACCTTTTGAAGTAAAAGCATAGTGGAGGATTGGCTGGGAATTTCGGCCATGATAAAATATTTGCACAGTTGAGAAGTTCATACTATTGGCCAGGTATGAGAATAAAAGTGATAAAGTTTGTGAATATATGTAGAATCTACCAACATGCAAAAGGTAAAAGATAGAACACTGGATTGTATCAACCATTGCCAATACTAGAGAGGCCTTGGGATGTGTTGTCCCTCGACCAAGTTTTGAGGAATACTTGGTCATAATTGACCATTTGGTACTTCGACTACCTGTCAAAGGCAGAGTGCATGGTGAAGTGGAGATCACAGGATCTAGCCACTTTTTGTGGAAACTTTTTGGGTTTTTTGGGAATATTGTAACAGGAAAGGGATATCGTCCCTTTTTTAGGCCTTTTTCTACGTATAAATAGAGGTTTAGGCCATGTAAGAAAAGAGGCCATGTCTAGTCGATGGCTTAGTGCATAAGTTGGATCTATGTGATCAAAATTATTTGTGATTGTAGAGCTCTGTTCATCTTGTAATAAGTGTTGAGTGCACAGAGTGTGAAAAGTCTTAGTGCTTGGATATACCCAGGGAAAGAGGATCTAGCGAGATGTGAATATCTCTTTTCCTATGCGGGGTAGGATCTTGAAGGCTCTGTGCTATAACTACTTGACCAAGATAATATAAAGAAGACTTTGTGGATGTAGCCCTAGGGTGGGGGTGAACCATGGTAACTCTGTGTATTGTGTTGATGTGTTTGTCCTTCTCTTGCTAAGTGCTCTGATATGTTTAGATAGATCTATTGATGCTTTGTTATTATGAGATATGAATGCATTCTAGATATGATACATAATATGATAAGTGATTAATCTATTGAGTATAACCTGTTTATCATTGCTAAGTGCTAGATCTGAGTAATTACTGTGGTTCTTCATGCTTTCTGCGAAGTGTATTAATGAACATATGTTAGGAAATAAATGATGCTAAGTGCATTGTAAGCAAGATAATCACAGATCTATGTCCCAGCTAAAGTTGTGGACACCTGAGTCCTACAACCACCCCTGCCTCTACCTCGGGTGAGACTTCGTCTGCTTCACAGGTGTTGCCGAAAGGGTCGGTAGTTAGGGATTTGTTGGTGCGCTTTTGAGCATTGAACCTTGGGTATGCCCTTGTGCCAACAAATGGTTCTGTTGTCGGGACCTGGAACTGTGATTGCTAGGAACTGAAGAAGAAGAAGTCTTGTGTGAAATAAGCTTTGTGCGTCGATCTGTTTCCCTAGTGTGCAGTGTTCTGTTTGACATGTGAAGCTTTGTGCCAAGAAAGAAAGGTTAGATATGAAGAAGAGAGGTCAGATATGAAGAAAAAGAAGTTAGATCTACAAAGAAAGAGGTCAAACCTGCAAGAAAAAGGTAAGAAGTCTTAGATCTGGAAGCTTTGTGCTCCGTAGAAGTAAGATAAGTGAAATTTTGTGTTTCTAAAGCATGGATCTAGGTATGTTTGATAGATTCTATCCTAGCTTCAAAACTAGGGCATTAATAGATGAAAGAAATTTTGATATCAATAGATCTGATACGTATAGTGATAGATATGTTATACCTATGCATAGAAAGAATTTTGGGACTAACCAATGGATGCAGGATCTTAGAAAGAAATTTTTGTAGGCTAACCATTATGATCCTAGAAAATAGTACATGAAAAGTTGGGGATCATTGAAGAGAAAGAGAGGATTAACTCTTTGTTACAATTTCATAAGGCCTAGACATCTTTCTAAGGAATTCCCTATGCGAATACCCAATTGTATTTGTTGTAAGGATATGGACCATGAAGTATTGGATTTCCCTAGAATGATTGCTAGACTTGAAAAGATGAATATAGAGAAAACATGAGATCCAAAGACTCAGATTATAGAGGAACCCCAGAAAAAATCAGAGAAGGTATTGATGAAAATGCAAGAAACCCTTAATGAACACAGAGACCTCATCTTAATAGAAATCTTCAAGAAGAAAGAACAGATCGAAGTGAGAATAGGAGACTTTGACATTGACTTTATTTTGGATGAAGAAACACAGGTGAACATTATGATAGAAGGAACCCGGAAAGCTATAGGAAGACCTAACATGACCCCTTTATTAGGAGGAATAGGGTTATTCAGAGGAAAGTTGGTAAACCTATTTGGAAAGCTCACTTAGATATCTATGAATTCTCATGGAGCTTCGATAGAAGAATATTTTGAGATTGTTAAGTTCATGGAGGATAGCGCCCCGTTTAATATGTTACTTGGTAAACCTTGGATTGAGAAAGATCAATCCAGAAAATAGGAAGCAAAAAAGGACCTAGAACAATAGAGACAAGAGTTAAGAGAATTCATGACTAGACGGATCGTGCAGCTGATTGAAGAACGAGAGAACAAAGAAAGGGTTATTGACCCCAGTAACTTGGATGACAAAGTTGATAGAACGCTAAAAGAACCCCAGAGGACCAAAAAAGATGTTGGACAAGTAATACCTGTGGATCTAAAGAAAGAATCTCAGCACTGCGAAGTTACCATGCCAAGAGAATAAAAGAATCAGAATGAAAAAAGGATGACCTAGACAAAGCTCACTGGGAAGAAGGCAAAAAAACTCATGAAGAAGAAAGTGAATTTGGAAAAATTACAGAACGTTCCAGAAGAAACCCCGCAAAAGGAAAACCTGTCGAGTTTGAGCTTCGTCGGGATAGCAGAACAGTGACATATGGCACTTCACCATGTCGAAGTAATATAGTCGTTAGACGACGATATACCCGTTTTGTTGATGGCCCGAACCACTCGAAAGAAATTTATGACCTGTTACCTAACATTAGACTACACCACAATGGACATATCAAGAGTTAATGGACCCTCCTATCTATTGCAAGCAGTCTGTTACAACTTTACTTACTTATTATGTCACGCCATGCCCGGAAGACACTTTTGCCAATTGAGAACTTGAGCTCACAAAATACCTGCATTGTGTAATAGTGACTACCCCTCCTTGCTCCCTACTTGATTAAAGTACCTTCATCCCATTGACAACCTGAGAAAGTGATCCTGGGCTTACATGTCTAACGAGCTTAGCGCAACAGAAGAATCGGTGAGAGAAGTACTCACTAGTTTAGGAACTGAAAGAGTTATGTCTAAAAGAGGAATGTCCACTGGAGTCCAAGCCTCATCATCAAGAGGAGTAGCAGCTTCTCCATCCACTGCTCGAGCTGGACCATCCTGACAGATCATCGAGAAATGTACTAAACATAGAGATGACATCACAAACGCCAAACTGATCCCGAGCATCTTTCCCTCTTACATACCGCCTCTGAAAGGTGAAATCAACCATGATAGTGTGCCCTGATATTACAACTATCCTATGATCATTGTGTACCTACCGAAGGGAGTGCGCACAGTTCGCACTGAGCAGACCAAGCTCGTAGCATTGAAGTTTTGTGGCTTCAACCTTGGTGACCAGAAAGCCTACAGTATGCTTTCCCCACACATGTATCTGATGATGAAAAAGGGGAAGCATTCCAAGATCTTCCCTCAGAAATGGACAATGAACCTCGTGCAGCCCACCTTACTTAATGTAGTGAAGATTCCACACTTTGGTAGGCACCAGGAGGTGAACGCTTGCGTAAAATTTCTACTGGCGAGCTACCATGGAGGATATATCTGGTTGAACTGGTGTATAACGATTGATCTGGAACTGAGCAATCAAATCACTGGGCTGAGCATGCAAGGCCATAACTCGTAATACTATTACCCTGGAAAGACCGTGGATCGTGCGCTTTCAAAGAAGATTAAAGAGGCCTATGGAAATGTTGAAAAAGGCATGCGAGGTTACAAGGTAACCTCTATTGACAGTGGAACAGTGTGCCTTGCCTTTCATATGATCACAGGAAAGTTAGTTCGCAAGAATAGATCGACGCAAGTATCTAGGTTTGTAGTTGATCTTGTAGGAAAATGCGTAGAAGGAGTCCAAATGAATTGGTCAAAGTACTTAGTGGATCAACTTGAATTGGATTGTAGAGAAGAACAATACCAAGGATATGCCTTCCACTTTAGCTGGCTTCTCATCCTGATTGCCTTCATATCATGGGAGATGCCGGAGGATACCATTTTTCCTGAAACCCTACCGTTTGAACCAATGGCTGTGAAGTTCAGTACATTATGGTACATGACAGATATGAACAGGTAATGGCAGTCGAATACCCTCTTTCATAGATACTACATCTAGTTGAATACTGTGATACAAGACACACCTTGCATTACTCTGAATAGACTCCACAGATTTAGACCCTTAATGAAGTTTAGCACAGACTGCCACTTCATATACCTAACTCGATGCGCTGATGAGCACCAAGAACAACTACATTCCTGTTATAAACTGATAGAAGAAGACCTTGAATATATCACCAAGGAATGGTCGGTGAACCTTCTCATTACAGCAGATCTAGTGGATATTTCAAATATCAGCAGCCCAGAAGCTGTGTAGGACACACCTGGTCCCAACAAGATGTAGAAGACAAAGAAGACAAAGGAGACGAAGAAAACTGAACAGGTTCAAGATGTGGATAGCCGCTCTATAAGGACAACTTTCATCACACCAGATGAAGAAGGTAATGATGAAGACCTAGAAGAAGTTGAACAACAACCAAAAGATGAAGTCGAAGTTCTAAAGAAAAGAAAAGGGTCACCTTCAAAGTATTTTGTTAAGAAGAAAGCCAAAGTGACCGTGACCAAGATGAATACCATGCTCAATCTAGATGACTTCAACTTTATCCTCACGAGTTTGAATGAAGCTATAGAAGAGATCACAGAAAAGAAGGAGGCCAAGAAAGAAACAATGTACAACATAATTGAAACCTAGCTCCGAGGAGTACAACGATCACTTCAATCTAGTTGCATAGCACCTACGACACCTCTACTAGAAGAAACAATAGAAGAGGGAGATGAATCAATTCAAATCCATAAGATCGATGACATAGTTGAAGTTCATCTTTAGAACGCAAAAGAAGCAACAACGCAGGTTACACAGGCCCTACAGAAAGCACATGAGGAAATCATAGAGCAACGTTGAGCTGTGCAGCAAGAGAAGGATACCATCCTAGCGAAATTTAAAGAAGACAGAGCAAAAATCCAGAAAGAAAAGGAGCAGTTTCTCATGAAGAAGATCGGGATCGAAGAAGCAGTCAACAGAGCATTTCTCTCTATGATTGGCTTATAACAGAAGGTAGAAGAACCCATAGAACGCCAAGTAATGAATTTTTTTGAAGTCATTTAGCAACTGCAACAAAGAGTAGTAGAACTAGAGCTCCAAGCCATACCGAGTACTTCACAAGAAGAACATGACCAATGAGAAGTGAATTCCCGAAGTATAGTATAAAGGATTAAGGCACTCACTGAAGAATGTAAGCAATTAAGTAGTACAAGTGCGCAAATACATGAGAACCTATCCGAGAACCCTGAATTTCATAAATTGGAGTCACGGATCCAGGAGGTGAAGTACGAAGCCAAGAAGTTACAGGTACAGCTAAAGGCCCTATCGACCATAGAGAAAATGAAGAGGTCCCAGGAACAGGGTGTCGTGCAGCAGCAGATTCATATGATCCAAAGCAAGGTCATGGAAGTGACACAACAACTTAAACCTTTGTAGGATAGGGCATGTCAACTATTTTTAGAGATTGAGAGCCAAAGGACAGACCTGGAATAGGTTGTGAACATAGTAGAGCAGCGCTTAGAAGGACCAGTTAGTAATGCACTCATTCAGGAGTTTGCCAAGCAAGAAGCAATAGAAAAGAAACAGGTCGAAGCCGCTCGGGAAAAGGTCGAGGCCTTCGAGGTGGAGTTACCCAGAGAAGAGTGACTCAGGATGAGTAACAGGTGAGTGTTGGGGGCCTGTTGGTCCTCGACCAAGTTTTGAGGAATACTTGGTCATAGTTGACCGTTTGGTACTTCAACTGCCTGTCGAGGATGGAGCGCATGGCGAAGCGGAGATCACGGGATCTTGCCACTTTTTGTGGAACCTTTTTTGGGTTTTTTGGGAATATTGTAATAGGAAAGGGATGTCGTCCCTTGTTTAGGCCTTTTTCTACGTATAATAGAGGTCTAGTCCATGTAATAAAAGAGGCCCTGTCTAGTCGATATCTTAGTGCATAAGTTGGATCTATGTGATCAGAAGTCTGTGTGACGGTAGATCTCTGTGCGTGCGGTAATAAGTTTTGAGTGCACAAAGTGTGAGAAGGCTTAGTTGTTGGACCTACCTGAGGAAAGAGGATCTAGTGAGCTGCACAGATCTCTTGTCCTATGCGGGGTAGGATATTGAAGGCTCTGTGGTGTAACTACTTGACCAAGATAATATAAATAAGACGTTGTGGATGTATCCCCGGGGTGGGGGTAAACCACGGTAACTCTGTGTATTGTACTGATGTGTTTGTCCCTCTCTTGCTAAGTGCTCTGATACGTTTAGATAGATATATTGATGCTTTGTGCTTATGAGATATGAATGCATTCTATATATGATACATAAGATGATAAGTGCTTAATCTATTGAGTATAACCTGTTTATCATTGCTAAGTGCTAGATGTGAGTAATTACTGCGGTTCTCTGTGCTTTCTGCGAAATGTATTAATGAATGTATGTTAGGAAATAACTGACGCTAAGTGCACTGTAAGAAAGATAATCAAAGATCTGTGTCCCAACTAAGGTTGCATACATATGAGTCCTACAACCACCCCTACCTCTACATATGCACTAAGATATCAACTAGACAGGGCCTCTTTTATTACAAGAAACATGAAACAGAGGGATCAAAAGATCAAGAGAAGATTCAATGGGAGAAACAAATTCCTATAGCAGAAAAACAACAGATGGAGAAGATCGTTGATCAGAGGATTGGAAAAAAGACCAGGAGGAAGACCTATTTTGAATATATGGTCAAGTGGAAGGGACACCCAATAGAAGATGTCAGTTGGGAAAATAAAGTTGATATCCAAAAGCATGGAAAGTCGGTGCAGGAGCTCATGGAAAGGAGCCCATGAATTCTTGTTAAGGGGAGTATGATGCAGGAGCATCGTTAGCAAGCACGTGGAGCAGGACCGCTCAGTGCCTAGGAATTTTTTCAGAATCTCAATATTGGCAGTTACAGTGAATAATTTGAAGCACGCTTGAACTCAACGTCAAGATATATTTTGAAGCACACTTGAACAATCGCAAGCAAAGTGGGAGTTTCCACTCCTTCTTTGGAATGCGACTAAACTTAGATAGTCGTTAGGTTAGATTTTGGAGTAGACAAGTAGTCGGGGGGGAACCCTATGGACCCTCTGAGATAAATAGAGGTTTTGTATACCCAAATGAGGATGCTGCAAGTTAGTAGGATATTTCTGAATTTCAGTTGTTGTTTTGATTGTAGTTGTAGCCACTTTTATTTTTGAATGAAGATAACAGAGGAAAATTGACCCAATGCATGGTGTGGACATTGTTTGCAATTCCATTTTATTGTGCTTTCATGAATGAATTAATTTCGTTACGAAGTAGATGGAACTATGAGTGTTAGTATAAGTTTCAATTTTTTCTCTTCTGTCTAATCGGTGCAAGGCATGACAAAGAATGCAAGGAGTGTGTTGACGGGATATGTTTCGGTTCTGAAGCTCAGAAGAGATAGCACGAAACTTTCCCTTTGCAAGGAGTGCAAAGTGACTGCAGCAAGGCATGCACAGTCGTCTGCAAGAACTCAAACCTTGCATAAGAGTCTGTTGCAAGGTGTGCATCGAGAAAGAGGAGAATGCCAAGAGGGAAGTAAGAGTTTCTTTTCAAGAAATCCTTCGGCTCTGGGTTATCGAAAATCCCTGAAATGCAAGGAGTGCGCAGGAAGTCAAAACCTTCATGAAGGACAAGATCAAGAGGGATAGCACTTTTTAGAAGTGTAGTTGAGTTCTAAGAGACAGTCTTGAAGGAAGTTCAAAGGGGAATACATTTAAAGAATTAGAAAATATTCTAAATCAAAAGAAATCAGAATCTCAAGAGGAGGAGCGACAATGGTCATTGGATCACAACCCAAAGGATCAACAACTGTCTAATCAGAACAAGGTGCACGAGCCTTAACAATTCACACACAAAGGAGAGAGAACTCATCAAGGTTTGAGACTTGATATTTCTGAAGCCTGAAGAGCCGGAAAGACGAAGTGAAATCTCAGTCATTTGATCATCTGAGGTAGACCTGATTCATTAGATCGTCTGAAGTGAACCTTAGTCATCGGATTGATCAAGTGAATCTGAGTCATTAGATATCATGAGCTCAGGAGGGAGGGAGTTTGAAACTTGATATTCCCAAAGTGTTAAGTTCTGGAGAGCCGAAGATAATATGGACCATTAGATCGAGAAGGGTACGTATCGATGGGTCATGAGATATAGAGGAAGGAAAAGGTAAAGAATTGAAAAACCTGAAGCCTGAAGAGAGGAAGAGTCAAGAGTCATTGATCTATAAGTGGACACTTGTCAGCAGAACACGAGCTCCATGAAAATTGTAGTGGGGTTTCAGTTTGAGAACTGAGATTGTCGAATCCCGAAGACCCGAAGTGAATCTGGGCTGACATATCTAGAGGAGAAGTGGTGTGAATCTGTGGAGTCTAGGTAAATTACCAAATTGATTCATAGCCATTGGATATGAGAGAGATGTGGCATAAATCCATGTACTCCAGATAAAGACCCAAAGTAATCCTCGATCGTGATATCAGGAGGACATAAGTTAGTGGATCACAGCCTTCGGATAAAATCCATTTGGAAAAGGGTGGAGTTTGATATTTGAAATATATGAAGCTTGAAGTCTAGAGGACATATCAATCATTGATCGAGAAGACGGTCACAGGACCGTTGATCTGAGTTGAAAGGTCAAATACCTGAAGCAAAGGCAGGGTCGTTGATTGTGAGGACAGGTGTCTACAGATTGTCAACTCCAGAATATTGGAGTATGGGGAAAAGAAGGGTTTGATATTTGGTAAACTCAAAGTACAGATACCCACAAAGATCAAAATCATTGATTTAAGGGGACAGGTGTCAGCAGATATTCTGCTCTGGAATATTTCTCTGCGAAAGAAACTAAGGTTTGAGAATCGAGAATTTCGAACTCCGAAATTCTGAATCGACCACAGTTGTCGATATGGGAGAAGGATATCTGAGCCATTGATCCCAAGAAATATATCTCGGTCATTTGTTTGAACACACTGTCAAGATCGTGAGATCAACAGTCATCTTGCATTTCGAGGACATAAAGTGCTCGACCTTTAAGAGGTTGAGGGCGAGCCGCAATCAAGACCATGGTTTTAGGGAAAAGACACATGGAGGCTTAGGGTGAATTGTGGGATGAAAAGCGGTTTGACACCAAACCACTCTCGAGTGTGCCCACAATCACACATATGCATGAGGTCATTGCCCAAGGTCACATCTGAGAAGGGGCTGAGAGAAAAGGCGCTAATTCCAACTCTGAGATTTCACAGAACGCAAAAGGGAAGGTCGTGGGTATTGTAAAGCTTGTGCAGAGATCCGAGAGGACCTGTGGTTAATACAGAATGAGACCAGCAAGGTTTCAAAGGGTCATTCAACTCCAGAATCGAATATCCTGACCAAGAGGTCGTGCAACCCTTAGGAGAGAAGGGGTTTTGCACCAAGTGGTATCAGAGAAGAATGTTTTCTTGCAAACAACGGGAAAAGGAAAAGAGACAAAAGAACTCAAAGTTTTACTCAATGTGTGACATATAGTCAACACAATGCCACCAAGGAGATGATTAAATCCACCTTTATCCAATCGGGCTGTAAAAAGGGAAATGCGAGAACTTTGTGCATGATTAGAGGCGATGGAGGCAGCATAGAGACAAGAACCTGATGCTGGAGACATCAGCGATGCAGAGAGTGAAGGAGTAGAAGTCGAAGAAGCTACAGGAGAGGATGTTGTCAAAGAATGTTTGATGAGAGTAGTTGTTAGATTGGGAGCCAGAGCCAAGATAGAGGTCCCAATGTATGAAGGCAATTTAGATGCTAAATAGCTCCTGGATTGGATAAGATCCATGGACAAACATTTCGACGATGAAGATGTCGATGAAGAGAAAAGGGTGAAACATGTTGTCACCAGGATAAAAGGACATGAAGCACTGTGGTGGAATGAACTGCAGGTTGAGAGGAGAATAAAAGTAAAACAAAACATAAATAATTGGGACAGAATGGTATCCAAATTGAAGAATAAGTTCATGCCCAAATATTATCAGATCAATCTATTCAGAAAGTTGCAGAACCTGAGATAGAAGGGTATGATAGTTAAGGAGTAGATAGAGGAGTTCTACAGGATGAACATCAGAATTGGACAAAGAGAGAAAGATGAAGAAAACGTTTCCAGGTATATAAATGGCCTGAGGTATGAAATCCAGGATGAGCTCGGCATGATGTTAGCAAGGACAGTGGAGGATGATTATCAGTTTTCACTGAAGGCAGAGGAGAATTTATCTAGAAAACAAATCCAGCGAGGAAGAGGTAAAATATCAACCCCAAGAAAAGGAAAGGGAGTTACCCATGACAAGGCACATAAGTCTAAGGATGAGACTGAGAAACCACATAGTCACTTGGAAAGAGGAGGAATTTCCCAAGGAAGAGAAGGTGGTGGAAGAATTTATTCTAGAGGAAGAGGAAGATGCAGAGGAGGAGAAGTAAGATGTTATGCATGTGGAAAGAGATGGCACATGTCTTGGGAATGTCCCAAGAAAAATAAAGAAGGAAGAGGTGAAGCACACATTTCAGAAGCACAAAGAAGGGGTGTTGAAGAAGAATGAGCAAAGGATGGAGCATCTCTAATGTTGAGAAAGGTTCTCTTAAAACAAGAGGCAAAAGTTGAAAAGACAGTGCAGAGGAATAGTCTCTTTAGGACAACTTCCAAGACTAAATACAAAGTATGCAAGGTGATAATTGACAGTTGGAGAACTAATAACTTAGTATCCACAAATATGGTGGAGAAATTGGAGCTAGAAACAAATGCACATCCGAAGCCATATAAAGTCTCATGGTTGTAGAAAGGACACCAGGTAATGGTTACTAAAAAAATCTTGGTTGAATTTAAGATAGAAGGATATAGAGATGAAATTCTATTTGATGTAATTCCCATGGATGTATGCCATATTTTGTTGGGAAGAGCATGGAAGTTTGATAGGAATGTCATTCATGATGGGAGGAAGAATACATACACCTTAGAGAAGAATGGTAGGACACACATGTTGTTGCCAATAGAGGAGACTAAAGTGAAAGAGGAAGCCAGCACAAGCATAATTCTCATGAGCGGGAAGGAACTTCTGAAAGAATTCAAGAAATAAAAGGAGATGCAGTTCGCTGTGGTGAGGAAACCTAGAGTTATCCTTACAAGTACTTCGATTGATGATTTGGCTGAAGAAGTTCAAGAATTGTTGGATAATTTTGCTGGCATAGTGGTGGATGATATGCCAAACTCATTGCCACCCATCAGAAGTATCATCCACCATATTGACTTGATACAAGGAAAAAGTCTTCCAAACAAAGCAGTATACAGATTGACACCTCAAGAGAATGAGGAAGTAAAGAACCAAGTCCAAGAATTCTTAGACAAGGGTTTGGTTAGAGAGATCTTGAGTCCACGTGCAGTACCAACTGTATTGAGTCCAAATAAGGATGGAGCATGGAGAATGTGTATAAACTCAATATCCATTAACAATATCGCCATCAGTTATTGATTTCCTTTACCAATAATGGATGATTTAATGGACTGTTTAAGTGGAGAAAATTCCTTTTCTAAAATAGATTTGAAAAGGGGATATCACCATATTAGAATGAGAGAAGGTGATGAGTGGAATACAACCTTTAATACAAATGAAGGTTTGTATGAGTGGCTTGTTATGCCATTTGGATTAACAAATGCCCGGAGTAATTTTATGAGGTTGATGAATTAAATACTGAAAGATTTCATTGGAAATTTTGTGGTTGTATATATGGATGATATACTGATCTTTAGCAAGACTAAATAGGATCATTTGAGGCACATGACACTAGTGATGAGGATGGTCTTCACCAAAGAGTATGTTTGAGGTAAGGAGATTCCATGGATTAACAATTTTCTATAGAAATTTCATCAGAGACTTCAGTGGAATTTGTGCACCAATGATGGATACAATGAAGAGAAGAAAAATCCTTTTAAATGGACAGAGGAGGCCGAGAGGAGATTCAATATACTGAAGGAGAAAATAAAAAAATGACCAATTCTGGTCTTGCCAAATTTTGAAAAGACATTTCAAGTGAGATGTGATGCAACTGGAGTTGCAATTGGAGCAGTTTTGAGTCAGGCTAATAGACATGTTGTCTATTTCAATGAGAAGTTGAATGAGACCAGGAGAAAATACTCCACATATGATAAGGATTTTTATGCCATAATTCAATTCTTGAAGAAATGGAGACATTAACTTGTTCCACAGGACTTTCTTTTGTATAGTGATAACTAGGATTTACAATTCATAACCAGATAGGAAAAATTGAATCAGAGGCATGCAAAATGGGTTGAGTTTATGCAGAATTTTACTTTTGTCATAAAACATATTGTTGGGAGTGCTAACAAAGTTGTTGATGCATTAAGCAGGAGATGTTTGATTCTGCAGGAATTTCAAGTGAACACCTTCAGGTTTGAACACCTTAAGGATACATATTGTGATGATCCAAATTTCAAGGAAGCATACAGGGCATGTGGAAATCCTGTGTTGGGAGACAGAAGCCAATGGATAGAGTATATGATTCAAGATGGATTTTTGTTCAAAGGAAATCAGTTGTGCATACCAAAATGCTCGATGAGGGATAACCTTTTGAAGGAAGATCATAGTGGAGGATTGGCTGGACATTTTGGCCATGATAAAACATTTTCACTGTTGAGAAGTTCATACTATTTTCCAGGTATGATAACAGAAGTGATAAGGTTTGTGAATAGATTTAGAATCTACCAGCATGAAAAAGGGAAAAAACAGAACACTAGATTGTATCAACCATTTCCAATACCAGGAAGGCCTTGGGATGAAATAAGCATGGATTTTGTGTTGGGACTACCAAGAATGCATAGAGGGTTTGATTCCATATTTGTGGTGGTAGATAGATTTTCAAAGATGGCACACTTTATCCCATGCCAGAAGACTAGTGATGTAACACATGTTGCAAATATATTTTTCAAGGAAGTTGTGAGACTTCACAGACTACCCTGAAGCATTGTTTCAGATAGGGACACTAAATTTGTTGGTCATTTTTGGAGAACACTATGGAATAAAATGGAGATAGATTTTTCCTTCATCTCATCTTATCACCCTCAAATAGATGGGAAGACTGAGGTGGTAAATAGAATTTTGGGAAACCTATTAAGGTGTTTGGTCACTGAGAATCACAATCAGTGGGATCGGATTTTTCCACAAGAAGAATTTTCATACAATGACTCACCAAATAGGAGCACTAGAAGGAGACCATTCCAAATATTTTATGGAATGCAACATAAGGGAGCATATAAGTTGAGAGACTTGGAACAGAGTGAGATGAAAAGTGATGGAGCAGAATATTTTGCTGCAAAAATGTAGAATCCTCATAGCCAGATCAAAGGATAGTTGCAGAGTTCTAACCAAGAGTACAAGTGCAAAGTTTATCAATATGGTTACCTATGGGAACATATACCAAGTTAAAGATGAAGAAGATAGGACCATGTAAGATCTTGAGGAAGTTTGATTCAAACGCCTATGAGATTGGGTTTCCAGATGATGTGGGCATATCATCCATATTCAACGTTTCAGACCTGTATCCTTACAGGAAAGATGACATAGATGGATAAGAATATCAAAAGAATATTTAGTGGGACAAACAAATGCCTATAGCAGAAAAACCACAGATGGAGAAGATCGTTGATTAGAGGATTGGAAAAAAGACTAGGAGGAAGACCTATTTTGAATATCTCGTCAAGTGGAAGGGGAACCCAAGAGAAGATGCCAATTGGGAAAATAAAGTTGATATACAAAAGCACAGAAAGTCGGTGCAGGAGCTCATGGAAAGGAGTCCATGAATTTATGTCAAGGGGAGTATGATGCAGGAGGAGCGTTAGCGAGCACGCGGAGTAGGACCGCTCAACGCTTGGGAATATTTTTAGAATCTCAACACTGGCAGTTACAGTGAATAATTTGAAGCACACCTAAACTCAGCGTCGGGAAATATTTTGAAGCATGCTTGAATGATCACGAGCGAAGTGGGATTTTCCACTCCTGCTCTGGAATGCGACTGAACTTAGATAGTCGTTAGGTTAGGTTTTGGAGTAGACAAGTAGTCGGGGGGAACCCTAAGGACCCTCTAAGATAAATAGAGGTTTTGTACACCAAAATGAGTTTGTTGCAAGTTAGTAGGATATTTCTAAATTTCAGTTGTTGTTTTGATTATAGTTGTAGCCACTTTTATTTTTGAATGAAGATAACAGAGGAAAATTGACCCAATGCATGGTGTGGGCATTGTTTGCAATTCCCTATTATTATGCTTTCATGAATGAATTAATTTCGTTACGAAGTAGATGGAACTGTGAATGTTACTATTATTTTCAATTGTTTCTCTTCTGTCAAATCGGTGCAAGGCATGCACACATAATGCAAGGAGTGCATTGACGGTATATGTTTTAGTTCTGAAGATTAGAAGAGATAGCATGAAACTTTCCCTTTGCAAGGAGTGCAAAGTGACTGCTGCAAGGCGTTCACAATCGTCCGAAAGAAATCAAACCTTGCATAAGATTCTATTGCAAGGTGTGCATTGAGAAAGAGGAGAACGCCAGGAGGGTGGGAATAATTTATTTTCAAGAAATCCTTTGGATTTGAGTTATCAAAAATCCCTAAAACGAAAGGACTGCGCGGGAAGTTGAAACCTTCACGAAGTCCAAGATTAGGAGGGATAAAACTTTTCAGAAGTGTAGTCAAGGTATGAGAGATGGACTTGCAAGAGTTTCAAAGGGGAAGTCCTTTGAAGACTTAGAAAATATTCTAAGTCAAAAGAAATCAAAAGCTTAGGAGGAGGAGTGATACTGGTCGTTGGATCAAAGTGCAAGGGATCAACAACCGTCTAATCAGAACAACATGCACAAGCTTTAACAATTTTCACACACAGGAGAGACAACTCATCAAGGTTTGAGACTTGAGATTTTTGAAGCCCTAATAGCCGGAAAGACAAAGTGAAATCGCATTCGTTCGATCCTCTAAATAAAACCTTATTCATCATATCGTCCTAAGTGAACCTTGTTGGAGATATGGCTATAACAGAAGACTGACGCAGATGGTTAAGGTTGTCATTGATGGCAATCGGTTGGTTATGGAGCACGCACAAGTGCTGAAACACAAATGCTGGAACGCAAATGCTGAAACACAGAAGACGCAGACTGTCAAGGTTGCCATTGATGGCAATCGATTGGTTATGGAGCAGTCAATGGCTATGGAGCAGTCAAGGTTGTCAACACGCACAAGAGATGCTGGAACACAAATGCTGGAACATAGATGCTGAAATGTAGATGCTGAAACACAAATGCTGGAAAACAGATGCTGAAACGTAGATGTTGAAACAAAAATGCTGGAACACAGATGCTGAAACGTAAATGCTGAAACACAAATGTTGGAACACAGATGCTGAAACACAGAGGCAGGAACGCAAATGCTGGCACATAGATGCTGAAACACAGTGCTGAAACAGAGCTGGAACACAGAAGCTGGAACACAAATGCTGGAACACAGCATTGCATGATGTGGCATGCGTAGAGGAGGCATGCAAAGAGCCAGTTCAGAAAATCAGGGAGAACGCTGGCATGCGAAAAGCAGAAGAAAGAATGAAAGAAAGGGAAACTGCAGTTGGAGTTGAGAAAAGCAGAAAGATGTTTAGTCTAAAATTAGACTGGCAGTTAAGACAGAAGGAACACAGCGTTGCATGATGTGGCATGCGTAGAGGAGGCATGCAAAGAGTCAGTTCAGAAAATCAAGGAGAATGCTGGCATGCGAAAAGCAGAAGAAAGAATGAAAGAAAGGGAAACTGCAGTTGGAGTTGAGAAACGCATGGAAAACCTCTGCATGTGGATAATCTATATAATGCACTGGAACAGAGATGAATTCAGGCTGTTGATGTGAGAAAGAGGGAGCGCTCTAGATGTGAGAAAAGGAGGAGAATCTGCGTGATAGGAGAAGAAGCTGAGAATGGGCTGCAGAGGACAGTGAGGCAGAGCAGCAGATCAGAAACAGTGAAGAATACAGAGAAGATCAG